>VDFB02086081.1:142777973-142789852 GCA_007258455.2 Sequoia sempervirens
AAATAAATAATTTGGTAAGAGATTATCATAAATATTATATTATTTATTACATTATAAACTATATTGTATATTATATATTAAATCATAAACTTTATTGAATTTTTTAATATCATATATTATAAATTGTATAACATTTTTCCAACTCTATATAGAACATATTGGATATTGGATTCAAATAAGATATCCAATTCAAATTGGATATCTGATATTTCTAACACAAAATTAATGCCTAGGGATTAGCCTCAAGCTTGCTTTGGATTTTGGTTCGGACCTTCCAATCCTTAGAAGTCAACACAAAAAACATGTCTAACAACTTACCTTGCTTTTCCAAACTTCACACATATGGCTAACGCCTTTCTTTTACCCAAAATTGATGAAACAAAAAGGGTTTGTAAAGGAGCTTCTCAGCTTTCCACCAATATAAATTATACTTTAGTTTGAATCTAATAAATAATTATTATTCATTTTCTATTAGAATTATAACTAAAGTCACGATTAATAAAGATGACATTTTTTTTGATTTTTATAACTTTCAAAGCGGTATCACATTTTTTGAATCAAAACATGTGTCACATTCTATACTCCACATACTAACTAGGATTAAAAAAAGAAAAAGAATGGAATTAATGAAGTTTTGACCAAGTTAAGGTGGTCCGACATACGAGTTTTTATATTTTTTAAAAGTTGTAATAAAAAAATCATAATTAATTATTTACTTGGAAAAAAATTACAAAAAAAAATATATCACATCTGGACATGAGTCCTCTACTTATATCTAAAATCTTATAAAAAAATATTATGATTTTATTATGGTTAGGGTGGTCAGACAGACACCTACTTCTTATTTTTTCCCTAAAATTTAAGTACTACTACATTGAAATTTTAAATTTCCACCAAATAGGATTTTTTTTTAGAAAATAAACCTAGTAGTTTAGAAACTACATTCAATTTTCCATAGATTCTATTCTTACATATTTTTGAAATAATATATAGAAAACTTATTCAAATTTTTACATCAAGTTGCATAACTCTAATTTTTTTGAATTTTCATAATCACTTAAGGGCCTTTTTTTCCATGATGATCCTGCACATACCCTGATATAGATTATGAGGAGACTTATGCACTAGTTTCAAGGCTGGAAACAGTTCAAACAATCATAGAAATTGCAGCCCAACATCATTGGGAGGTGTTTCAAATGGATGTAAAGTCAAGCCTCTTGAATGGAGTGTTGAAGGAGGAAGTGTATGTAGATCAACCACCTAAATATGAAGTCCCAGGGGAAGAGGACAAGGTATATAGGCTCCAGAAATCTCTTTATGGGATAAAACAAGCACCTTAGGCATGGTACATCAAAATAGACTCATATTTAATGAGCAATGGTTTCAAAAAAAGCAACAGTGCACCCACACTCTACATCGAAGTAACTAAATGAGATTTTAATTATTGTTTTGTATGTAGATGATCTAATTTTTATTGGAAATAGTGATAGCTTGATTTTTGATTTCAAAGAAGTGATGAAGAATGAGTTTCAGATGATGGATTTGGGTTTGCTAAAATATTTTCTTAGGATTGAAATGAAACAAACACATGGAATATTCATTTCACAAACTAACAATTCCAAATAGATTTTGAGGAGGTTCAAAATACATAACAACAAACCTACACCAACACCAACAACAATAGGTTAGAAGTTGTGTAAAGAAGATAGCAGGAATGATGTGAACCCAACCCTCTACGAAAGCATGGTTGGAAGTTTGATGTACTTGACATCAACAAGGCGTGATTTAATGTATGCAATAAGTCTAATTTGTAGGTTCATGGAAAAACCTAAGGACAAAAATTGGAAAGTAGGAAAGAGGATCTTGAGGTATGTGAATGGAACAACAAGTTATAGAATTTTGTATGGTACATCAAATGAGTTCAAGTTAGCTAGTTTCAAAGATAGTGATTGGATAGGAAATGTATATGATAGGAAAAACACATCGAGATATGTGTTCAACATGGGATCATGAGCAATTTCATGGGCATCCAAGAAGCAACCTATTGTCTCTCTCAATAAAATAGAAGTTGAGTACATTACAGCAAACACAACAACATGTCAAGCTATTTGGTTGAGGAGAATCCTTGCATATTTGAAGGAACAATAATAAGACAATAGAATCATACATTGTGACAATGTTTCCTCAATAGCTCTAACAAAGAATCCAGTGTTCCATGGATGCAACAAACACATTGAGATCTGATATCATTTCATAAGGGTATTGGTGGAACAAGGTGAGATTGAATTGTAGTATTACAGATTTGAAGAACAACTTGTTGATATCTTCACCAAGGAACTACCAAGAGATAGATTTGAACACCTAAGATAGGCTTGGCATCATAAACAACTTCAAAGATAAACTCTGAAAGGAAATTTTAGATTGACATCTAACTTCATATTAAGGGGGAATGTTAGAAATATTTAATCCTCATCAGAGGATGTCTACCCCCATGTCATATTTTTGGGGACTCTTCAAACTACCCCAATGTATACCTCAAACTGCTTCCTACTAGCAATTAATTTGATAGGTGATTTTGAATTCAAAATCAAATGCTCATTTTTGAGCTAGCATATGTAAACAAAATGCAAATGCAACCATTGGTTTTTGAAGAAGTTTCATTTTGTATTTTGTGAAGTCTGTAGCAACATCAAAAGGAATGTTTAGCATAGAATAGGGAGACAACAGAAGGAATGTTCAACACTGAATAAGGAGATAATAGTACATAATGTTCTACAAATGCAACAACTAGTTACAATAGCACAATAGTTTAATAGAAGCAGTTTCAACACTACAACAAGCATCAGTATAGGTGTGAGTGTAGCACCACTGTATTGGACAATAGTGCAAATTATTTATGTTTTTTTTTTAGTGTAAACAAATCAAGTAATCTATATTTTTTTAATTTTATGAAAGCAAGGAAGGAATATATAAATCTGTAGTTTTTTTGTGTATCATTTTATGTTGTCTCTATGCATTGTATTTTGCGATTTTCCTATTTTGTCCTTCATTTTGTCACAATACAACATCTATGTTTTTTGTATTGCTACTCCCCTACCTTCCAACAATAAGAACTATTGATGGTACTTTGAATTATAGTCTAGGTTTAATCATAAAAATTAAGGAATCTAATCTTTAAGTCAATAGTAAATACAACCTTGTGATCATGAAGGATCACACTTAACAGAGAAGGATTAGTCAATGGTGCAAGAGGTACAAGATAGTAATTCAACTATTGTTTTGCATGACAAATATAAGTTTACTAGTGGTGTATTGACTACTGAATTAGATATTCAAGAGATCCTGGTTATAGAAAAGATTCTATTTTTGATTGATTTTGCGTGCTCGATGTTTATTTTTATTTACCTCTTTATGTAATTATGCACCTTTTTCCCTAAGCACCGCCTCTTTCATGGTTGGTTTAATAACTAATACAGACATTCTCTTGGATGTGGTGCTTAGTCTTCTTTACTTGTTTCTTGTGATCTTTCCCCACCCAAAAGTGTGTGTCATCTTTTGGTGCTAACCCCATTTGCATTAGGGTATCTTTGAATTCCTTTATCTTCCATCAATCTTCTTGCTCTTTGAATCTGTCCACTCCTATCGACTTCTACACAAGATGTTAGAGAGAGGAACATAAGTTGTAGCATTTTAGGATCCAACTAAAAAGGAGTGTTGTTGGAAATACCTTGCCTATATTCATTTATGATCCACATGTTCATATGAAAAAATAACCTATTGTTATGCTTGAACTGATAACCCTTCATAATTACTGGATATTTGATTAATCACACACTATTTTAGTGTAAGATCTTCTACCTTGTTTTAGATTGTGTCATTTAGCATTACCAATATTCTTCACAAAATATCAAACCTGATCAATAGTGGAAATGGTTCACATCTCACAAGGTAATTTTCTCTTGCAATGATCCTGGAAATGGTAGGGTGCAGCGTAATAATTAGTCTTCTCTTCCATAGAATTAAGTAAAAGTCTTGAATCTGGAATACCTTGCTACCTTCATCTATCAAACCAACTCCTTTTAATGTAGGAACATCTAGTGGTGTGAGGGAAATCTTGCATCACCCAAAAAGATGCTTTCCATTTATGTTCTTGTTGTTTTCTTTTTATAGATGTTTTTGCATTTCTGGATACCCTTTTCGTCGAATAAGAGTTTCCAACTTTCAAAATTGTTTTTCTACTTTTTCTACTCAACTGCTATTTTTAGCAGGTGTGAATTTGAAGGTGTAGGAAGATAGAAATTTATGGGAAGGTTCATGATGGAAAAATAAGCACTTTGGCAAAAGAATCACGTCAAGATCATTCACAGTTTGAAAGTTATTAAAGTTCCAGTTTTTGCTTTTTGCCTTGAAAAACCTTTCGAGTCCAGTTTGAGGCACTAAATGGTCTCGTATGGGCTCAAAAATTGCCAAAATTGGGGAAGTGGATTCTTAGCGTGTTCTTCACTCTGAGACCTTTCCAGCAGTGTAAATGGTTTGAAAAATGGAGTCCTAGATCAAAAGTTATGGCTTCCAGAAGTTGGCTGATTTTTGGAAAATTGCCAATTTTTGAATTAGGACATAGTTTTTTAATTTCAAATTGTAATTTTTGCGCCAAACCATCAAAAATCTTATCTAAATTTTTTGTTTTGGTTCGAAACTGAAAGGGGTCTATTTATGGGCTAGTTTCTGATTTTTGAGTAACTATTTGGGGAAAAGAGTTCACATGCTGCGAAAAGGGGTTCTTTTGTAATTTTCTGTAACTTCTGTAATTTCTGTAATTTGCATGTATTGCAGAGCTTGAGGATTTGTGATCCTCTGCATGTAAGAAGTTCCATTCTCAATAAGAATAAAATTTCTCCTGTTGTTTGCATCAGTTTCTGTGTCTCGAGTTTTCTCCCTTGTCACCTTCCAACCTTGCATTAACTTCTTGTGTTTTACAAATTGGTAATTATAATTCAGGATTCTTAATGATAGGTATCTATGTTGCATGGTACATAGTCACAATGATGAAATCCTACAACTCTTTAGATCCATTTAATTTGGTTTCATTTTTTATTTTGTTTACCAAATCTATTGTATACAAGGTGTCACATGGTAAGGTTCTAGAGATTTGATCTACACCTGCCAGTGGCATTTTCTTGAAAGCTTTCTAAAGCCTTACTAAGGCTACATTTGTGTAGTCTTCACTCTCTCAAACTACACGCTCCTAGAATACCACATGTTGAAAATGAGTGAAACCATATTGATATTGATGTTCATTTTGAAACATATTTATACTTACCACATTATACAACTAAGAAACATAAGCTTCTATCAAGATCTTTGTGATGTAAATCACCTTCAATGGACTGAATTAAAGATTCACTAAATTAGAGGAAGCTTATTGTATGCATAGTGATATACTCAAAGAGAATAGAGCATATGATTCTATGAATTCAATCTAGAAAAATGAAACTGTTAAATCAAAATTATAGGTAATCTCCCCATGATATTATCATATACATGAGATTCAACCTAGTATTATAATTGTTACTTGTAGTTGAAGAGCTTATTTTTGAACTAGACCATTGTTTAGTGCCCTTAAGATCAGAAATATCACTAGGGATAACAAGTTGGTATGTGACTATTAGCATTGACCTTAGAAGTGGAAGCATCCTCGAATGACAGTCAAAGTTCACTCAAATAATAATTTTTCCACTTCATCTGTAATACATGATTTTTCTTCTCAATAACATAAAGGTTGAGATGTAATTTCACCTTGGAAGTAATAAACTTAATAAGTGATTATGTTACTTAAGTAAAATAAGAAATTGAGTTGGCCTATTGGAATTAAGTATGTTTACCTAGTTTAAAGGAATTAACTTATAGTTTATGTAGATAGATAATGATTAAGAGGGAAAAAATTTAACTCAGGGGAAAGGAATGTTATTTGCATGAGTATAATTGGAGATAAAATATGTGAGTTGTATTTATTTATTTTGTTATGCTTTTCAAGAAGTTATTATAGATAATTGAATTGATTTGTTAGTAAATGGAAGAGTCATTTAGGTGAGATAGGTTGCTTTATGATTTTATTTATATGAGTGTATAAATATGTTTTTATAACATGATTTAAAATAAAAGAAAATTTGTTTGTGATAATAAATGTATAGAGATAATTATATATAATATTTATATAATTTCTTAATTATTTAAATGACTTCGTGATGAAAAAATAAATAAAATATAGGGAAATGGTTTAGGATGTTTATTACATATAATAAATGAATATGAAAATGTAAGTAGATGTGCGAAATTAAATTAATCTTGAGTTAAATGCATAGTGAGATAGTTGTAAAAGAAACTTTAAATGTTAGTTTAATTTTATCACTTGGTTGTGTTAGTAAAAGTAAAGGATGAATTTTCTAGCTTCATTCTGATGTGTCTAACCACTTGAGTTATTTTGATCTTGTTCATTAAAATTGTGTTGAATATGGGTATTGTGTATTGTTAAGTGAATTTTGTGCCTAGCTAATGAGGGTTATGAAATGTAATGATGATTTAAGTATTCTTTAAAACGTAAATTTCTCTTGATGTCTTAGTGAAAATATAAAGATGGTTTGAATGGTGTCATATTGATTTGTCTCTGTCTCGGGTTGATTTTTTCCTTAATAAGATTGTTAATGTTGATATTTTGTATTGGTTGGTTGTAGGATGTTGGGAGGAATATGATTTTAATTTTTTGATTGTATTTGTAATAAGTTGTTGCCAAACTATAAGCTTGTTGGAGAAAACATGGTTGGGTATCTTGAGAGGAGAAAATAAAGGTATCCCTTGGATGCCTGGTTGATTTTGAAATTTAAATTGAATGTATTAGCTATGGTTGAGTTTTAAGATTTCATTGGGATATTGTCACTCACTATTTTATACTTGTTGACTTGTTAATTATGAATTGAAAATAGTTCTTTGAGATCTTGTTATTGTTGAAATTTCTTTAATGGGGAAACCCTATATTAGAATTTTGAGAGTCTTCCAGAGGATAGAGGGGATATTAGTCTTACTTGCAAGGGATGGTGTGGTGGTTAAAGACCTAGGAGGGCCCACCTTGGAAAATCCATATCAAGCTTGAAGTACTTATTTGAGTTTTATGTTATTTAAGTGGGTGGTTTTATGATTTTGTTAATTGCTAATGGTTGATCTTATATTTTTTTTGAGTTTATGTGGCTTGAACCTTACACTTGATTGTGGTTTTCGTTACTCTATAGTTCTAGTGTGAGATGATACATGCCTCACTTGGTGCAACTATTTTGTTGGATTTGGTTTCTTGTGCAAGTTGGCTTGCCATTTGTGATTTAGAGATATTATTGTTAGTTGGAGGAGTGGGTCTCTCTAGAGGCCAACACCCAAAGCGACTAGTCTAGGATAAGCCATTGTGAGTTTAATCAAGTGATAACTTAATTAAATAATTAGAGGGTTTGGGTAGTTTCACATATTAATTTAGATAATGTCACCTTAATCATGGGCCCAAGTGCTCATTTAGGCTTGGGATGATTGGAAAAACCTAGAATGGAAAAATAAACTTCCTTACCTTTGCATAGTAATTTTGCAAGGTATGTTGATCCCCCATAGTGAGCATGGGGGCCAGTGGCTGGTAGATGTTACTAGGATAATGCTGGATGGGGGTTGACAACCTAGGAAGGTTACACTAGGATAAGTTGTGGCTACCTATGCGATGACACTCCACCCTTTAATAAATTTTTATGTTGTTGTTTCCATCTTGTTCCTCTTGAGCCTCTATAAGCAATGTTGTCATGTGTTCCTTAATGCTTGGTTAAGTTGTCTTGGATTGCTTATTTCTTGTGATGAATGTTATCTTGTGTTATTGTTGTTTGTGTTGTGAAGTCTTGTAATCCTTTTTTCATTTGATGGTATTCGTTAAGGTCCTTCTTGTCATCTCCTAGCATGGGGGATGGGCCTTAGGGTCCACATGGTTAGGTGCAATGTGTTATGCACCCCATTGCCTCCCTAATAGTTGATTGAGTTATGTAGAATTGTACCTACTACAATGACATCAAAGATGTAGTAGTGTTTGATTTTGATATGGAACTTTGTATTCATACGTTCTAGATGTATTATTCCATGCTATTGTACTCTTCCCATACATGTTGGGAAGCAACATTGTACTAATGCAAACCTTGAACAATGTATCTTCATGTTATTAATGCATTTTCCATGTTCATATTATTATCTTATGGTTATTGGTGTATTTCTATCTTTCATGTGATGTAATGATGTTGATGTGAAAAGTAATGCAGTCATGTAACCCGAAGGAATTTTTTATATGTTATTCATGTATAGTATCATTTCATGTGATATATGATTAATATGATGCATGTTAGTTCAAAAAATAATAATAATTGTGCTATAAATGTTAGTTTTTATTGTTTCCTTTGGGGTTCTGTGGCGGAGCAGTACACATTGTAGTATTTAATGAAATACCTATATATTGATAAACAAGCATGCCATATCAATGCATATGATACAATTCCAAAGTTGAATTACTTCAACATGTAATCAACATATACCTTATTGTCATATCATGGTGCCAGTAAAGAAACCCGAAACCAAGTGGGCATGGACAAAAGGGTTGAAATTGAGTTGGATAAAATGAAAAATACTATTAAAATTATAGCCAAGCAGAATAATAGGATGGCAAGACACAATGCCATCATTATCAATGCCATGACTGAAAAATTGGAAAAAGCCCAATAGGGGTCTCTGGTAGTTGATTTGGAAGAGGTCAATGATAAAAACTAGGATGAAGATGCTAGTATTTCAAAAAGAACTAGGTCTAATTTGAAGAGGAAGGCTCCTCCTACACTGTAGATGATTCAAACCTTCAAGAAGGGTGTTTAGGACATGGAAAACTTGGAGGTTGAGACCAAGTCTATTTTGAAGACTCTGTGTTAGTTGCGGATGGACTTTTTGTTGGCTTTTTAGTTGGTATTTTGTCTGACCCTCCTGGTCTTTTGCGGGTGGCTGCTGCTTTTTCCAAATTTTTCCTTCTATGTAGCCTATTTTTTCTATTGGAATTTTTAGTCCTTTTTCTTTTGTTGTAAACCTGGTGGTTTCGGGTCCCTATAAAACCCATTTTTCCCTTTATCAAAAACATATAGCTTATTGACATTTATCACATCAAATCTTAGTGTTGGTTTTTATTTTCCCATATTCTCGTATATTTGTCAGTTCTTGGAATGCTCCTGAATACTTTCACCTTTCACATCTTTGTCCTTTTATAAAAGTTAACTATAGGTAAATGGCTTCATTGTGTCTCTCTAATAGTTGAAAAATAGAAGCGTTTCTTGATATATTGCTTGTTCTCATTAAATATTGATTATAGGAAAAAGGCATAAGTATTTTAAACAATACAATCGCATTGGTCAAGTAGCTAATTAAAAAGAAAATGTATTGATGACAATAGTAAAGCTTCCATTCTACATGAATCAATAAAAGCAAAAATTTTTACATTATACAATTGGATACATTTCAAAGGGTACTTTATCACTCATTTTTGTAAAAGTAAATTAGAAAACTAGGAACCAATTGTATTTTTTCAATTAGAAGCCTTGGTGGCAAAATAATGGCCACTAAAACAATTAAAATATAGTTAATGATTTCAATGAAAAAATAGACCACAAGAAACTATTGAAACCATTTAAATTTTCCTATAATGCTCCCACTTACCAAGTAATAGAGTAGTGATTGAGAAGGATTTGAGAAAATGATGATATTTAAAATATAAATGCTAGCCACTAAAAACAACACAACGTGGTAAAAACAAGAAAGCTTTTCAACAAAGAATAATCAAACAATAAGCAAAGATCAACACTTGCTTCATATTTTATGGATCGACTCTATATTTTGTACTTGCATTTAGGCTAACTTCCTAGCACATACCACATAGTTTTCATTTAATGGATTGTTAGGTTTACTATTGCAATCATTACATTGTTCCTATTTCAAATGCTTGTGATTCTGTGCAATGCTTAAATGATAGAGAAGTTGAAGGAATGGTGTTGAACCTGTCAATAGGCCCTCTATTTTTTTCCTTAAAATCTTAAGCCAATGCTGCATTTTGTTTTTGTTTATTATTGTTTACTTATTTTTTATTTGCAAGCTTGTAAGTTTCCTACCTGTTGCTTGTGGTTTTGTATATTCATTGTTTTGTACTAATACAGTGGTCATCAATGTCCTTGCTATATGTTTATAATACTTGATAGCTATAGGAACTGGTTGTGGTTGGAAAGGTTAATGGAGAAACTAAGTGCATTAAATTACATGTGCTTTGAGCATGGTTTGGTGGACTATGAGGGAAGAAAATGCATTAATCATCTGCCTTTTGCTTCACTGGCTAGCACATTCTCAGGAAAGCTTGGAAAGAAAAATATATGAGATGTGTCAGAGGGTTAGTGAGTATAGAAGTAGTCAATGCATAGTTAATTCATGAAATACGAGATGAGAGTTGGGTTTTATTTTTCCCTATTTTTCTTTGATTGTTGTTTGTCAAAATGCTTATATGTTTTTAGCTTTTTGTTCCATTCTTCAATGTTTTTTATTCTCTGAAAGTGTACTATTGTAGGGTGGTTTCTCTTTGTGTATATGATGCTCAGCTAATGTTACAAGGATTAATTGGAAATTCTTCTTAAAATTTATGATGTTGGTGTAGGGTAAGTGCACCAAGATGGTTCCCAAAAAGGGGGCTTAAGTGGCCACTTTTTTCTTTTCTTTTTTCTGAAATCAGAAAATGCTAACCTTGGATGTGAAATTGAGGATAGTTACACTCAAAATTTTGAGATGGAACAAAAACAAGGATCGAAGTGCTCTAAGTTTACTTTCTAAAATACTAATTTATTTTGAAAATGGTTGATATTAGGGGGTTTAACAAAGGGATGCACACAAATTGGTGTTGTTTTTGTCAGAAAAACATAACATAGCAACTATTGTATGAGTTGAGCATGGTGACTTTTTTTTTTAGTATTTTTAAAATTGCTATGGTAAGAAGTTAGCTAACCGTATCTAGTTGGTGCACAACTTTTCTGATAATCTCTTAATGAATATTTTATTTTTTACTAATTTTCTAAGTGAGCACTTCCTAAAAAGTAGAATTTTGGCCATGATCCCCTTATAAATTTTGGAAAGTAATAGATTATTTTAAATTTTTATTTTTTAAAATTTGTAGAGTGGAGTCTAGTTTCTAAAAATGTAATTTATTTTAAATTTTGATGAATGGTTAATTTATAACAAAAAAAAAACCAAACACTACTTTTTGAAAAAAAAGACATACAAACAAATGAAATTATGGATGAAAGCCCTCACATTGTCAGAAAGTGAAAAAATTATATTGTTGGAAAGCTAAGAGAGAACTTAGCATTACCCATGTGTTCAATTTCGTCGATATTGAACCAAATGAAATCCTAACGGTGAGCATGAAATTGATTATGTGAAAAATTGTAGAATTTTCAAAAAACACATCTCCAGTGGTTCAGAATACCCTCCAAACCTTTGGGTTGGTATTCCAAGGAAAATACCAAAGCCAAGACTCAGGGATTCCCAAAGAAAAATATAACACGAGATCATTTTAATGTGAGCATGTTATAATGCAAACTTGTTATAACATGAGCACATTATAATGCTAGCGCACTATTTACTAGTTTTCACTTTTTCTTCTCCATGGAACATTTCTAACAAAAAATAATGCACTCGCATTATTTATTCCTTTAGTTAAATGGTAGTTTTATGAATTTTTTTTTCATATGTTTGTATGTATATGTATGCTAGTGTGTCATGTATGTATGCATATA
>VDFB02086081.1:142789952-142801467 GCA_007258455.2 Sequoia sempervirens
AATTTTAAAATACTACAAAAAAGTTCACCGTGCTTAGGTCATACAATAGTTGCTATGTTATGTTTTCTGACAAAAATAGCACCAATTTGTGTACGACCCTCTTTTGAACCCCTTAATCTCAACCATTTTCAAAATAAATTAGTAGTTTAGAAAGTAGACTCAGAGCACTTCGATCCTTGTTTTCGTTCCATCTCAAAATTTTGAGTGTAACTATCCTCGATTTCACATCCAAGGTTAGCATTTCCTGATTTCAGAAAAAAAAGTGGCCACTTTAGCCCCCTTGTTGGGAACCATCTTGGTGCACTTACCCTACACCAACATCATAAATTTTAAGAAGCATTTCCAATTAATCCTTGTAACTTTAGCTGAGCATCATATACACAAAGAGAAACCCCCCTACAATAGTACACTTTCAAAAATAAAAAACATCGAAGAATGGAACAAAAAGCCAAAAACATATAAGCATTTTGACAAACAACAAACAAAGAACAATAGGGAAAAATAAAACAAAACTCTCATCCTGTATTTCATGAATTAACTATGCATTGACTACTTCTATACTCACTAACCCTCTGACACATCTCGCATATTTTTCTTTCCAAGCTTTCCTGACAATGTGCTAGCCAGTGAAGCAAAAGACAGACGATTAATGCATTTTCTTCCCTCATAGTCCACCAAACCATGCTCAAAGCACATGTAATTTAATGCACTTAGTTTCTCCATTAACCTTTCCAACCACAACCAGTTCCTATAGCTATCAAGTATTATAAACATATAGCAAAGCCATTGATGACCATTGTACTAGTACAAAACAATGAATATACAAAACCACAAGCAACAGGTAGGAAAGTTACAAGCTTTCAAATAAAAAATAAGTAAACAATAATAAACGAAAAAAAAATGCAGCATTGGCCTAAGATTTCAAGTAAGGAAAAAAAAATAGAGGGCCTATTGACAAGTTCAACACCATTCCTTCAACTCCTCTATCATTTAAGCATTGCACAGAATCACAAGTATTTGAAATAGGAACAATGAAATGATTTCAATAGTAAATCTGACAATCCATTAAATGCAAATTGTGTGGTATGTGTTGGGAATTTAGCCTGAATGCAAGTACAAAATATAGAGTCGATCCATAAAATATGAAGCGAGTGTTGATCTTTGCTTATTGTTTGATTATTCTTTGTTGAAAAGCTTTCTTGTTTTTGCCATGTTGTTTTGTTTTTAGTGGCTAGCATTTATATTTTAAATATCATCATTTTCTTAAATCCTTCTCAATCACTACTCTATTACTTGGTAAGTGAAAGCATTACAAGAAAATTTAAATGGTTTCAATAGTGTCTTGTGGTCTATTTGTTCATTGAAATCATTAACTATATTTTAATTGTTTTAGTGGCCATTGTTTTGCCACCAAGGCTTCTAATTGAAAAAATATAATTGGTTCCTAGTTTTCTAATTTACTTTTACAAAAATGAGTGATAAAGTACCCTTTGAAATGTATCCAATTGTATAATGTAAAAATTTGTGCTTTTATTGATTCATGTAGAATGGAAGCTTTACTATTGTCATCGATACATTTTCTTTTTAATTAGCTACTTGACCAATGAGATTGTATTGTTTAAAATACTTATGCCTTTTGCCTATAATCAATATTTAATGAGAACAATCAATATAACAAGAAACGCTTCTATTTTTCAACTATTAGAGAGACACAATGAAGGCATTTACCTATAGTTAACTTCTATAAAAGAACAAAGATGCGAAAGGTGAAAGTGTTCAGGAGCATTCCAAGAATTGACAAATATACGAGAATATGGGAAAATAAAAACCAACACTAAGATTTGATGTGATAAATGACAATAAGGTATATGTTTTTTATAAAGGGAAAAATGGGTTTTACAGGGACCTGAAACCACCATGTTTACAACAAAAGAGAAAGGACTAAAAATTCCAATAGAAAAAATAGGCTGCATAGAAGGAAAATTTTGGAAAAAGCAGCAGCCACCCGCAAAAGACCAGGAGGGTCAAACAAAATACCAACTAAAAAGCCAACAAAAAGTCCAGCCGCAACTAACACAGAGTCTTCAAAATAGACTCGGTCTCAACCTCTAATTTTTGCATGTCCTGAATGCCCTTCTTGAAGGTTTGAATCATCTGCAATGTAGGAGGAGCCTTCCTCTTCAAATTAGACCTAGTTCTTTTTGAAATACTAGCATCTTCATCCTAGTTTTTATCATTGACCTCTTCCAATCAACTACTAGAGATCCTTGTTGGGCTTTTTCCAACTTTTCAGTCATGGCATTGATAATGATGGCATTGTGTCTTGCCATCCTATTATTCTACTTGGCTATAATTTTAATAGTATTTTTCATTTTAACCAACTCAATTTCAATCCTTTTGTCCATGCCCGCTTGGTTTCGGGTTTCTTTATTGGCACCATGATATGATAGTAAGGTATATGTTGATTACATGTTGAAGTAATTCAACTTTGGAATTGTATCATATGCATTGATATGGCATGCTTGTTTATCAATATATAGGTATTTCATTAAATACTACAATGTGTACTGCTCCGCCACACAACCCCAAAGGAAACAATAAAAACTAACATTTATAGCACAATTATTATTATTTTTTGAACTAACATGCATCATAATAATCATATATCACATGAAATGATACTATACATGAATAACATATAAAAAATTCCTTCAGGTTACATGACTGCATTACTTTTCACATCAACATCATTACATCACATGAAAGATAGAAATACACCAATAACCATAAGATAATAATATGAACATGGAAAATGTATTAATAACATGAAGATACATTGTTCAAGGTTTACATTAGTAAAATTCTTCCCAACATGTATGGGAAGAGTACAATAACATGGAATAATACATCTAGAACATATGAATACAAAGTTCCATATCAAAATACAACACTAGTACATCTCTGATGTCATTGTAGTAGGTACAACTCTACATAAATCAATCAACTATTGGGGAGGAAATGGGGTGCATAACACATTGCACTTGACCATGTGGACCCTAAGGCCCATCCCCCATGCTAGGAGATGAAAAGACGGACCTTAACAAATACCATCAAATGAAAAAAGGATTACAAGACTTCACAACACAAACAACAATAACACAAGATAACATTCATCACAAGAAATAAGCAATCGAGGACAACTTAACCAAGCATTAAGGAACACATGACAACATTGCTTATAGAGTCTCAAGACGAACAAGAGGGAAACAACAACATATAAAGTTATTAAAGGGTGGAGTGTCATCACATAGGTAACCACAACCTATCCTAGCGTAACCTTCCTAAGTTGTCAACCCCCATCCAGCATTATCCTAGTAACATCTACCAGCCACTGGCCCCCATGCTCACTATGGGGGATCAACATACCTTGCAAAATTACTATGCACAGGTAAGGAAGTTTTTTTTTCCATTCTAGGTTTTTCCTATCATCCCAAGCCTAAATGAGCACTTGGGCCCATGAGTAAGGTAACATTATCTAAATTAATATGTGAAACTACCCAAACCCCCTAATTATTTAATTAAGTTATCACTTGATTAAACTCACAATGGCTTATCCTGGACTAGCCACTTTGGGTGTTGGCCTCTAGAGAGACCCACTCCTCCAACTAACAATAATATGTCTAAATCACAAATGGCAAGCCAACTTGCACAAGAAACCAAATCCAACAAAATAGTTGCACCAAGTGAGGCATATATCGTCTTACACTAGAACTATAGAGTAACGAAAACCACACTCAAGTGTAAGGCTCAAGCCACATAAACTCAAACAAAATATAAGATCAACCATTAGAAATTAATAAAATCATAAAACCACCCACTTAAATAACATAAAACTCACATAAGTACTTCAAGTTTGATATGGATTATCCAAGGTGGGCCCTCCTAGGTCTTTAACCACCACACCAGCCCTTGCAAGTAAGAATAATATCCCCTCTATCCTCTGGAAGACTCTCAAAATGCTAACATAGGGTTTCCCCATTAAAGAAATTTCAACAATAACAAGATCTCAAAGAACTATTTTCAATTCATAATTAACAAGTCAACAAGTATAAAATAGTGAGTGACAATATCCCAATGAAATCATAAAACTCAACCATAGCTAACACATTCAATTTAAATTCAAAATCAACTAGGCATCCAAGGGATACCTTTATTTTCTCCTCTGAAGATACCCAACCATATTTTCTCCAACAAGCTTATAGTTTGGCAACAACTTATTACAAATACAATCACAAAATTAAAATCATATTCCTCCCAACATCCTACAACGAACCAATACAAAATATCAACATTAACAATATTCTTAAGGAAAAAATCAACCTGAGACAGAGACAAATCAATATGACACCACTAAAACCATCTTTAGATTTTCACTAAGACATCACGAGAAATTTATGTTTTAAAGAATACTTAAATCATCATTACATTTCATAACCCTCGTTAGCTAGGCACAAAATTCACTTAACAATACACAATACCCATATTCAACACAATTTTAATGAACAAGATCAAAATAACTCAAGTGGTTAGACACATCAGAATGAAGCCAGGAAATTCATCCTTTACTTTTACTAACACAACCAAGTGATAACTTTAAACTAACATTTAAAGTTTCTTTTACAACTATCTCACTATGCATTTGACTCAAGATTAATTTAATTTCACTCATCTATTTACATTTTCATATTCATTTATTATACGTAATAAACATCCTAAACCATTTCACTATATTTTATTTATTTGTTCATCACAACATTTAAATAATTAAGAAATTATATAAATATTATATATAATTATCTCTATACATTTATTATCACAAACAAATTTTCTTTTATTTTAAATCATGTTATAAATACATATTTATACACTCATATAAAATAACTCAAATTAGGTTAGACACATGAATGAAGCCCAAATTCATCCTTTACTTTTACTAACACAACCAAGTAATAAAATTAAACTAACATTTAAAGTTTCTTTTACAACTATCTCACTATGCATTTAACTCAAGATTAATTTAATTTCCCTTTATCTACTTACGTTTTCATATTCATTTATTATACGTAATAAACATCATAAACCATTTCACTATATTTTATTTATTTGTTTATCACAAAGTCATTTAAATAATTAAGAAATTATATAAATATGATATATAATTATCTCTATACATTTATTATCACATACGAATTTGCTTTTATTTTAAATCATATTATAAATACATATTTATACACTCATATAAATAAAATCATAAAGCAACCTATCTCTTCTAAATGACTCTTCCATTTACTAACAAATCAATTCAATTATCTATAATAACATCTTGAAAAGCATAACAAATTAAATAAATACAACTCACATATTTTATCTCTAATTATACTCATGCAAATAACATTCCTTTCCCCTGAGTTAAATTTTTTCCCTCTTAATCATTATCTATCTACATAAACTATAAGTTAATTCCTTTAAACTAATTAAACATGCTTAATTCAATAGGCCAACTCAATTTCTTATTTTACTTAAGTAACATAATCACTTATTAAGTTTATTACTTCCAAGGTGAAATTACATCTCAACCTTTATGTTATTGAGAAGACAAATCATGTATTACAGATGAAGTCGAAAAATTATTATGTGTGAACTTTGATTGTCATTCAAGGATGCTTACACTTCTGAGGTCAATGCTAATAGTCACATACCAACCTATTATCCCTAGTGATATTTCTAATCTTAAGGGCACTAAACAATGGTCTAGTTCAGAAATAAACTCTTCAACTACAAGTAACAATTATAATACTAGGTTGAATCTCATGTAAATGATAAATATCATGGGGAGATTACCTATAATTTTTGATTTAGCAGTTTCATTTTTCTAGATTGAATTCATAGAATCATATGCTCTATTCTCTTTGAGTATATCACTATGCATACAATAAGCTTCCTCTAATTTAGTGAATCTTTAATTCAGTCCATTGAAGGTGATTTACATCACAAAGATCTTGATAGAAGCTTATGTTTCTTAGTTGTATAATGTGGTAAGTATAAATATGTTTCAAAATGAACATCAATATCAATATGGTTTCACTCATTTTCAACATGTGGTATTCTAGGAGCGTGTAGTTTGAGAGAGTGAAGACTACACAAATGTAGCCTTAGTAAGGCTTTAGAAAGCTTTCAAGAAAATGCCACTGGCAGGTGTAGATCAAATCTCTAGAACCTTACCATGTGACACCTTGTATACAATAGATTTGGTAAACAAAATAAAAAATGAAACCAAATTAAATGGATCTAAAGAGTTGTAGGATTTCATCATTGTGACTATGTACCATGCAACATAGATACCTATCATTAAGAATCCTGAATTATAATTACCAATTTGTAAAACACAAGAAGTTAATGCAAGGTTGGAAGGTGACAAGGGAGAAAACTCGAGACACAGAAACTGATGCAAACAACAGGAGAAATTTTATTCTTATTGAGAATGGAACTTCTTACATGCAGAGGATCACAAATCCTCAAGCTCTGCAATACATGCAAATTACAGAAATTACAGAAGTTACAGAAAATTACAAAAGAACCCCTTTTCGCAGCATGTGAACTCTTTTCCCCAAATAGTTACTCAAAAATCAGAAACTAGCCCATAAATAGACCCCTTTCAGTTTCGAACCAAAACAAAAAATTTAGATAAGATTTTTGATGGTTTGGCGCAAAAATTACAATTTGAAATTAAAAAACTATGTCCTAATTCAAAAATTGGCAATTTTCCAAAAATCAGCCAACTTCTGGAAGCCATAACTTTTGATCTAGGACTCCATTTTTCAAACCATTTACACTGCTGGAAAGGTCTCAGAGTGAAGAACACGCTAAGAATCCACTTCCCCAATTTTGGCAATTTTTGAGCCCATACGAGACCATTTAGTGCCTCAAACTGGACTCGAAAGGTTTTTCAAGGCAAAAAGCAAAAACTGGAACTTTAATAACTTTCAAACTGTGAATGATCTTGACGTGATTCTTTTGCCAAAGTGCTTATTTTTCCATCATGAACCTTCCCATAAATTTCTATCTTCCTACACCTTCAAATTCACACCTGCTAAAAATAGCAGTTGAGTAGAAAAAGTAGAAAAACAATTTTGAAAGTTGGAAACTCTTATTCGACGAAAAGGGTATCCAGAAATGCAAAAACATCTATAAAAAGAAAACAACAAGAACATAAATGGAAAGCATCTTTTTGGGTGATGCAAGATTTCCCTCACACCACTAGATGTTCCTACATTAAAAGGAGTTGGTTTGATAGATGAAGGTAGCAAGGTATTCCAGATTCAAGACTTTTACTTAATTCTATGGAAGAGAAGACTAATTATTACGCTGCACCCTACCATTTCCAGGATCATTGCAAGAGAAAATTACCTTGTGAGATGTGAACCATTTCCACTATTGATCAGGTTTGATATTTTGTGAAGAATATTGGTAATGCTAAATGACACAATCTAAAACAAGGTAGAAGATCTTACACTAAAATAGTGTGTGATTAATCAAATATCCAGTAATTATGAAGGGTTATCAGTTCAAGCATAACAATAGGTTATTTTTTCATATGAACATGTGGATCATAAATGAATATAGGCAAGGTATTTCCAACAACACTCCTTTTTAGTTGGATCCTAAAATGCTACAACTTATGTTCCTCTCTCTAACATCTTGTGTAGAAGTCGATAGGAGTGGACAGATTCAAAGAGCAAGAAGATTGATGGAAGATAAAGGAATTCAAAGATACCCTAATGCAAATGGGGTTAGCACCAAAAGATGACACACACTTTTGGGTGGGGAAAGATCACAAGAAACAAGTAAAGAAGACTAAGCACCACATCCAAGAGAATGTCTGTATTAGTTATTAAACCAACCATGAAAGAGGCGGTGCTTAGGGAAAAAGGTGCATAATTACATAAAGAGGTAAATAAAAATAAACATCGAGCACGCAAAATCAATCAAAAATAGAATCTTTTCTATAACCAGGATCTCTTGAATATCTAATTCAGTAGTCAATACACCACTAGTAAACTTATATTTGTCATGCAAAACAATAGTTGAATTACTATCTTGTACCTCTTGCACCATTGACTAATCCTTCTCTGTTAAGTGTGATCCTTCATGATCACAAGGTTGTATTTACTATTGACTTAAAGATTAGATTCCTTAATTTTTATGATTAAACCTAGACTATAATTCAAAGTACCATCAATAGTTCTTATTGTTGGAAGGTAGGGGAGTAGCAATACAAAAAACATAGATGTTGTATTGTGACAAAATGAAGGACAAAATAGGAAAATCGCAAAATACAATGCATAGAGACAACATAAAATGATACACAAAAAAACTACAGATTTATATATTCCTTCCTTGCTTTCATAAAATTAAAAAAATATAGATTACTTGATTTGTTTACACTAAAAAAAAAACATAAATAATTTGCACTATTGTCCAATACAGTGGTGCTACACTCACACCTATACTGATGCTTGTTGTAGTGTTGAAACTGCTTCTATTAAACTATTGTGCTATTGTAACTAGTTGTTGCATTTGTAGAACATTATGTACTATTATCTCCTTATTCAGTGTTGAACATTCCTTCTGTTGTCTCCCTATTCTATGCTAAACATTCCTTTTGATGTTGCTACAGACTTCACAAAATACAAAATGAAACTTCTTCAAAAACCAATGGTTGCATTTGCATTTTGTTTACATATGCTAGCTCAAAAATGAGCATTTGATTTTGAATTCAAAATCACCTATCAAATTAATTGCTAGTAGGAAGCAGTTTGAGGTATACATTGGGGTAGTTTGAAGAGTCCCCAAAAATATGACATGGGGGTAGACATCCTCTGATGAGGATTAAATATTTCTAACATTCCCCCTTAATATGAAGTTAGATGTCAATCTAAAATTTCCTTTCAGAGTTTATCTTTGAAGTTGTTTATGATGCCAAGCCTATCTTAGGTGTTCAAATCTATCTCTTGGTAGTTCCTTGGTGAAGATATCAACAAGTTGTTCTTCAAATCTGTAATACTACAATTCAATCTCACCTTGTTCCACCAATACCCTTATGAAATGATATCAGATCTCAATGTGTTTGTTGCATCCATGGAACACTGGATTCTTTGTTAGAGCTATTGAGGAAACATTGTCACAATGTATGATTCTATTGTCTTATTATTGTTCCTTCAAATATGCAAGGATTCTCCTCAACCAAATAGCTTGACATGTTGTTGTGTTTGCTGTAATGTACTCAACTTCTATTTTATTGAGAGAGACAATAGGTTGCTTCTTGGATGCCCATGAAATTGCTCATGATCCCATGTTGAACACATATCTCGATGTGTTTTTCCTATCATATACATTTCCTATCCAATCACTATCTTTGAAACTAGCTAACTTGAACTCATTTGATGTACCATACAAAATTCTATAACTTGTTGTTCCATTCACATACCTCAAGATCCTCTTTCCTACTTTCCAATTTTTGTCCTTAGGTTTTTCCATGAACCTACAAATTAGACTTATTGCATACATTAAATCACGCCTTGTTGATGTCAAGTACATCAAACTTCCAACCATGCTTTCGTAGAGGGTTGGGTTCACATCATTCCTGCTATCTTCTTTACACAACTTCTAACCTATTGTTGTTGGTGTTGGTGTAGGTTTGTTGTTATGTATTTTGAACCTCCTCAAAATCTATTTGGAATTGTTAGTTTGTGAAATGAATATTCCATGTGTTTGTTTCATTTCAATCCTAAGAAAATATTTTAGCAAACCCAAATCCATCATCTGAAACTCATTCTTCATCACTTCTTTGAAATCAAAAATCAAGCTATCACTATTTCCAATAAAAATTAGATCATCTACATACAAAACAATAATTAAAATCTCATTTAGTTACTTCGATGTAGAGTGTGGGTGCACTGTTGCTTTTTTTGAAACCATTGCTCATTAAATATGAGTCTATTTTGATGTACCATGCCTAAGGTGCTTGTTTTATCCCATAAAGAGATTTCTGGAGCCTATATACCTTGTCCTCTTCCCCTGGGACTTCATATTTAGGTGGTTGATCTACATACACTTCCTCCTTCAACACTCCATTCAAGAGGCTTGACTTTACATCCATTTGAAACACCTCCCAATGATGTTGGGCTGCAATTTCTATGATTGTTTGAACTGTTTCCAGCCTTGAAACTAGTGCATAAGTCTCCTCATAATCTATATCAGGGTATGTGCAGGATCATCATGGAAAAAAAGGCCCTTAAGTGATTATGAAAATTCAAAAAAATTAGAGTTATGCAACTTGATGTAAAAATTTGAATAAGTTTTCTATATATTATTTCAAAAATATGTAAGAATAGAATCTATGGAAAATTGAATGTAGTTTCTAAACTACTAGGTTTATTTTCTAAAAAATCCTATTTGGTGAAAATTTAAAATTTCAATGTAGTAGTACTTAAATTTTAGGGAAAAAATAAGAAGTAGGTTTGTCCACCACTAACCATAATAAAATCATAATATTTTTTTTATAGATTTTAGATATAGAAGTAGAGGACTCATGTCCAATGTGATATTTTTTTTTGTATTTTTTTTTCTAGGTAAATAATTAATTATGAATTTTTTAATTACAACTTTCAAAAATATAAAAAATTGTATGTCGACCACCTTAACTTTGTCAAAACTTCATTAAATTCATTCTTTTTCTTTTTAATCCTATAGTATGTGAAGCATAGAATGTGACATATGTTTTGGATTCAAAAATATGATACCATTTAAAAAGTTAAAATTCAATGGACTATTAATCGGGACTTTAGTTATAATTCTAATAGAAAATGAATAATAATTATTTATTAGATTCAAACTAAAGTATAATTTATATTGGTGGAAAGCTGAGAAGCTCCTTTACAAACCCTTTTTGTTTCATCAATTTTGGGTAAAAGAAAGGCGTTAGCCATATGTGTGAAGTTTGGAAAAGCAAGGTAAGTTGTTAGACATGTTTTTTGTGTTGACTTCTAAGGATTGGAAGGTCCGAACCAAAATCCAAAGCAAGCTTGAGGCTAATCCCTAGGCATTAATTTTGTGTTAGAAATATCAGATATCCAATTTGAATTGGATATCTTATTTGAATCCAATATCCAATATGTTCTATATAGAGTTGGAAAAATGTTATACAATTTATAATATATGATATTAAAAAATTCAATAAAGTTTATGATTTAATATATAATATACAATATAGTTTATAATGTAATAAATAATATAATATTTATGATAATCTCTTACCAAATTATTTATTTAATATATAATATATTATATTACTATGTATAATATTTCAATATTTTTGTTAATGTATAAATATTTCAATATATATATTACTAATATATAAAATATTTAAATATTATCTCTTTCCCTCTCTCTCTGT
>VDFB02086081.1:142803358-142833678 GCA_007258455.2 Sequoia sempervirens
CTTAAAGCCTCTACCATATACCCTAAACCATAAACCCTTAACCCTTAAACCCTCTACCATCTACCATTAACCCTTAGGTCTATGTGTACACAAATTAGATATCTGATTTGTAGAACTAAAATAATACCATTACAAAACATTGTAATTTTTTTTCAAATGAATAAGATATCAAATTATAATGGATATCGAATTTGTGGGCCATAGAAAATCCCCATGTGGGCCATTTTGTGCATTCCAACGGACCCTACATTCTATTTGTAGGAAACACACACGTGGTTTCAGATAGGAAGAGACAAAGATCAACTTTTTGGAGCATCTTCTACTCAAATTTTTCATAAGAAATGTTTTTTTAGCATCTTTTATGAGGTATAATGGGAAGCATCAATCGTCAGAAGAAAAAATGTATGAGAAAGCTTACAAAAAAAAAAGTGAAGCATATAGACAAAGAGATAGAGAAGGTAATAGGAAGAGAAAATAAGGTATGTTAAATATTGGTGAACCTAAACCCTATGGTCTTTCAAGTGAAGAGGAAATTGAATATGTTCAAGGGGAAAATATTCAAGGTGAGAATGTTGGAATTGAAAATGTTGAACATGATATTCAAATTAGGAATGAATTTATTGAAATTGATAATGAAAATGTTCAAGGTGAAAATGTTGGATTTGAAGATGTTGAACATGATATTAAAATTGGGAATGAAAATATTGAAATTGATAATGAAAATATTCAAGGTGAAAATGTTGGATTTGAAGATGTTGAACATGATATTGAAATTTGGAATGAAATTATTCAAATTGATATTGAAAATGTTCAAGGTGAAAATGTTGGAAATGAAGATTTTGAATATAATATTGAAGCAAGTGTAAATTATGTTTCACCAGATTACATGAGAAGTAAAGAACCTTGTGTGGGAGAAAGAGATATTCCAAATTCAAGACCTTTAATAACCCTTAAATGGTTACTTGAATTTGATGAGAAAATTATAAATAATTTTGAGGGTAAAAGGTCAACACAAACTATTCGGTTGTGGGCTAGAAGACTTTTCAACCAATATTTTAGTGATAAGACATTGACCAAGTATTGCCAACTTTTTGTACAATTGATAAAGATGGAAAAGATGAGACCTTTGCTAGCCAATTTGAAGATTCATGTGAACAAGAAGACAGGAAAAAATTCTATTATTGTCAAAAATATTTTTAATGCTCTCAAGTCTATTGGAAAAAATAACAAGGAAAAGGATAAGAGAGCTGCTTCGAGAGTCATTACAACTGCCTTAGTAAGCCATCAATTGAAAAAGGCTCGCTTTATGAGACAAACTTGTATTGATTTTGACATAAATCGTAAAATTTTGGATACAACACTCACAAGAAGAGAAAGAATAGATGATCCTCTTCAAAATGATACATGGTATTTTTCTAGGAGGCTTCCACATGTTAATACGAAGCTAACCAATAATGTAAAGTAGGTAATTCAACAATTTTGGCATGATAACTCTAGAGTATCACCCAATGTAAAGGTGTTTTAAAGTTAAGAATTGGCAATTGAGACCATACACCACATCCTAAACATTTCTTCGAATCAAGACAAACAATGTTCAAAAAATTTATTGAAACACATAAAAATATGGAAATCTTGCAAAGGACTTTTGAGGGTTTGAAGCCATTTTATTATGTGCCTCTTAAGATTTGTAATACTTGTTGTTCCAAATACCATGTGGAGTTTTCAATGTACCATGAGCTATTATTCTATATTCGTTCTAGTTTGCATAATAATGAAATGTTTCAAGAGTGTGGTGCAATGCATCTTCTAAAATCATCAAGGGACTTGCTAGATCTATTTTTTATGTTCTAGAGATGATAGTTTCTTTTTCTATAGAAATGATTGCTTAAATGCAAAGTGCTCACAATGTGGTGGCTTGTCAAAGTTTGTTCAATGTTTTCATGAGAGTTTCAAACATGAATTTGGAAAGAAGCTTGTTGAGAAAAAGAGATATGAGATAGTCAAATATACTTTGCAAAGTGGAGGTGAAGGTTCTAGATGTGAGTTCATTACAAAAGAATTCAGTGTTCTTGATTTTATTTCAGATTTTAAGGACAATATTTTCTACAAGTATGCAAGGCATAGTCATAGGTCTTATTGGTTGGATCAACAATTTAGGATGTGTAAGGACTCTTTTTTTATTGGCACTATTATTTCACTAGTTGATTCTACAGAAAACTGCACATTGAAACCACAAAATGAGGTACAATCTCAATATTAAAATTCCATTCAAATTGTTATTTTTGTCCACCTAACGTTTAGACATGCACCTAATAGTGCAAAGGAGGATCGAAAGATAATCAGAGATTGATATCATTTTTATATGAGTGATTATAGATCTCACTCCTCTGAGTATGTCCAACATTGTTTTGAGAATTTTTTTGAGTTCTTGTAGGAGCATGATATAGCACTTTGCTGACATCTAATTTGGTTAGATAATTGCATAGGTCAATTCAAGAATGCCCGTATGTTTTATTAGTTGAGTAGAATGCTTGTAGAGAGGGGTCTACCTCATATTTGGGGTTTTTTTGAAATTGGACATGGGAAAGGGGAGCAGGATGGAGCAGGTGCATACATAAAGAGAGCTCTAGCTAAGGAGTAATTGAAGATTTTAGGAGAAAAATTCAGTGATGCATGTTCTATTGTTGATTGGTTTAGTTCAACATTGTCACAGGGAGGGACACTTGATTCAATAGTGCGTAGAATCTTTTGTTTTTTTGAGGAGGGTTCAGTGGGAGGTAGATTGGATTCTCATACAATCAAAGATTCTTCAAATATGCATTCATTTCAAAGCTAAAATGTAGGCACATGGACCATTTTGACACAAGAGTTGGCTTGTTTTTGTAAAAGTTGAATTTAGTTCAAGTGGGATCAATGCGAGTCAAGTGAGTGGGTGGATACATGGGTACCATAGTATTTAACTCCTTTATCTCATACAATATCCATGAAAAATGACACAATGGAAAGTTCAGTTGATTACGACTTGATTTTAGATCTACAACAACTAGGACATATTTTTGTAGTTATTGCACCACAGGGGAATGAAGAGAGATCAGACTATTGGTTGGCTCGATGTGTGTGACTAAATCATAAGCTAACACAACTAATGGAAGATGATGATGGTTTCGTGTATCCTATAGGTTCAGTTGTGGTTGTAGGAACTTGGTTGCAAACATACATAATTAGAAAGAATAGCATGCCTGCATTTGAAGACTATGAGAAACACAAAACCATTCTCATGTATTCACACGTCATTATAGCCACAAATGTTAAGTTGTTGAAGCATCATTCCATACCAAAGACAAAACAACTATGGACGCTTAGTAATGCTAATCATGAAGTAATATTGGATACTCTTAAGCAAAGAGATGACCCTTCAGGCACACTTAAATAGCATTTTCAAGAATGTAAGGTACAATTCTTATGTTCATTATGATTAAGTTCATTAGTGTTCTTTATTTAATATTGATATTTAATATACTATTGCAATGTGGGTGTCTTTAATAGTGATATTTTGTATGCCCTTTTGCAATATTGTTGGCAAGACTGATCATGGACCTGCTACAACAATAGCTAGCTCTGATCCTTTTGAAGAGGTATGTGATAGATTAGAACAATATACATTGGTTATTCTAAGTATCTTTTATATTTTGCATCACCAACTCATCATCATTTAGGTTGTTTAGATTAATATATATTTGTTGGTCTAAGCATCTTTTCTATTGTGACAATATAGATTTCTCATTTTCCCACTTTTGTGATATTCCTGGCACAATTAATCATGGACCTGTTGCAACAATATCTAGCTCTGATCCTTTCATAGAGGTATGTGATAGATTACAACAATATAGATTGGTTATTTTAAGCATATTTTATAGTTTGCATTACCATCTCATCATATTTTGTGTCATTTAGAATAATATAGATTGGTTATTCTAAGCATCTTTTATAGTTTCCATCACCAATTCATCATCATTCAAGTTGTTTAGATTAATATAGTTTTCTTAGTCTAAGCATCTTTTCTATTGTGACAATATAGATTTCTCATTTTCCCACTTTTGCAATATTCCTGGCATGATTGATGATGGACCTACTACAACAATAGTTAGCTTTGATCCTTTCAGAGAGGTATGTGGCATATTACAACAATATAGATTGGTTATTCTAAGCATCTTTTATAGTTTGCATTACCATCTCATCATATTTTGTGTCATTTAGAATAATATACATTGGTTATTCTAAGCTACCTTGATGGTTTGTATAGGTGCTTATCAGTCTAGAATGTGAACATACTACTATTGTTGAAGACTGTGCCCTGAATGCCTCCAATAGGAAATTTTTGTACAAAATTTGAATTCTCAAATTGGAAACAATGTAAAACAGTCATAATTGTGTATGTGCATAATCTATACCCAGTGATGTTTTTTGAAATATGGGTCAAATGTCAGGAATTGTATAAAAGGTATGTTTAAAATGTAAAGGGGTTTGTATTTTGGAAACTCATAGGTTGAATTAGTCATATAGGTGTATGCTTTGTTACTATTATTGGGACAATTATGTAATAAATTTTTGTGCTTAATCGAGCTACAACAGAAGGTTTTCTTCTTGGTTCTTTCCTATCGGTATGCTCGTTTGAACTAGGTTTTGTAATATCTCCTATTTATATTTAATAAATTATAGTGGCTTGCAACTTTATCTCATCAAATCCAACTTAGGTACAACTTCATTTTTTAGCAACTTTCATGAGGTTTTTAAGGAAATAAATGTTTCCAACCTTGCCACACCCTATAAATTCATCAAACATGTCTATTAGGACCTGCACAAGCTTGATTCAACTTTAAATATTACTACACCCACGTTTCATTGACATTAGCAAGTTGTAACCACCATTTTTGGTGTAGGAGCACCTACACCACAATATCATTGTGGATCATTTCAATGATTAAAGTGTTAATATTTTAATTTTTTGTCTTTAATGAGATCTAATAGGATCAATGGTCATGTATTAGGAGTTTTTAGGTTTTAGGGTCAAAAAACCATGGAGATCCCAACTTGTCATAGTTGTTGCTTTGTAGCCTTTAAAGGAAAAAATTGTAAATTTGTTTAGGGACAAGAAAGAATAGTGTTTTGAAAATATAATGATGCTATTTCAAGCCATTAAGTGAGATCTTAGTAAAGTTAGAAGTGAAAAAGTGCAACATTTCATTATGAGTCATATTAATGTGAAAAATGTTTATATTTTTTCCTTAAATGGTCATTAAGGTTTCAAAAGCCAGTTAATATTGGTGGTTAAAGGCATTGGGAGTTGGATTACAAGGAATAAAAATTTACTTAAGGCCTTCAAGGTCTCAAGATAGGTTTGGCTCAAGGAGTTTTTTTCTTTGAATCAATAAAGTTTCAATTGTTTAGTTCATATTTTATTGGTTTTCTTGTGTTTTTTGCTTGTGCACAAGCCATTCAAGCATTTTTGTATAAAAAATTTATGTATAAATGTTATTAGATGTCTTGAATTTATTCTCACTTCTTAATAGAGGGTTTATTTATTCATTTTGTGCCTCAAAACCTAGACTTTCTTTAGACGGGTTCCTAGATAGGGGAATAAGAGTTTTGCAATTTTAATGGCTTGAATATCATCCCACCTACTGTGTGCAAATGTGAAATTGTGGGATGAGTTGGAAGGGCTTAGGAAATTATATTTCAAGAGTGGAAGGTGTGGAGAACTGGGTTTTGAAATAAAATGAAGAGTTAAAGGTCTAAAAATGGTTGTTTTTTTCACTTGAAAATAGAGTTTTTACCCTAGGGTTTGCAAAAATCTCTAAGATACTAGAAGTTTCTTTATTTTCTAAGAATATTGGGGTCTAAATAAAGGTGTCTAAGGTGGTGGCAGAGTTTGAAATTTTGTGGAAGTGCTACATCCAATAAACCTTCAAGAATTACACTAAAAACAAGGGTTTTCTGATTTGATGGTTACATGTCTGTACAAATGGAATCCAATTGTAGAATATTTTTTTTCTTGGAAATTTATTTTCTGCCCCAAGGTTTCAGGGGTCTATGTGGTGTTTGAAGGTATGTTGCTTTGCATTTTTGGGAGTAGCCTTTTCAAGGGTGAATGTATAGGAAGTCAACGTTGGTCCAAAGGAGTCTATGTTGTTTCTCATATATGTTGTGTAACATGGATATGGGTGTTTGAATCAGTCATGTGTTGGTCTGGTGTTTTGGAAAATTGTGGAGTAATTGGAAAAAAACTAGTTTCTCACTATTACAAGGGTTTAAGGGGGTTAAAGAGGGAAATTTGTATTTAGTTTCTTTTCAAGTTTTAAGGGAGTTTTGAACTGTCCAAAGAAGTCAAAATAATCTTGTTAAATACCTCAAATAGGAAAGTTGCAAAGAGTTTGTGATTGTGTCCTTGTGTGTGCATCAATTTTTCACCTAATTTCACTCGGTCCAATGTAGCTCAGAGTGATTCCATGTATTTGGTTGCAAAAGAGACCATATCTAGTGTAAAAATACCTATTAAGATGTGTTGGAACATTTTGTTTGGTCGTACGAGTTGCTGAATGAAAGTTGCACCACTTTGCAACTTTACACTACTTGCATCTAACAACTTTTCCCTCAACTGAAAACTTGCCACCATGGAAAAATGCCTCCAAGATAGCAAAAATTGAGAGATGTTATTGTATATGGTCCAAACACAATCCCATAGCCTCAAACGAAGAGTCTATAATGTCATGGTTTCCAAGAAATAGCCCTTCAAAGATTGTTTCCTTTTAGCACTTTGGACTCTTAAGGGAAATCATCAGTCCAATGTAGCTCAAAGTGATTAAGTCTAGTTGGGTGCAAAATAGGACCATCCCTAGCTTAAATTTACCCATTTGGATGTGTTGGAACATTTTTTTTGGTCATATGATTTGTTGAATGAAAATTGCACCACTTTTCAAATTTACACTATTTGCATTTGACAACTTTTCCCCCAGCTGAAAACTTGCCACCACGGGAAAATGCCTTTGAGATAGAGAAAAATGAGAGAGGTTATTGTAGATGGTCCCAACATGATCCCATAGCCTTAGAAGGAGATTATGTAAGATTTACGGTCTTGATAAATATCCCTTCAAAGATTGTTGCCTTTTAGCACTTTGGACTCTTAAGGGAAATGTCGGTCCAATGTAGCTCAAAGTGATTAGCATATTTGGGTGCAAAAGAGGACCCTTTCTAGCATAAATGTACCCATTGGATGTGTTGGAATAGTTCATTTGGTTGTACGAGTTGCGGAATGAAGTTGCACCACTTTGAAACTTTACACTGCTTGCATCTAGAAACTTTTCCCTCCACTAAAAAGTCATCACAATAGGAAAGCACCTCTGAGATAAAAAAAACCGAGAGAGGTTTTTGTAGATGGTCCCAACGAAATCCCATATCCTTGGACAAAGAGTCTAGAAGCCTCATGGTCTCTAAGAAATAGCCCTTCAAAGATTTTTTTCTTTTAGCACTTTGGACTCTTAAGGGAAATCGTTGGTCCAATGTAGCTTAGAGTGATTTGGTGTATTTGGGTGCAAAAGAGGACCATCCCTAGTATAAACATACCCATCCAGGTGTTTTGGAACATTCTATTTGGTTGTATGAGTTGTAGAATGAAATTTGTACCACTTTACAACTTTACACTACTTGCATCTGACAACTTTTCCCTCCATTGAAAAGTCATCACCATAGGAAAATGCCTCTGAGATGGAAAAAATTGAGAGAGGTTTTTGTATACGGTTCCAACACAATCTCATAGCCTTAGATGAAGAGTTTGTAAGCCTCACATTCTTTAAGAAATATCCCTTGAAATATTGTTGTGTTTTAGCACTTTGGACTCTTAAGGGAAATCATCGGTCCAATGTAGCTCAGAGTGATTTGGTGTGTTTTGGTGCAAAAGATGACCATCCCTAGCATAAAAGTACCCATTTGGATGTGTTGGAACAATCTGTTTGGTTGTACAATTTTTGGAATGAAAGTTGCACCACTTTGTAACTTTAAAATGCTTGCATCTGACAACTTTTCCCTCCACTGAAAAGTTGTCACCACAGAAAACGCCTCCAAGAAAGAAAAAACTGAGAGAGGTTTTTGTAGACGGTCCCAAAATGATCCCATAGTCTTAGATGGGAAACTAGTGGGAAGCAGAGTTAACTTCTTCACAAAATTGGTTTGAAGTAATTTCATTCTTTTTTGTGCATTTAAAATGGAGTTTTAAGCCTTCCACCCTAAAAGTGACCTCTAAATAACTTCAAACACCTTAACTATGCCATTGTTATTCATTTGTTTTGCAAACAAGAATTTTCATTCCAAGAGGCTAAGCTTTCATTTTTTCTTGTTGGATTGAAAGCGGACCATGACACAACTTTCTTTTTTCCAAAATTGTTTAGCATCATTGAACTAGGAATTTATCACACATTTGCAGAGAAATGGAGGAGTAATACAAACTAGAACATATTACACTTCAATTTTCACTGACTTTATGTACTCTCCAACATATCTCTTCTCTCACGTGGAGAGTTAGAATTGTTTGGCCATGCCTTTGCATCATTAGGGAAGTTTTTCTCTTTTTTACAATGTCAAAAGCATGGTTTCATACAGATTAGGCAAAAGACCCTTCTTTTTAGATTAGAAATGCATGGAAGATTCAAAAAGTATCCTTGATATTACAAAAAGGTATTTGTTGATACACTTTCCATGAACAAGAAAACCCTAAAAGTGACATCTAAATCACTTCAAACATCTTAAATACCTCATTCTTATTCATTTTTTTTGCAAACAATCATTTTCATTCCAAGAGTTCAAGCTTTCATTTTTTCTTTCAAAGAAAAATCTTCCTATGCCACTGTTACATTGCATAGGTAAACCAAATTTTGTATTGTGGACCTATATTAAGCTACCACTCTCAAGACCAATGTAACAATGATACAAAATAACATTTGAGACTGCAAGAAGACATCAAAATGGCTAGTATACTAAAACAATTCTTATAATTTTTGAAGAATGCTAATAACTCTACTCAGTTGTCTTGTTTTTTCAATATCATACAACTTGAACCCTAGCATCAATAGAATTTGTATATCAAGCTACCACAATTATGTTTCAATGATCAATATTTATCATGCATGTTTTAAATGACATTCAAGTTTATGGTGTTTTTTTGTTTGTTTATATGATGTTATGTGATATTCTAATCTCATTTCATGCTTCTAGGCTGCATATATATATATTATTTTTACATGTTTTTTCCATTGTTTGACCCCTACAAAACAAGTAAATGGCTGCATAGCATGTGGAATGATGGGGAAGCATGCTTGAGACCCCTTTAAAGTTTGTTTGAGTGCATTTAAAATGAAGTTTTAAGCCTTGCACCCTAAAAGTGACCTCTGAATAACTTCAAACACCTTAACTACCTCATTCTTATTCATTTGTTTTGCAAACAAGAATTTTCATTCCAAGAGGCCAAGCTTTCATTTTTTTTTGTTGGATTGAATGCAGACCATGACACAACTTTCTTTTTTTTTAAATTGTTTAGCATCATTGAACTAAGAATTTATCACACATCTGCAGAGAAACAAAGGAGTACTACCAACTAAAACACATTACACTTTAGTTCTCACTAACTTGATGTACTCTCCAACAACTCTCTTCTCTCATGTGGAGAGTTAGAACTGCTTGGCCATGCCTTTACATCATTAGGGAATTTTGTCTCTTTTTGACAATGTCAAAAGCATGGCTGCATACAAATTAGGAAAAAGACCTTTCCTTTTAGATTAGCAATGCATGGAAGATTCAAAAATTATATTTTATATTACAAAAAGGTATGTGTTTATACACATCAAATGTGCAATCACCCTTTGGTTCTTTCAAAGAAAAATCTTCCTATGCCATTGTTACACTATACAAGCAAACCAAATTTTGTATTGTGGACCTATATTAAGCTACCACTCTCAAGACCAATGTAAAAATGATTCAAAACAACATTTGAGACTACAAGAAGACATCAAAATGGCTAGTGTACTAAAAAAATTCTTATTATTTCTTAAGAATGCTGATAACTCTACTCAGTTGGCTTATTTTTTCAATATCATACAAATTGAATCCTAGCATCAATAGAATCTGTAGATCAAGCTACCACAATTCAAGTTTCAATGATGAATATTTATCATGTGTGTTTTAAATGAAATTCAATTTTATGGTATTTTTTTGTTTATATGATATTATGTAATATTCTAATCCTAATTCATGCTTCTTCATGCTTCTAGGATGCATATATATATACTATTTTTACATTTTTTTCCATTGTTTGGCCCCTACACTACAAGTAAATGGTTGCATAGCATGTGGAATGAGGGGGCAACATGCCTAAGACCCCTTTAAAGTTTGTTTGAGTGCTTTCTTTTCATTTTTTGTGAGTTTTGTGCCAGGTTTCCTCAAATAAATGTGGTCTCATAGAATTCCATGACAAGCTAATGCAATTGATAGCTACTCCCAGTTATTAGTTATGTAATTTGAAGTAATTGCATAACTCCTTAGGTTGACTTTGTAAAAACTATATTTTTATTGAAATTTTTTCATCTATCAGCATCTAGTTGTTACTTATGCAATGTGAGGTAATGCTTTGACTTTGAAAGATGTGCAATGCAATGTAATCAACAATATGAATATAAACTACATAATATAACCATTATTTTTATGCTATTGTACATTGATATTTAACCATTGCTCACTTGATTAAATTTTCAGAGAGTTTAATCATGCACATGAGGAAGAAATTAAATTTTGATTGTCAACTTCTATATATCAAACTATCCAATAATCTTGAGTGTATCTTCATATACAAAAATGGCATCAAGGCCAACTCAAACAAAGTTTTTCAAAATGTGGCATATGCCATCTCGATGTCTATTCAAAATTTTCATGCCAAAATGTCTATCTCATCCTAAACTATTGGTGGATCATCAAAATGGAGCCTCTTTGTAGCACTCATTGGCTTTGAAGGTAGCTGCAAAAGAAAAATTCAAACCACAATTGAGATTAGTTATACTATATGATTTAAAATCAAAAAATTAGCATTGAAATCAATATACATTGAATTATAATTGAACTCTAAAATTGTAATCTTGATTACCTAAAATATCCATCTCTTCAAAGGGTTAGGATTCCTAGAATATTCCCTTCTCAAAGAATTGACTAAACCAACTTTTGTAATGTTAATCTATATGTGTGAACAAAAACATAAAATTGATCCAAGTTAGCATACAATTGTTGGTAATAGGAACATATGAATACCAAACACAAAATAAAATAAACACATACCTATTTAGGTTGATCTTTTTGTTTATCTCCTTTAGGTTTTTTGACACCTCCTCCTTGAGGTGTTTCAACACCTAATACTTCAAGTGATCTAATACATACTCCTTTAGGCATTGTACACTTGTCAACAATGATGTATGGCTCATAACTGCCTATACATAAAAATGAAAAGTACATATGAAACTACCAATCTATATTGATGTATGTATAATCGATCTTAAAAAATATTAATTCAATTGAATTTGAGTTCAATTACCTTCCCCTTATCTAACATTGCACTTCCATAATCTGGACATGGCTGCACCTTGCTCGCACTTTTCAACAATGATGTATAGCTCATAAATTCCTATACATAAAAAATGACAAGTACATATGAAACTACCAGTCTATGTCGATGTATGTATAATCAATATAAGATCTTAAAATTCTTAATTCAATCAAATTTGAGTTCAATTACCTTCCCCTTATCTAACATTGCACTCCCATAATATAGACAAAGTTGCACCTTGCTTGCACTAGGTATTTCCTACAAGAGGATAATAAGATAATCATATAAGTTATTATATAATTTCATTTATGACAATTCAAATGAAAAGTAATTATATAATAAAAAAAAATGTAAACAAGTGAGTGCAAAAATATATACTATGTGTGTGTCAAGGAAAAATGAAATGGCCCTAAGGGTGCTATTAGTCACCTATACGAGCTCCTCATCAGACATCAACTATTAAATAGACCATGTAAATAAGTATTAGTGCATTATACTATCACTTATTAATATTTATTTAAAAACAAATGCAAGTTGTGAATTTACAACTTAAATCTTACCTGTGTCACTATTCCAATGTCCCCCTCTCTAGGAGGAGAGGACTCTATAGGGTGTGCTCCACTCCCCTGAGTTTGATCTATAATGTCCACATTATGGAGGTCATAATAAAAAGTGTCCAAGGGATGCTCGATAGGCTATACAAGAGGACCAAAGCATATCTGGTGGCACATGGAGCAAGTATGTGGCACACAACTATGTGGACTTGATGAGGATGATGCAACAACACTCGAACCATCATTAAAATCACTAGAATGTGGTTGAACTATTGTATAAGGATGTGAAACCAAAAGGCCACTCAAAGAGTGAATACCCTAGATAGTTTGTGTGGCCACATCCTACATAATATCTAGATGATATATTGGAGGTGGTAGAGGAAGGGGAGGAGGGGGAACATATGGGTGCGAGACTACTCTAACTATCCCTGGTCTATCATGGGGCATACCTCCACCAACACCGTGGAAGGGTTTAATGTCAAAGTAATTAACATGATTCCCTAACACAAACTCAACATATAATTTTTTAATAAAGTAAAATGGTATATCACAATTATTGTTTAGTGGTTTATCAAAAACCATACACCAATGATCCCAAAAGTTATCTACAATGTCCCTATGCATGCACCATTTTATAGAAATTTTTGGTTTATTAATATTAACTGGCAAACCAGTGTAGGGGTTAATAAATAAAGAGGCTATTTGGGCTTTGGTTATTCTGAGATCTTTCACATCATCATAAGAAAATCCACATGCATAATATTCCCTCATGTCTTCTCACTAGGAATGAAAGGCATTATGTTGAGTGGAGAGGGTTTCTATATTTTTAATTATATCCTTCAATGTGTTTGACATATTGAATAATCAAGGGATTCTCCTATAAACATTAGAAATGACCTTTAATTGTTGTAATTTTTTACCAATTAATTCTTCAATTCATGGTTACGGAGGTGTTGTAGCGTTTGGTATTTGTGCATTTTCATTCTCAGCTGGTGGATCATTTGGAATTGGTGTATTTTCATTTTCAATAACCACAATGCTTGAACAAAGTTAAGAACTAATTAATCTAATTGAAATTAGATAGTATAAATGAAAATATTGTAAAAATACCCTAATTTAAAAAAAAAAACCCTACTTTTTAACAAAAACCTATAATTTTTAATACAAATACATCTAATTTTTAAAATCCATAAAAAAATCATTTTTAATCAAAATCCATTCTAAACTCAAAATTTTCATAAAAATTCAATCAAAACTCTATTTTGAAAAAAAATCCATAAAAGGGTATGTGCGGGATCATCATGGAAAAATAGGCCCTTAAGTGGCAAAAATTCAAAAAAATTAGAGGTAGGAAACTTGACGTAAAAATTTGAATAAGTTATCTATATTATTTCGAAAATATGTAAGACCAAAATTTGTAGAAAATTGAATGTAGTTTCTAAACTACTAGGTTTGTTCAAAAAAGAAAAAAATCTATTTGATGAAAATTTGAAATTTCAATGTAGTGGTACTTCAATTTCAGGGAAAAAACAAGTAGGTGTCTATCTAACCACCCTAACCATAATAAACTGATAAATTTTTTAATAAGATTTTGGATATAATTAGAGGAATCAACTCCTATGTTTGGTTTCTCTCTATAGCTTCCAACACTTCATCCATGGCCATACACAATTTTTCTTCTTTTATTGCTTCCTTAAAGTGTGTTGGATCACTATAAGAGAATAATGAAAAATCTAAATTCTCATTGAAATTAGCATGCCTAGTGCTATCATAAATCTCCCTTACACTCTTTATCTTTTGTGGCATCAATGATGCGAGTGTAGGGTCTAAATTAGCTTCTAAGCTGTGGCTACTTTGACTTTTGGAGGTGTTGTACTACTAACTATCTGAGCTACTACTCTACTGTACTCTAGAGTTGTTACTCTATTGTGTCTATTCAGAATTGTTCTAGTGAACACTGCCAGAGTTGATGTTTTGTTGAGTATCATAGATTTGCTATTTTGTAATACTCTATGATAAATTCTCTCTGATTTTCTACTCTCCTAAGCTCCTTCTAGATTGCTTTATTTTGGAGATTCTTCATCATCAAGGGGTATTGTGACTGAAATACCCATGGTGTTGTCCACTGTTCTATCCCATACTTCATTCTCAATAAACACAACATCCCTACTAATAACTACCTTCTTAGTGACTAGATTATACAAATTATAGGATTTTGACTCCTCACTACAACCTATGAAAATGCATTTTTCTCCTTTATTATCAAACTTTTGTCTCCTCTTTTGGCACCAATTCATATGCCACACACCCAAATATTCTTAGGTGCTCAACACTCCACTTGATGTTTTTCCAAGATTCTTGTGTAATCCTATCATGGAAAACCTTTGTGGGACACCTATTCAATATGAAAAAAATTGTTGCTACTGCTTCTTCCCAAAAAATATGTGACATCCCTTTTGCTTTCAACATACTTGTTGCCATGTCTTGAATGGTTTTTTTTTTCCTTTTTTTCACTATGTTTTGTTGTGGGGTATATCTTGTTGTGATTTTTTTTATGAATGCCCTTATTCCTACAAAAATATAGGAATTCTTTGGAGATATACTCTCCCCCTCTATCTATTCTAAGGGATTTGATATATTGTCCACTCTCCTTTTCAACTACTGCCTTAAACCATTTAAATTTCTCAAAGGATTCTGAATTGTTTTTCAAAAAATACACCCAAATTTTTCTACTATAATCAATTATGAACTTCATGAAATAAGTGTTTCCAGCTAAAGTGGGGATTTTCATGGGTCCACACAAATCTGATTGCACTAATTCTTATGGTACTTTTTCTCTCCTAGAGTACCCTGATTGAAAGGGTTTCCTATGCTACTTTCCTAAAATGTAGGCTTCACTTTTTCCATCGGGTTGTACAATAGAAGGTAAACCCCTAACCATTCCTTTTCTAGACAATAAACTTAAGCTAGAAAAGTTTAAGTGCCCATAGCTTAAATACAAAATTTTGGATGGGTCTTTGATGACTATTCTAAAAATAGGTTGTTGTTCCATAGTTGATTGATGTTCTTCTACTATCAACACCAGTGAATAATGTTGTTTCTATCCTTTTGCTATCTTTTGCAGACACTATGTACATCCTTAGAGGAAACATTTTGTTTCTTGTCATCTGCATGACTTCCATCACTTTCTTGTTGCCTCCTTTATCAAATATCTTGCACTCTCCATTCTCCATTAGGATTCTATAACCATTTTGGACCATTTTTACAATTCTCAATAGATTATGCTTCATGTTGGGGGCATAATAGACATCCTAGATTTGCTGCTTCTCACCATTTTTGGTTTGAATGTTGACAACACCTCTTACAATGATAGGAACCTTATCATCATTTCCTATTTTGATTTCTATTTTTATACTACTATCTATGGAGGAAAATAATTTATTGTTACCAATCATGTGGTTGTTGCATTGGCTTTCCAAGTACCATACTTCATCATTGTTGCATTCAACAAGGTTGCAAACAATGAAAACATTACACTATTTGTCATTTTCAACTTTATTCTCATTTGCTACATTAGAATTTTGGCCTCCATGGTCACATTGCTTCTTTCTACACTCACTAGCATAATAGCCATACTTGTGATAGTAATAACACTGCACATTACTTTTGTCAGACCTTTGATTCAAACTATTGTTATTCTTTTGATTCCAGTTTACTGACTATGAGTTGCTTGGCTCCTCTTGGCTGTTTGAGTCTCCTCTTCTAGAATTGTCTCTTCCTCTGCCTCTTTGACCTCTACCTCTAATGTTTTTTTCTCTTCCCTAAACTCTTCCATTGGTTTCAGATTTGAAATCTTTCTCTAGGGAAGGAGAAGATCTATTCAACTACTACTCATGGGTTTTTAGTGAACCCATCAACTAATCCATAGTCATTTGAGACAAATCCTTTGCCTCTTCAATGGAAAAAACTACATAATCAAACTTAGTAGGAAGACTTCTTAGGATTTTCTCAACAATCTTTTGTTCTTCCATTGTTTCTCCATTGACTCTTATCTAATTTACATGGGTTGAAACCTTAGTGTGGAAATCTGAAATAGAATCATTATCTTTCATTTGTAGAGTCTCAAAATTTCTTCTCAAAAGCTACAACTTAGCTAACCTCACTTTATTAGTCCCTTTGTAGCTATTTTGCATATTTTTCCAAGCCCGTTTTGAGTAGTTTGATGCTGCAATACATGGGAAAATAGCCTCACTTAAGGATATCTCAATCAAACTAAGGGCTTTTGCATCCTTCATTCAAATATCTTTCAACTAATTCTTTTGTGCATTTGAAAGGGCTACAAATGCATTTGGGTCTGTGATATCATTGAACCCATTTATGACCAACTTTCATAGGTCATTAGCAATAAATATTTTCATCATCTTCTTAGCCCATATATCATAGTTCTTCCCATCAAAATTTGGTGGCTTCTGCCAACCTTTTCTCTCACCACCTGCCATTTTTCTCACTCTCAAATTTGAGAAAACTTAATGCCTAGATAACCTAGGGCTTAACCCACAATAAAAAAAATAACTACCCAAAAAAAAGGCTCTAACACCACTTGTTGGTAGGTAGGGGAGCAGCAATACAAAAAACATAGATGTTGTGTTGTGATAGAATGAAGGAAAAAAAAAAAAAATAGCAAAATATAGTGCACAAAAATAGCATAAAATGACACACAAAATATGCAGATTTATATATTCCTTCCTTTCTTTCACAAAATTACAAAAATAAAAAGTACTTGCTCTATTTACACTATAAAATAAAACATAAATAATTTGGACTATTGTCGAATAGTAGGGTGCTACACTCACACCTATACTATTGCTTGTTGTAGTGCTACAACTAGTTGTTGCGTCTGTAGAACATTCCCTACTATTGTCTCCTTGTTCAATGTTGAACATTCCTTCTATTGTCTCCTTGTTCTATGTTGAACATTTATTTTCCTACTATTGTAGACTTGACAAAATACAAAATGAAACTTCTTCAAAAACCAATGGTTTCATTCCATTTTTGTTTGCATATGCTAGCTCAAAAATGAGCGCTTGATTTTGAATTCAAAATCAACTACCAAATTAATTGTTGGTAGGAAGTATATTAGTTGGAGGTATATGTTGGGGAAAATTGAAGAGTCCCCAAAAATCTAACATGGGGGAAGGCATCCTTTGATGAGGATTAAATATTTCTAACACTTATACCTGATATAAAATAAATCATGTAGAAAATATATGAAAATAAAGCACAATTGTTCTAAGAATTTATGATTGCAGGGTTATTGAAAAGACCTATTAGATCTACACTAGAAATTTGTACCATAGGATTGATGTCTTTAAGTCTTTTTGAACCAAAGTCTTCCCACTGAAATCCTTGAGTTACCTTTGTGCCATAAGGTCCACCTCCCTTAAATGCCAATGTAGGGTCCACAAAGCACAAGGCTGCAATGCAATAGTAGCAAAGCCAATGTTCTTGAAGGACCAACTATATGAAGAATTGTATAACGTTCTTCCAGTTAATACTTTTGTCTCCCAATGTGCCCAATAATCTACTAGTTGTAGCCTTAATCCTCAAAAAGTCACCGTGTGCATTTGCCCTATTGCCTGTCATGTTTGGTTTGCTTTCATCCATCCTCATTTCAGTGATCTCTTCCTATTTTCTTTTTCCAGCAAATCATATGAGAATAAAAAATTTATATCATATCCTATCATTGAAACCAAGCTTCCTCCTATCCCCATTCATCATTTCCACTATTCCTTCTTTAACCAGTGTAACTGCTTTTCCCCGAATCTTTTACATGTAACCACTTCCTTTGCCCTTATTGGCATGCAATGATTTTCAGTGCATTAACTGATAATAGGTATTTCCATTAGTCCCACTAATTGTTAGCTATCAAGAATCTTCCACTTGATTTTATTTTATTTATTTACTTAATGTACTACAATATTTTAAATTATAATTGTTTTACCACTTATTATTTATTGTTTTATTTCATTTAATTTGTTACAAACAAGCAATCATTATAAAGCTCATTAAATTCATAATCCCAACTTACACATGCATTTATTCATTACCATTTATTTATTTCATTTTATTTTAATCTTCATTTTGTTTTAACTTATAATATTATTTCATTGCAATCATTAATCCACAAGCATTAATCAAATTTTTTTTAAATCAAATAACCCAATTAGCAAACAAACTTACTCAAAATGTGGAGGGGCATTGCACAATGTCTACTATTCAATTTTGTTTAAGTAAATTGGGAGAATGCATAGTTAATTTATGAAATCTTAGGCGGTTCCTTTGTTTTGTTTATGTACATACTTCTTTGTTTATTTTTTTATGTTTTTTGGAAAGGTTTTGTGTTTTTTAGCTATTCATTGCACCTATGCATCTTGGTTATACTGTGAAGGTTCATAGGTGGTCAATGGCTTCGTTGTGTTTTTTTGACACATGATAACTGCAATTATCTATTATCTGATGTTTGGTGTTCTGTCACACTATACTATTGGAGAGTGGCCTTTTTTTTTGTTTATGATGCTTGGTCACTATTAGAAAGACCAATAAAAAATGATTGGGAAAATTAACCATGTATGACTATTTTTTTTTTTCATGCAAATTAAGCAAGTGTTCTTTGCTTATGTTCATAATTTACTTTTAAGAAATATCATGAGATGTGCATTTAATGCATTGAAGAAGGATTGACTGGTTGAGCATTGACCAGTCCACCGCAAAGACTCCTAATACATGGATCTTGGGAATGAATATTTTCTACAATATATAATGTTACCCAGAACATATAATGTTCCACTATTTCCGTATTTTACTTAAAGAAAAATGAAAATTTGACCTACTGAAAGCATTGGAAAAAAAAAAAACCATGATTTTCTAGCACAAAAAATATACACTTAAATCCTAACTATTGCTTGTGGTTAAGGCATTGACTACCCATGAGGCAAAAAAATAGTCTCATGTTTACGAATCGCATGACATGTCATACATTATGCTCATTTATCTTTATGGAAATTCAGATTCTTGAACAAGTATTATCCTTCACTGTTTACAATATTTCTAATACATAATTGTTGAATACATTGGAAGAATTAAATATCATTGTAAACAAGGTGGGGTGATAGTACAAGAATATGACCTTAAAGCCTATTCTTAAAGACCCATGTTAATTTTCAATGCAAAAGATCTTTGTCCCACACTTTAATTGAAAGAGACAACTCTTATGAGAAGTAAAATGCAAAATAATTATTACAAAACAATATGCTACTTTGCAATGTGTTTTAGCTAGTTTCAAAAGTTTATTATGTGTTTCAATTGTGCTAATTTTTTTATATGGGTATGTGCAGGATCATCATGGAAAAAATAGGCCCTTAAGTGGCAAAAAAATCAGAGTTAGGAAACTTGACGTAAAAATTTGAATAAGTTATCTATACTATTTCAAAAATATGTAATAATATAATTTGTAGAAAATTGAATGTAGTTTCTAAACTACTAGGTTTTTTTTAAAAAAAGAAATCTATTTGGTGAAAATTCGAAATTTCAATGCAGTAGTACTTAAATTTAGGGAAAAACTAAGAAGTAGGTGTCTGTCTAACCACCCTAACCACAATAAATGAAAATATTTTTTTATAATATTTTATATATAAGTAGAGGACTTATGTCCCAATGTGATGCATATTTTTATGTAATTTTTTTCCAAGTAAATAATTAATTATGAATTTTTTATTACCACTTTTAAAAAATATTAAAAAATCATATGTTTGACCACCTTAACTTGGTCAAAACTTCATGAAATTCAATTTTTCCTTTTTTAATCCTATATTATGCGAAGCATAGAATGTGATGCATGTTTTGGATTCAAAAAATGTGATACCATTTGAAAGCTAAATATGTTTTTTAATCAGTCTATCAATTAGGATATTAGTTGTAATTTGAATAGAAAATGAATAATAATTACTTATTAAATTCAAAGTAAAGCATAATTTATATTGGTGGAAAGCTGAGAATCTCCTTAAAAAACCCTTTTCATTTTATCAATTTTGGGTTAAAAAAAGTCACTAGCCCCATACCTATCATATTGCGACTTTTTGGCCCATCATGATCTTGCACATACCCATTGGGAAACAAATATTAAATCCATTGCAATAAATGGGAAAATGGGAACTAGAAAATCTATTTCAAAGTATATAGTGTAGTCAATGTTCATGGGGGAACACTAGATATGCACTGCATGTGGCATGTTTTCAATTATGCATCAAAATGGATGCAAAAGTAACTTGTATTTGCAAAAAAACTAGTTTTTAGTTATGTAGAGATTGCAAGGTTTAGAATTAATTGCAATGAAAAGAAAAGAATGATACAAGAATATGACCTTCTAGTTTGATGTTCAAAAGTGAGAAATATTTGCAATGAAATAGATCTTCATATATGGGTCCATTTAAAAGTAATGGTGCCTATGAATGGGCCAAATTAAACAAATGTGCATATTGCATGACACATACTATTCTATTCATAAATAGGAAACATAGGAATGCATGTTAAAATTTGTAAACAAAAAAAAGATCAATGCAATAAATTTTCCATAGTGATTACTACCCAAGCAAACAATACATAATCAATGCACTATAGGCATGTACAATTCACAAAAGTAACATATAGTACATTATCCATTGAAAGTGAAGAAAAATATATGGTATAATTTGTAGAAAAATAGACAAAAATGATAATTTTTCAAAAAATTAAAAAAATTGAACTAAAATCTTCTACTCTGACAAGCTTTTGAACATATGACCAATAATTGGGAACATGTACAAAGAAAACCTAGAACTCTACTAATAATTTGTGAGTTAACTATGCATATATTGCACATGTCCCATATGCAGAAACACAATAAAGAACAAGCATAAAATTAATCGAGTACTTTCCCAAGGTTTTATGAACTAGCTTTGTGTTGATTGCATATCTATCCATAGAGTGATCAAGTATCATAAACACATAGTTGAGGCATTTACTGTAAGTGCACTTTTATGCAAAAATGATTATTGAAAAGCACATGGAGAAGCCTAAAATATTTGAAGCTTCACAAAAAAAGAAACACAAAGAATAATAAGCAAAAACAAAATGTAAGATTTTCCTAAGATTCCATGAATTAGTTATGCATTCATTGCACATGGATCCATATGAAAAACACATGAGAGAGCCCAAAACCCCAAAATATTTTGATCAAATTCAATAATGTAATGAGAACAAGGAAAAAAAAATCCACCGATTGACTCATATTTTATGAATTAGCTAACTGTTTGGTTCATGTGTACTTATTATGCACAAGACATTGCTCAAATGATTCAATTTTTTCCTATATTGATTCCAGCCTTGAGGTATACAAGAGAAAAAAAGGATCTATTAAGCAATTGAACATTGTTCCTACTGCTCTACACTCATGCTAGCACTACAAAAAGTGAAAAACATTGAAGAGAGTAGATCACTCCCGAAAATAGAGAAGCCCTCAAAAAAAAAAAATCAAACAATAAGAAAATGTGTGTTTATTGCATGTGCATGTATAGTCCACAAAACATTGGTCCAACTACTTAGTTTCCCTTTTGATACATCTAGTTATTAAGTATGAAAAAAAAAGAAATTCAATTACAAGTTCAATAGTGAAAACGTTGTACCGAATGTCAATAGTCCATTGCTCAATCTGAAACAATGTGTTGCAAGAGCTCTTGCCTGCACTCTAGGGAATTAAATAAAAGAACTACATAAAAGACAATTCACAACTAAAATTTTCACTAGAAGACTTTATCACCAAAGAGCATTCACCCTCAATCAGAACAACATTATCATAGAGGACATATGCCTAGTTGAGTAAAGTGTATATGTCATAGTAAGATATAAAGCAATACCAATTCAAATAATCTTCCTGCTTTTCAAAATCATCATATTTTCTACAATCATATAAATAAAATTATTTTCATACTAACTATATCAATGATATTTTAGTTGACAGAGAAGTTGAAGTGAGTGAAAGAATACCTGCAATTGGACAAAATTGCATTCCTTCTCTTTGTTATGTGTTTCTTGTTGACTGTTGTGCCTATATTACTATATTTCATGTTCTATGATTCAAAAGTTCTCTTTAGTTTTATTTTATAGGCTACATGTCTCTCCATTATATGATAGAAAACACTTTACTTTCTTATCTGGTCATTTAAGTTGATTAAATTATATTGTTACATGTTTACTGTATGCAATAGATTGTACATGCCACAAAATACTTTACTTTCTTATGTTAGTGGTAAATAGATTAAACTCTACTGGTACATGTTTTTTCTATGCACCATTTTCATAATTGTATTTTCTACATTTGCTTTTTAACAGTTTACCCAATCTTTCTTACATGTTACTATGTATTCTATTATGTTTATTAACTATCATCTGTTAAATTTTTCCCAAAATACATAGAGCTCTATTTTTCTTATTTGCTTAAACAAAAATGAGTAGTATAGTCACTGGAATTTAATGCATTGGTTGTAGACTTATTAAGAAGCATTGTATCTTGAATGTACATTATTCAATTGCAGCAATAAAGTATTTTCATCGCACTAGTCACTTGCTTTTGAACAAAATTCCATTTAGATAAAGTGAATAATAGTAGCAGGGCTGACAAAATTTGTATTCAATTGTTAGTTTGAACATTGAAATTTGTAATACTTTCCTACGCAATGAAATTTGATTGTCCTGCAATAAGTGCACTGTTTCTTTTTTGTTTGAATAAATTAGGGTAAATATGGGAACATTAAATACTTGGAATTTAGTTGTTGATTGTTCTTTTGGTTGTTTGTTATTCTACAAAAATGCATTGATGGTGAATAGCTTGGCTATGTGTTTTTGACACTTGATAACTAGAAGTATTTCTTATTGTTACAAGGAGTAATGGTGGAAATAGGTACACTAGATCATATGTGCATAGCAACATACACTAGAGGAGTGAATGCATTAATTATGTGTTTATTACTTAAGTGGATAGGAACATATCAACAAGGCTTGGAAAGAAAAGTGTGCAAAATGTGCTAAAGGCTTGATGAGTACACAAGCAGTGAGCACATAGTTGATTCATGGAATCTAGCACAAGTATTCAGTTTTATTTGTGCTTATAATTGTCTATTTGTTATTTGTTTAAAATCTTGTGTGTTTCCATTTTTTTTTTACTTGACCTTTATAGAATAAGAAATATGCCAAAGTGCAAGCTATCCATAAGCTTTAGAACTGACAAATGATAAACATACAAGAATTAGAAAACACAAAACCTAGCATTCACCCAATATTTCATGGATTAAGCTAAGAATTCATGAACTAAATAATACCTTTTAGTATGTAAATTATGAATTGAAAAAAGAAATACTTGTGTGTGCTTTGATCTCTTGCACACATTGCGAATGTCAAATATGTGCACACATGGTAAGAAGACAAAGACTATTACATGCAAGCATGTCAAAATATAAGTTCAGAGAAAATTTGTCTGTCGATTGATGCATCAAAATACTAGTTCATTGTCACTATATAGAGCAATATTGTTTGCAAAAAAATATATTCTTGGTGTATTCTTTTGCAGAATTGACATCTTTTTTGGATTCATGGTTGTTAATGGCTTTCTCATGTGTTTAAGATGGGTATGTGAAGGATCATGATGGGACAAAAAGTGGCAATATCATGGGTATATGTAGGGTTTGTGGCTTATGAATTTTTTTTTAACTCAAAATTGATGAAACAAAAAGGGTTTTTAAAGGAGATTCTCAAATTTCCACCAATATAAATTATGTTTTATTTTGAATCTAATAAATAATTATTATTCATTTTCTATTTTCATTATGACTAAATTCTTGATTGATAGGCTGATTGAAAAAAATCTATAGCTTTCAAACTATACACATTTTTTGAATCCAAAACATGCGTCACATTCTATGCTTTGTATACTATAGGATTAAGAAAATAAAATATGAATTTTATGAAGTTTTGACCAAGTTAAGGTGTTCAGACATACAATTTTTTACTGTTTTTAAAAGTTGTAATAAAAAAACCATAATTAATTATTTACTTGGAAAAAGATAACAAAAAATATGCATCACATCGGGAAATGAGTCATCTAATTATATCTAAAATATTATAAATTTTTTTTTATCATTTTATTATGGTAGGGTGATTAGATAGACACCTACTTCTTATTTTTCACTAAAATTTAAGTACTTCTACATTGAAATTTCAAATTTTCACCAAATAGATTTTTCTTTAAATAAACCTAGAAGTTTAGAAACTACATTCAATTTGCTATATATTCTATTCTTATATATTTTTGAAATAATATAGATAAATTATTCATTTTTTTACGTCAAGTTTCCTATCTCTATTTGTTCTAATTTTTTCTCCACTTAAGGGATTTTTCTTCCATGATGATCCTACACATACCTAGATACTTGATACCTAGAAGAATTGCTTATTGTTGGAAGGGCCAACGGGACAAGAGGGTACATTAAATTACATGTGCTTTGGCCAAGGTTGGTTGGACTGTGGGAGTAGACAATACGATAATTATTTAGTTTTTGATTGATTAAGTAGCATACTTTCAGAAAAGCTTCAATAGGAAAATGTGCAAGAGGTGTTGGAGGGTTGGTGCATGCAAAAGCACTGAATTCATAGTGAATTCATGAAATGGTGGGTGAGATTTGGGTTATATTTTTTCTTATTCTTGTTTGTTTGTTGCTTATTAAAAATCTTGTGTATTTTCTAGTTCAATTTTCATCCTTTGATGTGCTCTTTGTGTTTACTATCTTTTGTTTATCGTTCATTGAATACCCCATGGGTTTTGTGGTGGTAGTTTGCAATTTTGCATGTCTGTCATTTTGTTAAAGTGTAGTGGCCATCAATGACTTCACACTGTGTTGCTTGTTGTTAGAAGGAATAGTGGGGGAAGTGGCTGCATTAGATTGCATGTCCTATGAGCAAGGTCTTGTGGACTTTGCAGGAAGTGAATGGGTTAATTATGTGTTCATTGCTTTATTGGTTGAAAAGCTTGGAAAGAAAAATGCATATCATGTGTTTGGGACTAGGGGGTCCACAAGCAGGGAGAACTCATTAGTTGAATACTTTGTTAACTTCTATTTGAACTACCAGATTCCATGTTCATACAAACATACTTAATTCATGGAATCTTAGACGAGTGCTAAGTTTTTTTTGTGCCTAATCTCATTTGGTAAAAACATTGTGCATTTTTTAGTTGTTCATTATGCTTTTGCATATTCATTGTTCTAGAAAATTTCACTCATGGTAAATGGATTTCCTATCTATTTATAAAACTTGATATCCTTCTAACTACACATTCATTGAACACATAGATAAATCATGATATATTAAGGAACCAGTGGGTTTTTTCTATGATTTTTCTTGTTTCATTATAATTTGTTAAAAATCTTGTGGGTTTTTTTCCTAGTTCCTACATTTTTGCATATCCACCAACATGGTATTTGATCATAGGTTTTTTTCAACTAAAAAAACTTAGAGAAAACTACAAAAACAAGAAAAAATGAAACAATTTGCATGCAACTTTAACACACATATTAACAATTAAAATTTTCTTAAACAAATCTGCAAAAACATTTTGTACTCTAACCTTCTACTCTTTTCCTCAAGAAGCAAATGTATTTGTATCTCTACAGGTCTTTCTCTCTACTACAATCACAAAAAGAGGTTTCTGTTAGAAGGAAAATGCTAACAAAATGCAGTTCATGCATGTAGAGTCAACAAGATCTTGTCCATGTCAATTAGTTTTACACATGTTCTCTATTTTTGTAACCATCTGAATTAGGTTTTACCAAATACTCTAAGTTCTTCTATATTTAATTTATAATAGTTCACAATCCAATAACAACTCATTTCTATTGCATTGTTGAAAACTTGATTCTTATTAAGCAAATTTCTTTAGCCTTTCAAACAAGAAAACATGTTTTTTTGCCTGAACATTTCTCATAGAACTTCCAAACCATAATCCTAGGCATTCTCCAAAGGCTAAAATTCTTCCTCGTCTAAATTTTTACATGTGTACATGTAAATTTTTTTCCATTTTCACTATACATGCACATATTCAAAGCCTACAAGCTATCCATTGCATCGAGGTGTAGAAAACCATTGCCAGTTATAGTTGTTGATCATTTACACACTACAAGGTACTAGAAATGCTCCAAACCAATATCCTCATTATACTATTTGTTGTGGAAACTTCTTGGGGTATTATTTGTTTGCTATACTTGACAAGAAGGAGCATTAGAAGGAAAAAGAAACAGTTTGAGTAAGGTCCTCTGGACCCTACATACAACATGTGTTTAAGGGATGTTCTCATCAAACAATAAACAAACAACATGAAAAATAACCAAGCATTATCTTCTTATCTTCACACTAGCTATCCAATACATATTGCACAATTTTCATTCAATACATTAAAGATGCATTTACTGCTTCAGTACCAACCAAACCAGCACCAAAACTTGCACTACATGCATCCCCAATTAAATATTTGGCACAAAATACAATGTACCCCAGTAATATATAAACTCCCTTTGTTTTCCTTTTTTCCTCAAAGGAAAATTAAATATTGAACTTGTCAAACCAATGGAAAAATAGATAAGAAGTAATTTTCCAACACCATAAATATGCACTTAAATTCGAACAATAGGACAAAGAAAAAAAATTAAAAAAAATAATCACATTGAATAGGCAGGTAATATAAAAGGAAATGCATCAATTGCAATATTGAACCTGTGTATCACAAGAAACTAATAATAATAGTATGCATTGATGAGACTTATTTTTAGCAAAGCATTTCTACTGTTATACCATGTCGCATATACTAGTAATTTTTCAAGTATAATAATACATAGTTTAATACATAAATGCTCTTCTGAAAAAGAAGTCTCATCAATGCTATCAACTCCAATTTTACTACATAATTTTTCCCTCTAATGTCTAAATATTGTTACTAGGCATATGCATAGTAAGCAAATTTTCTAGTTATGAAATGCCACAAACACATAGCAAAGTAATTCAAAGCCAATACACCTCTAGAGAATAATGAACATTTGGGACTACCAAAAACAACCCAAAAACTCACAAGCTGCTCAAAAAATGTCAAAAAAATGATAATAAGCACAAAAAAATTGCAACATTCATCTAAGATTTCATAAGTCATGTATGGTTTGACTAGATATGTGGCTGCTGGAAAATCTTGGCTATATCAAGAAGGAAAAAATATTTTTAATAAAACAATGTCATTGGAGAAGCAACCAATCCAAAAGGAAATGCATCAATTGCAATAATAAACCTTGTTTTCAGTAGGAACTAATAATAATTCCATGCATTGATAAGACTTCTTTTCACCAAATCATTTTTAGTGTTAAACCATGTTGCACATACTAGTAATTTGTCAAGTATAATAATAAATATTTTAACACTTAAATGCTCTCCTGAAAAAGAAGTCTCATCAATGCTATGAGAGCCAATGTGACCACAAATTTCTACTCTATAATATCTTAATATTGTTTCTAGCCATATACAGAAGGAGCAACTGCAAGCAACAACTAGAAAAATGAAGAAGTTCTTCAACAAAAATCAACCAAACAATAATAAGCACAAACAAATGGCAAGAGAAACCTAAGATTTCATGGGTCACATATGAATTCATTGCATATATTCCCACCATCCCTCTAACACATTTGGCAATCGTAGTCCAAAATACCTTGTTCAAAATATTGAATTTCCCCTCTAATTGTTATACTGATCAAGCATAAAAAAGAAGCAAATGACCCACTCACCAATTACACACTATCCATTTAGGAACCGCCCCACCCACCCTTGTTCAAGCACCATATAGAATCACAAGCATCAGAAATTGCAAGTCACTTCCAAAAAATAGATTTTTCAATAAAAAGTAGAAGAACAAAAAGCAAAAAAACAAGGACTTGTTTCATATTTCATGGATTAACTATGCATTGACTACTTGGTGGTGCACACTAGGTATCCAATGCATATTGCAAAGTTTGTATTCTATGCATTAAACATGCATCTACTATAATAGATAATTAGACATGTCTACCTTTTGAAGCTAAATGTGATGATTTGATCATGCTCTATCTAGGTGCAATGCACGCATGTCCTATAGATTACTGTCACTATGCCTTAAAGATAACTTAAATTGTTATTAATAGCTACCCACCCTAATTGGAAATTCTAATACATAGTAACATAGTTTTTTTGATGAATAAGATTAACAAGCACCTTAATGATTCTTTGAGAAATAGAATATGCTAAGAGTATTTGTATCAAGCAATCCATATACATTGCAAATTTTGGCGACTTTGATGATGGGATTATGAGCAGAAAAATAGTGAACACATGTTAAACCCATTAAATGAAAATTGTGCAAGATGTGTTAGAAAGTTACAAGGTCTTTAAGCAATGAATGCATAGATGATCCTTGAAATCTTAGGAAAGTGATCGATTTTCTTTATGCTTATTATCATATGTTTGTTGTTTCTTCAAACGATTCTATGTTTTTAAACTCTTCACTGCATTTATGCATACTTGTTTATCTATAAAATAGAAAAATGCATGAATGACTCAACTATCTACTTATGACACTTGATTAGAAATATTGCGTCTTGTTGAAAGTACTAATAGGGCAAGTGACTATAAGTCATTGCTACATATAGCGACATCATTTTAGATCTTTGAATAAGCCCTTGTTCACTATGTAACCATAAAATGCATTAACTCTAGAATCAATGCTTTAATGGGGGTAAGTGCACCAAGATGGTTCCCAAAAAGGGGTCCTAAGTGGCCACTTTTTTTTGAAATCAGGAAATATTGACCTTGGACATGAAATTGAGGGTAGCTACACTCAAAATTTTGAGATGGAACAAAAACAAGGATCGAAGTGCTTCGAGTCTACTTTCTAAACTACTAATTTATCTTGAAAATGGTTGATATTAAGGGGTTGAAAAGAGGGATGTATAGAAATTCATGTTGTTTTTGTCATAAAAACATAACATAGCAACTCTTGTACAACCCTAGCATAGTAAAAAAAAATTGTAGTATTTTTAAAATCACTATAGTTAGAAGTTAGCTAACAGTATGTAGTTGATGCACAATTTTTCTAATAATTTTTTAATGAATATTTGATTTTTTACTAATTTTTTTAGTTGGCACTTCCTAAAAAGAATTTTTTGGCTGTGTTCTCCCTACAAATTTTGGAAAGTAATATATATATATTTTTTTATTTTTTTATTTTTAAATTTGTAGAATGGATTCTAGTTTCTAAAAATGTAATTTATTTGAAATTTTGATGAACAGTTAATTTATAACAAAAAGAACACCAAACATTGCTTTTTGACAAAAACAGACATACAAACAAAAAAAAAAATATGGATGAAAGGTCTAACATTTTTAGAAAGTGAAAAAAATACATTGTTGGAAAGCTAAGAGAGAACTTAACATTACCCATGTGTTTGATTTTTTCGATATTGAACTAGATGCAATCTTGATGGTGAGCACAAACCCGATTATGTGAAAAATTATAGAATTTGCAAAAAACATGTCTCTAGTCATTGGGAATGCCCTCCAAGCCTTTGGTTTGGTATTCCAAAGAAAATACCAAAGCTAAGACTCAGGGATTCCCAAAGAAAAATATAATGTGAGTTTGTTGTAACGTGCTCATGTTATGTGTTAGTTTTGACATTTTTTGCTTCTTTGGGGAATGTGTCTAGCAACACATAGCATTCTCGTGTTATGTCTTCCTTTAGTTAAATTCCATTTTATTGAATGTTTTTTGATATGTTTGTATGTATATGTATGTTGGTGTGTCATGTATGTTTGTATGTATGCATTTTTATATGTATGCCTATATGTATGTATGTATGCTTGTGGGAGAGAGGGTGAGAGAGGGCATGCATGGGAGAGTGTGGGAGAGTAGGGGAGAGGGTGGAGACAGTGGTGAGGAGAGAGGGTGGAAGAGTGTGGGAGAGGGTGGGAAAGAGAGTGGG
>VDFB02086081.1:142839589-142851806 GCA_007258455.2 Sequoia sempervirens
TTTTTTTTTTAACTACGATTATCTATTCAAGGCTGCCCTTAAAACATTATGATATACCTTAGTGTATGTAAAATTATATATAAATCAAACATATATATAATTATAATTCTATATAAATTTTCACAGTTTATCCAAAATATCTCCTTTTACAATCTTCTTAAAATTTTGATTGTATTTTATAGCAAAAATATTTAAATACGGTCATAGGGCCATCAAATTTAAGTTATGATTTAAAAATAATATAAATAATAATATGTATATTAATATTAAAAATAGGGGGTTCGACCGAATATTCTTGGAATGTTCGGTCGAACCCATTTAATTTCTTTTTTTAAATGCATGGATTGGTGGTTCGGCCGAACATGGGTTCGGCCGAACCCATGCTCAACCGAACCATTCCAATATGTTCGGCCAAACATTAGTTTGGCCGAATCCCCTTTTTTTCACCCTTCCTTCCCAAGGCACCAGAATTGTTGAAAATTTTGCGTTTCAAAGCTCAATTTGAGAATGAAAATGGAGAAGATCTCAAAAACCCAACTGGTATCGGGTTCCTCTCAAAATGAGCTATCCAACGAATATTATTTTAGTATGTTTTGATTATATTATCTATCTGTTTTTTAAGTTTTATTAAATATAGGTTTCTCACTGAGAACAAAACTCTCTGTTATGCACAAGTGGAAAAATAGAAGATTATTAAAAAAAATTTAAAAATATGAGTGCACCAAATATTGGAGTCCTTGATCCAACAAAAAAAAAAAAGAATTTCGATACATACAGAAAAAGTTATGTTATACGGTTTTGTATATGAATTGTAATTGATTTGACTTTAAAACTTGATTAAAGAAAACATATTCAATAAAAAACTATCTAACCAAGTGGAAGCACTAGATATTCAGAGTTAGAAATCTAAATTTGAAAGAATTGGAATTTTATCCTTCATGGAAAAAAAGTTATGCATTATACGGTGTGTGTCACTTTTTAAAATGTTGTTTTCTAAAAAAAATCAATTTTTGTGGGAGATGGAAAAGAAGTGCAATCTGATTCCAAAAATTGAAAACAATATTTTAGAATCTACAGACAAAATGTGACAAGACTCTAGTTTACATCATCTCCAAATTCCTTACGGTTTAATCGCTATAGGTGCCCGAATGTGGAGATTGTGTTAAAAAAAAAATATCAGTGTCCAGTTAGGCCAAAAAGTGTAAACCACTATTGTGGGATCACCCATGTACAATAGCATAAAAATAATGGTTATATTATGTAGTTTATATTTATATTACTGATTACATTGCATTTCACATCTTTCAAACTCAAAGCATTACCTCACATTGCATAAGTAACAACTAGATGTTGATAGATGAAAAAATTTCAATAAAAATATAGTTTTTTACAAAGTCAACCTAAGGAGTTATGCAATTACTTCAAATTACATAACTAATAACTAGGAGCAGCTATCAATTGCATTAGCTTTTCATGGAATTCTATGAGACCACATTTATTTGAGGAAACTTGGCACAGAACTCTCAAAAAATGAAAAGAAAGCACTCAAAAAAACTTTAAAGGGGTCTCAGGCATGTTTCCCCCTCATCCCACATGCTATGCAACCATTTACTTGCAGAGTAGGGGCCAAAAAATGGAAAAAACATGTAAAAATAGTATATATATGCATCCTAGAAGCATGAATTAGGATTATAATATTACATAATATCATATAAACAAAAAAAATACCATAAAATTGAATGCCATTTAAAACATGCATGATAAATATTCATCATTCAAACTTGAATTGTGGTAGCTTGATCTACATATTCTATTGATGCTAGGGTTCAATTTGTATGATATTGAAAAAATAAGCCAACTGAGTAGAGTTATCAACATTCTTAAGAAATCATAAGAATGTTTTTAGTACACTAGCCATTTTGATGTCTTCTTGTAGTCTGAAATGTTATTTTGTATCATTGTTACATTGGTCTTGAGAGTGGTAGCTTAATATAGGTCCACAATACAAAATTTGGTTTACTTGTATAGTGTAAGAATGGCATAGGAATATTTTTCTTTGAAAGAACCAAAGGGTGATTGCACATATGAAGTGTATAAACACATACCTTTTTGTAATATAAAATATAATTTTTGAATCTTCCATGCATTGCTAATCTAAAAGGAAAGGTCTTTTTCCTAATTTGTATGCAGCCATGCTTTTGACATTGTCAAAAAGAGAAAAAATTCCCTAATGATGTAAAGGCATGGCCAAGCAGTTCTAACTCTCCACATGAGAGAAGAGAGTTTTTGGAGAGTACATCAAGTCAGTGAGAACTGAAGTGTAATGTGTTTTAGTCGGTAGTACTCCTCTGTTTCTCTGCAGATGTGTGATAAATTCTTAGTTTAATGATGCTAAACAATTTTAAAAAAAAGAAAGTTGTGTCACATTCTGCATTCAATCCAACAACAAAAATGAAAGCTCAGCCTCTTGGAATGAAAATTCTTGTTTGCAAAACAAATGAATAAGAATGAGGTAGTTAAGGTGTTTGAAGTTATTCAGAGGTCACTTTTAGGGTGCAAGGCTTAAAACTTCATTTTAAATGCACTCAAACAAACTTTAAAGGGGTCTCAGGCATGCTTCCCCATCATTCCACACACTATACAGCCATTTACTTGTTGTGTAGGGGTCAAACAATGGACACAACAAGTAAAAATAATATATATATATGCAGCCTAGAAGCATGAAATGAGATTAGAATATCACATAACATCATATAAACAAACAAAAAAACACCATAAACTTGAATGTCATTTAAAACATGCATGATAAATATTGATCATTGAAACATAATTGTGGTAGCTTGATATACAAATTCTATTGATGCTAGGGTTCAAGTTGTATGATATTGAAAAAACAAGACAACTGAGTAGAGTTATTAGCATTCTTCAAAAATTATAAGAATTGTTTTAGTATACTAGCCATTTTGATGTCTTCTTGCAGTCTCAAATGTTATTTTGTATCATTGTTACATTGGTCTTGAGAGTGGTAGCTTAATATAGGTCCACAATACAAAATTTGGTTTACCTATGCAATGTAACAGTGGCATAGGAAGATTTTTCTTTGAAAGAAAAAATGAAAGCTTGAACTCTTGGAATGAAAATGATTGTTTGCAAAAAAAATGAATAAGAATGAGGTATTTAAGATGTTTGAAGTGATTTAGATGTCACTTTTAGGGTTTTCTTGTTCATGGAAAGTGTATCAACAAATACCTTTTTGTAATATCAAGGATACTTTTTGAATCTTCCATGCATTTCTAATCTAAAAAGAAGGGTCTTTTGCCTAATCTGTATGAAACCATGCTTTTGACATTGTAAAAAAGAGAAAAACTTCCCTAATGATGCAAAGGCATGGCCAAACAATTCTAACTCTCCACGTGAGAGAAGAGATATGTTGGAGAGTACATAAAGTCAGTGAAAATTGAAGTGTAATATGTTCTAGTTTGTATTACTCCTCCATTTCTCTGCAAATGTGTGATAAATTCCTAGTTCAATGATGCTAAACAATTTTGGAAAAAAGAAAGTTGTGTCATGGTCCGCTTTCAATCCAACAAGAAAAAATGAAAGCTTAGCCTCTTGGAATGAAAATTCTTGTTTGCAAAACAAATGAATAACAATGGCATAGTTAAGGTGTTTGAAGTTATTTAGAGGTCACTTTTAGGGTGGAAGGCTTAAAACTCCATTTTAAATGCACAAAAAAGAATGAAATTACTTCAAACCAATTTTGTGAAGAAGTTAACTCTGCTTCCCACTAGTTTCCCATCTAAGACTATGGGATCATTTTGGGACCGTCTACAAAAACCTCTCTCAGTTTTTTCTTTCTTGGAGGCGTTTTCTGTGGTGACAACTTTTCAGTGGAGGGAAAAGTTGTCAGATGCAAGCATTTTAAAGTTACAAAGTGGTGCAACTTTCATTCCAAAAATTGTACAACCAAACAGATTGTTCCAACACATCCAAATGGGTACTTTTATGCTAGGGATGGTCATCTTTTGCACCAAAACACACCAAATCACTCTGAGCTACATTGGACCGATGATTTCCCTTAAGAGTCCAAAGTGCTAAAACACAACAATATTTCAAGGGATATTTCTTAAAGAATGTGAGGCTTACAAACTCTTCATCTAAGGCTATGAGATTGTGTTGGAACCGTATACAAAAACCTCTCTCAATTTTTTCCATCTCAGAGGCATTTTCCTATGGTGATGACTTTTCAATGGAGGGAAAAGTTGTCAGATGCAAGTAGTGTAAAGTTGTAAAGTGGTACAAATTTCATTCTACAACTCATACAACCAAATAGAATGTTCCAAAACACCTGGATGGGTATGTTTATACTAGGGATGGTCCTCTTTTGCACCCAAATACACCAAATCACTCTAAGCTACATTGGACCAACGATTTCCCTTAAGAGTCCAAAGTGCTAAAAGAAAAAAATCTTTGAAGGGCTATTTCTTAGAGACCATGAGGCTTCTAGACTCTTTGTCCAAGGATATGGGATTTCGTTGGGACCATCTACAAAAACCTCTCTCGGTTTTTTTTATCTCAGAGGTGCTTTCCTATTGTGATGACTTTTTAGTGGAGGGAAAAGTTTCTAGATGCAAGCAGTGTAAAGTTTCAAAGTGGTGCAACTTCATTCCGCAACTCGTACAACCAAATGAACTATTCCAACACATCCAAATGGGTACATTTATGCTAGAAAGGGTCCTCTTTTGCACCCTAATATGCTAATTCACTCTGAGCTACATTGGACCGACAATTTCCCTTAAGAGTCCAAAGTGCTAAAAGGCAACAATCTTTGAAGGGATATTTATCAAAGACCGTAAATCTTACATAATCTCCTTCTAAGGCTATGGTATCATGTTGGGACCATCTACAATAACCTCTCTCATTTTTCTCTATCTCAGAGGCGTTTTCCCGTGGTGGCAAGTTTTCAGCTGGGGGAAAAGTTGTCAAATGCAAATAGTGTAAATTTGAAAAGTGGTGCAACTTTCATTCAACAAATCATATGACCAAACAAAATGTTCCAACACATCCAAATGGGTAAATTTAAGCTAGGGATGGTCCTATTTTGCACCCAACTAGACTTAATCACTTTGAGCTACATTGGACTGATGATTTCCCTTTAGAGTCCAAAGTGCTAAAAGGAAACAATCTTTGAAGGGCTATCTCTTGGAAACCATGACATTACAGACTCTTCGTTTGAGGCTATGGGATTGTGTTTGGACCATATACAATAACATCTCTCAGTTTTTGCTATCTTGGAGGCATTTTTCCATGGTGGCAAGTTTTCAGTTGAGGGAAAAGTTGTTAGATGCAAGGAGTGTAAAGTTGCAAATTGGTGCAACTTTCATTCAGCAACTCGTACGACCAAACAAATTGTTCCAACATGTCTGAATAGGTATTTTTACACTAGATATGGTCTTCTTTTGCAACCAAATACATGGAATCACTCTGAGCTACATTGGACCGAGTGAAATTAGGTGAAACAGACACAAGGACACAATCACAAACTCTTTGCAACTTTCCTATTTGAGGTATTTAACAAGATTATTTTGACTTCTTTGGACAGTTCAAAACTCCCTTAAAACTTGAAAAGCAACTAAATACACATTTCCCTATTTAACCCCCTTAAACCCTTGTAATAGTGAGAAACTAGTTTTTTTCCAATTACTCCACAATTTTCCAAAACACTAGACCAACACATGAGTGATTCAAACACCCATATCCATGTTACACAACATATATGAGAAACAACATAGACTCCTTTGGACCAACGTTGACTTCCTATACATTCACCCTTGAAAAGGCTACTTAATTAGCCCAAAAACGCAAAGCAACATACCTTCAAACACCACATAGACCCCTGAAACCTTGGGGCAGAAAATAAATTTCCAAGAAAAAAATAATTCTACAATTGGATTCCATTTGTATGGATATGTAACCATCAAATCAGAAAACCCTTGTTTTTAGTGTAACCCTTGTAGCACTTCCACAAAATTTCAGACTTTGCCACCACCTTAGACACCTTTATTTAGACCCCAATATTCTTAGAAAACAAAGAAACTTCTAGTATCTTAGAGATTTTTGTAAACCCTAGGGTAAAAACTCTATTTTCAAGTGAAAAAAACAACCATTTTTAGACCTTTAACTCTTCATTTTATTTCAAAACCCAGTTCTCCACACATTCCACTCTTGAAATATAAATTCCTAAGCCCTACCAACTCATCCCACAATTTCACATTTGTACACAGTAGGTGGGATGATATTCAAGCCATTAAAATTGCAAAACTCTTATTCCCCTGTCCAGGAACCCGTCTAAAGAAAGTATAGGTTTTGAGGCACAAAATGAATAAATAAACCCTCTATTAAGAAGTGAGAATAAATTCAAGACATATAATAACATTTCTACATAAAATTTTTATACAAAAATGCTTGAATGGCTTGTGCACAGGCAGAAAACACAAGAAAAACTATAAAATATGAACTAAACAATTGAAACTTTATTGATTCATAGAAAAAAACTCCTTGAACCAAACCTATCTCGAGCCCTTGAAGGCCTTAAGTAATATTTTATTCCTTGTAATCCAACTCCCAATGCCTTTAACCACCAATATTAACTGACTTTTGAAACCTTAGTGACCATTGAAGGAAAAAATATAAACATTTTTCACATTAACATGACTCATAATGAAATGTTGCACTTTTCCACTTCTAACTTTACTAAGATCTCACTTAATGGCTTGAAATAGCATCATTACATTTTCAAAATACTGTTCTTTCTTGTCCCTAAACAAATTTACTATTTTTTCCTTTAAAGGCTATAAAGCAACAACTATGACAAGCTGGGATCTCCATGGTTTTTTGACCCTAAAACCTAAAAACTCCTAATACATGACCATTGATCCTATTAGATCTCATTAAAGACAAAAAATTAAAATATTAACACTTTAATCATTGAAATGATCCACAATTATATTGTGGTGTAGGTGCTTCTGCACCAAAAATGGTGGTTACAACTTGCTAATGTCAATGAAACGTGGGTGTAGTAATATTTAAAGTTGAATCAAGCTTGTGCGGGTCCTAATAAATGTGTTTGATGAATTTATAGGGTGTGGCAAGGTTGGAAACATTGATTTCCTTAAAAACCTCATGAAAGTTGCTAAAAAATGAAGTTGTACCTAAGTTGGATTTGAGGAGATAAAGTTGCAAGCCACTATAATTTATTATATATAAATAGGAGATATTACAAAACCTAGTTCAAATGAGCATACCGATAGGAAAGAACCAAGAAGAAAACCTTCTGTTGTAGCTCGATTAAGCACTTACAGAATTGTCCCAATAATAGTAACAAAGCATACACCTATATGACTAATTCAACCTATGAGTCTCTAAAATACAAACCCCTTTACATTTTAAACATACCCTTTATACAATTCTTGACATTTGACCCATATTTCAAAGAACATCACTAGGTATAGATTATGCACATACACAATTATGACTCTTTTACATTGTTTCCAATTTGAGAATTCAAATTTTGTACAAAATTTTCCTATTGGAGGCATTCAGCTCACAGTCTTCGACAATAGTAGTATGTTCACATTCTAGACTGATAAGCACCTATACAAACCATCAAGGTAGCTTAGAATAACCAATGTATATTATTCTAAATGACACAAAATATGATGAGATGATAATGCAAACTATAAAAGACACTTAGAATAACTAATCTATATTGTTGTAATATGCCGCATACCTCTCTGAAAGGATCAAAGCTAACTATTGTTGTAGTAGGTCCATCATCAATCATGCTAGGAATATCGCAAAAGTGGGAAAATGAGAAATCTATATTGTCACAATAGAAAAGATGTTTAGACTAAGAAATCTATATTAATCTAAACAACTTGAATGATGATGAATTGGTGATGCAAACTATAAAAGATGCTTAGAATAACCAATCTATATTATTCTAAATGACACAAAATATGATGAGATGGTAATGCAAACTATAAAATATGCTTAAAATAACCAATCTATATTGTTGTAATCTATTGCATACCTCTATGAAAGGATCAAAGCTAGATATTGTTGCAACAAGTCCATGATTAATTGTACCAGGAATATCGCAAAAGTAGGAAAATGAGAAATCTATATTGTCACAATAGAAAAGATGCTTAGACTAACAAATATATATTAATCTAAACAACTTGAATGATGATGAGTTGGTGATGCAAAATATAAAAGATACTTAGACTAACTAATCTATATTGTTCTAATCTATCACATACCTCTTCAAAAGGATCAGAGCTAGCTATTGTTGTAGCAGGTCCATGATCAGTCTTGCCAACAATATCGCAAAAGTGCATACAAAATATCACTATTAAAGACACCTACATTGCAATAGTATATTAAATATCAATATTAAATAAAGAACACTAATGAACTTAATCATAATGAACATAAGCATTATACCTTACATTCTTGAAAATGCTATTCAAGTGTGCCTAAAGGGTCATCTCTTTGCTTAAGAGTATCCAATATTGCTTCATGATTAGCATTACTAAGTGTCCATAGTTGTTTTGTCTTTGGTATGGCATGATGCTTCAACAACTTAACATTTGTGGCTATAATGATGTGTGAATACATGAGAATGGTTTTGTGTTTCTCATAGTCTTCAAATGTAGGCATGCCATTCTTTCTAGTTATGTATGTTCACAACCAAGTTCCTACAACCACAACTGAACCTATAGGATACATGAAACCATCATCATCTTCCATCAGTTGTGTTAGCTTATGATTTACTCACACACATCGAGCCAACTAATAGTCTGATCTCTCTTCATTCCCTTGTGGTGCAACAACTACAAAAATATGTCCTAACTATAGCAGATCTAAAATCAAGTTGTAATCAAATGAACTTTCCATTGTGTCATTTTTCATGGTTATTGTTTGAGATAAAGGAGTTAGATACTACACGGTACCCATGTATCCACCCACTCACTTGACTCGCATTGATCCCACTCGCACAAAATTCAACTTTTACGAAAACAAGCCAACTCTTGTGTCAAAATGGTCCATGTGCCTACATTTGAGCTTTGAAATGAATGCATATTTGAAGAATATTTGATTGTATGACAATCCAATCTACCTCCCACTGTACCCTCCTCAAAAAACCAAAAGAATTTGCGCACTATTGAATTGAGTGTCCCTCCCTGTGACAATGCTGAATTACACCAATCAACAATAGAACATGCATCGCTGAATTTTTCTCCTAAAATCTTCAATTAATCCTTAACTAGAGCTCTCTTTATGTATGCACCTACTCTATCATGCTCCCCTTTCCCATGTCCAATTTCAAGAAAGCCCCAAATATGAGGTAGACCCCTCTCTACATGCATTCTACTCAACCAATAAAACATACGAGCATTCTTGAATTGACCTATGCAATTATCTGACCAAATTAGATGTTGGCCCAGTGTTGTATCATGCTCCTACAAGAACTCAAAAAAATTCTTGAAACAATGTTGGACATACTCAGAGGAGTGAGATCTATCATCACTCATATAAAAATGATACCACTCTCTGATTATCTTTTGATCCTCCTTTGTACTATCAAGTGCATGTCTAAACATTATGTGGACAAAAATAGCAATTTGAATGGAATTGTAATACTGAGATTGTACCTCATTTTGTGGTTCCAATGTGTATTTTTCTACAGAATCAACTAGTGATATAATAGTGCCAATCAGAAAAGAGTCCTTACACATCCTCAATTGTTGATCCAACCACTAAGACCTATGACTATGCCTTGCATACTTGTAGAAAATATTGCCCTCAAAATGTGAAATAAAATCAACAACACTAAATTCTTTTGTAACAAACTCACATCTAGAACCTTCACCTCCACTTTGCAAAGTATATTTGACTATCTCATATCTCTTTTTCTCAACAAGCTTCTTTCCAAATTCATGTTTGAAACTCTCATGAAAACATTGAACAAACTTTGACAAGCCACCACATTGTGAGCACTTTGCATTTAAGCAATCATTTCTATATAAAAAAGCAACCATCATCTCTAGAACATAAAAAATAGATCTAGCAAGTCCCTTGATGATTCTGGAAGATGCATTGCACCACACTCTTGCAACATTTCATTATTATGCAAACTAGAAAGAATATAGAATAATAGCTCATGGTACATTGAAAACTCCACATGGTATTTGGAACAACAAGTATTACAAATCTTAAGAGGCACACAATAAAATGGCTTCAAACCCTCAAAAGTCCTTTGTAAGATTTCCATATTTTTATGTGTTTCAATAATTTTTTTGAACATTGTTTGTCTTGATTTGAAGAAATGTTTAGGATGTGGTGTATGGTCTCAATTTCCAATTCTTCACTTTAAAAAATCCTTTACATTGGGTGATACTCTAGAGTTATCATGCCAAAATTGTTGAATTACCTGCTTTACATTATTGGTTAGCTTTGTATCAACATGTGGAAGCCTCCCAAAAAAATCCCATGTATCATTTTGAAGAGGATCATCTATTCTTTCTCTTCTTGTGATTTTTGTATCCAAATTTTTACAATTTATGTCAAAATCAATACAAGTTTGTCTCATAAAGCGAGCCTTTTTCAATTGATGGCTTACTAGGGTAGTTGTAATGACTCTCGAAGTAGCTCTCTTATCCTTTTCCTTGTTATTTTTTCCAATAGACTTGAAAGCATTAAAAATATTTTTGACAATAATAGAATTTTTTCCGGTCTTCTTGTTCACATGAATCTTCAAATTGGCTAGCAAAGGTCTCATCTTTTCCATCTTTATCAATTGTACAAAAAGTTGGCAGTACTTGGTCAATGTCTTATCACTAAAATATTGGTTGAAAAGTCTTCTATCCCACAACCAAATAGTTTGTGTTGACCTTTTTCCTTCAAAATTATTTATATTGTTCTCATCAAATTCATGTAACCATTTAGGGGTTCTTAAAGGTCTTGAATTCAGAATATCTCTTTCTCCCACACAAGGTTCTTTACTTCTCATGTAATCTAGTGAAACATAATTTACACTTGCTTCAATATTATATTCAAAATCTTCATTTCCAACATTTTCACCTCGAATATTTTCAATATCAATTTGAATAATTTCATTCCAAATTTCAATATCATGTTCAACATCTTCAAATCCAACATTTTCACCTTGAATATTTTTATTATCAATTTCAATATTTTCATTCCCAATTTTAATATCATGTTCAACATCTTCAAATCCAACATTTTCACCTTGAACATTTTCATTATCAATTTCAATAATTTCATTCCTAATTTGAATATCATGTTCAACATCTTCAATTCCAACATCCTCACCTTGAATATTTTCCCCTTGAACATCTTCAATTTCCTCTTCACTTGAAAGACCATAGGGTTTAGGTTCATCAATATTTAACATACCTTGTCTTCTCTTCCTATTACCTTCTCTATCTCTTTGTCTATATGCTTCATTTTTTTCTTTTGTAAGATTTCTCATACATTTTTTCTTCTGACAATTGATGCTTCCCATTATACCTCATAAGAGATGCTAAAAAATAATTTCTTATGAAAAATTTGAGTAGAAGATGCTCCAAAAAGTTGATCTTTGTCTCTTCCTATCTGAAACCATATGTTTGTTTCCTGCAAATAGAATGTAGGGTCTGTTGGAATGCACAAAATGGCCCACAAATTTGATATCCGTTATAATTATATATCTTATTCATTTGAAAAAAATTTACAATTTTTTGTAATGGTATTATTTTAGTTCTATAAATTAGATATCTAATTTGTGTACACATAGACCTAAGGGTTAATGGTAGATGGTAGAGGGTTTAAGGGTTAAGGGTTTATGGTTTAGGGTATATGGTAGAGGATTTAAGGGTTAAGGTTTTATGGTAGAGGGTTATAAGGGTATAGGGTTTAAGGGTTAATGGTATAGGGGAGAGAGATAGATGGAGTGAGTGTGTGAGAGAGTGGGAGAGGGTGGGAGAGTGGGATAGAGAAGGAGAGAGGAAGGGAGAGGGTGGGAGAGAGTGGGAGAGGAAGGGAGAGAGTGTGAGAGAGTGGTAGAGAATCTGAGAGCGCAAGAGAGTTGGAGAGAGAGCGAGAGAGTGGGAGAGAGTAGGAGAGGGTGGAAAAGGGTGAGATAGAGTGGGAG
>VDFB02086081.1:142851906-142862914 GCA_007258455.2 Sequoia sempervirens
AAGATATTATCATAAATTTTATATTATTTATTACATTATAAACTATATTGTATATTATATATTAAATCATAAACTTTATTGAATTTTTTAATATCATATATTATAAATTGTATAACATTTTTCCAACTCTATATAGAACATATTGGATATTGGATTCAAATAAGATATCCAATTCAAATTGGATATCTGATATTTCTAACACAAAATTAATGCCTAGGGATTAGCCTTTGGCTTGCTTTGGATTTTGGTTTGGACCTGCCAATCCTTCAGAAGTCAACACAAAACATAAGTTTAACAACTTACCTTTCTTTTCCAAACTTCACCATATGGCTGACACCTTTTTTACCCAAAATTGATGAAACAAAAAGGGTTTGTAAAGGAGCTTCTCACTTTCCACCAATATAAATTATACTTTAGTTTAATCTAATAAATAATTATTATTCATTTTCTATTAGAATTACAACTAAAGTCCTAATTGATAGTCTGATTGAAATTTTTTATAACTTTCAAATGTAGCACCCTTTTTGAATCCAAAACATGTGTCACATTCTACACATACTATAGGATTAAAAAGAAAAAGAATGAATTTAATGAAGTTTTGACAAAGTTAAGGTGGTCAGACATACGAGTTTTTATATTTTTTGAAAGTTGTAATTAAAAATTCATAATTAATTATTTACCTAGAAAAAAATACAAAAAAAAATATATCACATCTGGACATGAGTCATCTACTTATATCTAAAATATTATAAAAAAAATATTATGATTTTATTATGGTTAGGGTGGTCAGACAGACACCTACTTCTTATTTTTTCCCTAAAATTTAAGTACTACTATATTGAAATTTTAATTTTTCACCAAATAGGATTTATTTTTAGAAAATAAACCTAGTAGTTTAGAAACTACATTCAATTTTCCGTAGATTCTATTCTTACATATTTTTGAAATAATATATAGAAAACTTATTCAAATTTTTACATCAAGTTGTATAACTCTAATTTTTTTGAATTTTCATAATCACTTAAGGGCCTTTTTTTCCATGATGATCCTGCACATCCCCGATATAGATTATAAGGAGACTTATGCACTAGTTTCAAGGCTAGAAACAATTCAAACATTCATAGAAATTGTAGCCCAACATCATTGGGAGGTGTTTCAAATGGATGTAAAGTCAAGCCTCTTGAATGGAGTGCTGAAGGAGGAAGTGTATGTAGAGCAACCACCTAGATATGAAGTCCCAGGGGAAGAGGACAAGGTATATAGGCTCCAGAAATCTCTTTATGGAATAAAACAAGCACCTTAGGCATGGTACATCAAAATAGACTCATATTTAATGAGCAATGGTTTCAAAAAAAGCAACAGTGCATCCACACTCTACATCAAAGTAACTAAATGAGATTTTAATTGTTGTTTTGTATGTAGATGATCTAATTTTTATTGGAAATAGTGATAGCTTGATTTTTTATTTCAAAGAAGTGACGAAGAATGAGTTTCAGATGATGTATTTGGGTTTGCTAAAATATTTTCTTAGGATTGAAGTGAAACAAACACAACATGGAATATTCATTTCACAAACTAACAATTCCAAATAGATTTTGATTAGGTTCAAAATACATAACAAAAAACCTACACCAACACCAACAACAATAGGTTAGAAGTTGTGTAAAGAAGATAGCAGGAATGATGTGAACCCAACCCTCTATGAAAGCATGGTTGGAAATTTGATGTACTTGACATCAACAAGGCGTGATTTAATGTATGCAATAAGTCTAATTTCTAGGCTCATGGAAAAACCTAAGGACACAAATTGGAAAGTAGGAAAGAGGATCTTGAGGTATCTGAATGGAACAACAAGTTATAGAATTTTGTATGGTGCATCAAATGAGTTCAAGTTAGCTGGTTTCAAAGATAGTGATTGGCTAGGAAATGTATATGATAGGAAAAACACATCGAGATATGTGTTCAACATGGGATCATGAGAAATTTCATGGGCATCCAAGAAGCAACCTATTGTCTCTCTCAATACAACAGAAGTTGAGTGCATTACAACAAACACAACAACGTGTCAAGCTATTTGGTTGAGGAGAATCCTTGCATATTTGAAGGAACAATAATAAGACAACACAATCATACATTGTGACAATGTTTCCTCAATAGCTTTGACAAAGAATCCAGTGTTCCATGGATGCAACAAACACATTGAGATCTAATATCATTTCATAAGGGTATTGGTGGAACAAGGTGAGATTGAATTGTAGTATTGAAATTTTGAAGAACAACTTGTTGATATCTTCACCAAGGCACTACCAAGAGATAGCTTTGAACACCTAAGATAGGCTTGGCATTGTGAACAACTTCAGAGATAAACTCTGAAAGGAAATTGTAGATTGAGGTCTGACTTCATATTAAGGGGGAATGTTAGAAATATTTAATCCTCATCAGAGGATGTCTACCCCCATGTCATATTTTTGGGGACTCTTCAAACTGCCACAATGTATACCTCCTACTACTTCCTGTTAGCAATTAATTTCATAGGTGATTTTGAATTCAAAATCAAACGCTCATTTTTGAGCTAGCATATGCAAACAAAATACAAATGCAACCACTGGTTTTTGAAGAAGTTTCATTTTGTATTTTGTGAAGTTTGTAGCAACAACAAAAGGAATGTTTAGCATAGAATAGGGATACAACAAAAGGAATGTTCAACACTAAACAAGGAGATAATAGTACATAATGTTCTACAAATGCAACAACTAGTTACAACAGAACAATAGTTTAATAGAAGCAGTTTCAACACTACAACAAGCATCACTATAGGTGTGAGTGTAGCACCACTGTATTGGACAATAGTGCAAATTATTTATGTTTTATTTTTTAGTGTAAACAAAGAAAGTACTCTATATTTTTGTAATTTTATGAAAGCAAGGAAGGAATATATAAATCTGCAATTTTTTTGTGTATCATTTTATGTTGTCTCTATGCATTGTATTTTGTGATTTTCCTGTTTTGTCCTTCATTTTGTCACAATACAACATCTATGTTTTTTGTATTGCTACTGTCCTACCTGCCAACAATAAGAACTGTTGATGGTACTCTGAATTATATTCTAGGTTTTATCATAAAAATGAAGGAATCTAATCTTTAAGTTGATAGTAAATACAACCTTGTGATCATGAAGGATCACACTTAACAGAGAAGGATTAGTTAATGGTGCAAGAGGTACAAGATAGTAATTCAACTATTGTTTTGCATGGAAAATATAAGTTTACTAGTGGTGTATTGACTACTGAATTAGATATTCAAGAGATCCTGGCTATAGCAAAGATTCTATTTTTGATTGATTTTGCATGCTCGATGTTTATTTTTATTTACCTCTTTATGTAATTATGCAGCTTTTTCCCTAAGCACCATCTCTTTCATGGTTGGTTTAATAACTAATACAGACGTTCTCTTGGATGTGGTGCTTAGTCTTCTTTTCTTGTTTCTTGTGATCTTTCCCCACCCAAAAGTGTGTGTCATCTTTGGCGCTGACCCCATTTGCATCAGGGTATCTTTGAATTCCTTTATCTTCCATCAATCTTCTTGCTCTTTGAATCTGTCCACTCCTATCCACTTCTACACAAGATGTTAGAGAGAGGAACATAAGTTGTAGCATTTTAGGATCCAACTAAAAAGGAGTTTTGTTGGAAATACCTTCCCTATATTCATTTATGATCCACATGTTCATATGAAAAAATAACCTATTGTTATGCTTGAACTGATGTCCCTTCATAATTACTAGATATTTGATTAATCACACACTATTTTAGTGTAAGCTCTTCTACCTTGTTTTAGATTGTTTCATTTAGCATTACCAATATTATTCACAAAATATCGAACATGATCAATAGTGGAAATGGTTCACATCTCCCAGGGTAATTTTCTCTTGCAACAATCATGGAAATGGTAGGGTGCGGCATAATAATTAGTCTTCTCTTCCATAGCATTAAATAAAAGTCTTGAATCTAGAATACCTTGCTCCCTTCATCTATCAAACCAACTCCTTCCTTGATGCAAGAGCATCCAGTGGTGTGAGGGAAATCTTGCATCACCCAAAAAGATGCTTTCCATTTATGTTCTTGTTGTTTGCTTTTTATAGATGTTTATGCATTTCTGGATACCCTTTTCGTCGAATAAGAGTTTCCAACTTTCAAAATTGTTTTTCTACTTTTTCTACTCAACTATTATTTTTAGTAGGTGTGAATTTTAAGGTGTAGGAAGATAGAAATTTATGGGAAGGTTCATAATGGAAAAATAAGCACTTTGGCGAAAGAATCACGTCAAGATCATTCACAGTTTGAAAGTTATTAAAGTTCCAGTTTTTGCTTTTTGCCTTGAAAAACCTTCTGAGTACAGTTTGAGGCACTAAACAGTTCCGTATGGGCTCAAAAATCGCCAAAAATAGTGAAGTGAGTTCTTAGCGCGTTCTTCACTCTAATACCTTTCCAACGGTGTAAACAGTTTGATAAATGGAGTCCCAGATCAAAAGTTATGGCTTCCAGAAGTTGGCTGATTTTTAGAAAATTGCCAATTTTCGAATTAGGACTTACTTTTTGAATTTCAAATTGTAATTTTGGCACCAAACCATCAAAAATCTTATCTCGAATGTTTTTTTTGGTTCCAAACTGAAAGGGGTCTATTTATGGGCTAGTTTCTGAGTTTTGAGTAACTATTTGGGGAAAAGAGTTTGCATGTTGCGAAAAAGGGGTTCTTTTGTAATTTTTTGTAACTTTTGTAATTTCTGTAATTTGCATGTATTGCAGAGCTTGAGGATTTGTGATCCTTTGCATGTAAGAAGTTCCATTCTCAATACTAATAAAATTTCTCCTATTGTTTGCATCATTTTCTGTGTCTCAGGTTTGCTCCCTCGTCACCTTCCAACCTTGCATTAACTTCTTGTGTTTTACATATTGGTAATTATAGTTCAAGATTCTTAATGATAGGTATCTATGTTGCATGGTACACAGTCACAATGATGAAATCCTACAACTCTTTAGATCAATTTAATTTGGTTTCCTTTTTTTTTTTATTTACCAAATATGTTGTATACAAGGTGTCGCATGGTAAGGTTCTAGAGATTTGATCTACACCTGCCAATGGCATTTTCTTGAAAGTTTTCTACAGCCTTACTAAGGCTACATTTGTGTAGTCTTCACTCTCTCAAACTACACTCTCCTACAATACCACATGTTGAAAATGAGTGAAACCATATTGATATTGATGTTCATTTTGAAACATATTTATACTTACCACATTGTACAACTAAGAAACATAAGCTTCTATCAAGATCTTTGTGTTGTAAATCACCTTCAATGGACTCAATTAAAGATTCACTAAATTAGAGGAAGCTTATTGTATGCACAGTGATATACTCAAAGAGAATAGAGCATATGATTCTATGAATTCAATCTAGAAAAATGAAACTGTTAAATCAAAATTATAGGTAATCTCCCCATGATATTATCATATACATGAGATTCAACCTAGTATTATAATTGTTACTTGTAGTTGAAGAGTTTATTTCTGAACTAGACCATTGTTTAGTGCCCTTAAGATTAGAAATATCACTAGGGATAATAGGTTGGTATGTGACTATTAGCATTGACCTCAGAAGTGGAAGCATCCTCGAATGACAATCAAAGTTCACTCATAATAATTTTTCCACTTCACCTGTAATACAAAATTTTTCTTCTCAATAACGTAAAGGTTGAGATGTAATTTCACCTTGGAAGTAATCAGCTTAATAAGTGATTATGTTACTTAAGTAAAATAAGAAATTGAGTTGGCCTATTGGAATTAAGTATGTTTAATTAGTTTAAAGGAATTAACTTATAGTTTATGTAGATAGATAATGATTAAGAGGGAAAAAATTTAACTCAAGGGAAAGGAATGTTATTTGCATGAGTATAATTAGAGATAAAATATGTGAGTTGTATTTATTTAATTTGTTATGCTTTTTAAGAAGTTATTATAGATAATTGAATTGATTTGTTAGTATATGGAAGAGTCATTTAGATGAGATAGGTTGCTTTATGATTTTATCAATATGAGTGTATAAATATGTATTTATAACATGATTTAAAATAAAAGAAAATTTGTTTGTGATAATAAATGTATAGAGATAATTATATATAATATTTATATAATTTCTTAATTATTTAAATGTTGTGATGAACAAATAAATAAAATATAGTGAAATGGTTTAGGATGTTTATTACGTATAATAAATGAATATGAAAATGTAAATAGATGAGTGAAATTAAATTAATCTTGAGTCAAATGCATAGTGAGATAGTTGTAAAAGAAACTTTAAATGTTAGTTTAAAGTTATCACTTGGTTGTGTTAGTAAAAGTAAAGGATGAATTTCCTGGCTTCATTCTGATGTGTCTAACCACTTGAGTTATTTTGATCTTGTTCATTAAAATTGTGTTGAATATGGGTATTGTGTATTGTTAAGTGAATTTTGTGCCTAGCTAACGAGGGTTATGAAATGTAATGATGATTTAAGTATTCTTTAAAACATAAATTTCTCGTGATGTCTTAGTGAAAATCTAAAGATGGTTTTAGTGGTGTCATATTGATTTGTCTCTGTCTCAGGTTGATTTTTTCCTTAAGAATATTGTTAATGTTGATATTTTGTATTGGTTCGTTGTAGGATGTTGGGAGGAATATGATTTTAATTTTGTGATTGTATTTGTAATAAGTTGTTGCCAAACTATAAGCTTGTTGGAGAAAATATGGTTGGGTATCTTCAGAGGAGAAAATAAAGGTATCCCTTGGATGCCTAGTTGATTTTGAATTTAAATTGAATGTGTTAGCTATGGTTGAGTTTTATGATTTCATTGGGATATTGTCACTCACTATTTTATACTTGTTGACTTGTTAATTATGAATTGAAAATAGTTCTTTGAGATCTTGTTATTGTTGAAATTTCTTTAATGGGGAAACCCTATGTTAGCATTTTGAGAGTCTTCCAGAGGATAGAGGGGATATTATTCTTACTTGCAAGGGCTGGTGTGGTGGTTAAAGACCTAGGAGGGCCCACCTTGGATAATCCATATCAAACTTGAAGTACTTATGTGAGTTTTATGTTATTTAAGTGGGTGGTTTTATGATTTTATTAATTTCTAATGGTTGATCTTATATTTTGTTTGAGTTTATGTGGCTTGAGCCTTACACTTGAGTGTGGTTTTCGTTACTCTATAGTTCTAGTGTAAGACGATATATGCCTCACTTGGTGCAACTATTTTGTTGGATTTGGTTTCTTGTGCAAGTTGGCTTGCCATTTGTGATTTAGACATATTATTGTTAGTTGGAGGAGTGGGTCTCTCTAGAGGCCAACACCCAAAGTGGCTAGTCCAGGATAAGCCATTGTGAGTTTAATCAAGTGATAACTTAATTAAATAATTAGGGGGTTTGGGTAGTTTCACATATTAATTTAGATAATGTTACCTTACTCATGGGCCCAAGTGCTCATTTAGGCTTGGGATGATAGGAAAAACCTAGAATGGAAAAAAAAACTTCCTTACCTGTGCATAGTAATTTTGCAAGGTATGTTGATCCCCCATAGTGAGCATGGGGGCCAGTGGCTGGTAGATGTTACTAGGATAATGCTGGATGGGGGTTGACAACTTAGGAAGGTTACGCTAGGATAGGTTGTGGTTACCTATGTGATGACACTCCACCCTTTAATAACTTTATATGTTGTTGTTTCCCTCTTGTTCGTCTTGAGACTCTATAAGCAATGTTGTCATGTGTTCCTTAATGCTTGGTTAAGTTGTCCTCGATTGCTTATTTCTTGTGATGAATGTTATCTTGTGTTATTGTTGTTTGTGTTGTGAAGTCTTGTAATCCTTTTTTCATTTGATGGTATTTGTTAAGGTCCGTCTTTTCATCTCCTAGCATGGGGGATGGGCCTTAGGGTCCACATGGTCAAGTGCAATGTGTTATGCACCCCATTTCCTCCCCAATAGTTGATTGATTTATGTAGAGTTGTACCTACTACAATGACATCAGAGATGTACTAGTGTTGTATTTTGATATGGAACTTTGTATTCATATGTTCTAGATGTATTATTCCATGTTATTGTACTCTTCCCATACATGTTGGGAAGAATTTTACTAATGTAAACCTTGAACAATGTATCTTCATGTTATTAATACATTTTCCATGTTCATATTATTATCTTATGGTTATTGGTGTATTTCTATCTTTCATGTGATGTAATGATGTTGATGTGAAAAGTAATGCAGTCATGTAACCTGAAGGAATTTTTTATATGTTATTCATGTATAGTATCATTTCATGTGATATATGATTATTATGATGCATGTTAGTTCAAAAAATAATAATAATTGTGCTATAAATGTTAGTTTTTATTGTTTCCTTTGGGGTTGTGTGGCGGAGCAGTACACATTGTAGTATTTAATGAAATACCTATATATTGATAAACAAGCATGCCATATCAATGCATATGATACAATTCCAAAGTTGAATTACTTCAACATGTAATCAACATATACCTTACTATCATATCATGGTGCCAATAAAGAAACCCGAAACCAAGCGGGCATGGACAAAAGGATTGAAATTGAGTTGGTTAAAATGAAAAATACTATTAAAATTATAGCCAAGTAGAATAATAGGATGGCAAGACACAATGCCATCATTATCAATGCCATGACTGAAAAGTTGGAAAAAGCCCAACAAGGATCTCTAGTAGTTGATTGGAAGAGGTCAATGATAAAAACTAGGATGAAGATGCTAGTATTTCAAAAAGAACTAGGTCTAATTTGAAGAGGAAGGCTCCTCCTACATTGCAGATGATTCAAACCTTCAAGAAGGGCATTCAGGACATGCAAAAATTAGAGGTTGAGACCGAGTCTATTTTGAAGACTCTGTGTTAGTTGCGGCTGGACTTTTTGTTGGCTTTTTAGTTGGTATTTTGTTTGACCCTCCTGGTCTTTTGCGGGTGGCTGCTGCTTTTTCCAAAATTTTCCTTCTATGCAGCCTATTTTTTCTATTGGAATTTTTAGTCCTTTCTCTTTTGTTGTAAACATGGTGGTTTCAGGTCCCTGTAAAACCCATTTTTCCCTTTATAAAAAACATATACCTTATTGTCATTTATCACATCAAATCTTAGTGTTGGTTTTTATTTTCCCATATTCTCGTATATTTGTCAATTCTTGGAATGCTCCTGAACACTTTCACCTTTCGCATCTTTGTTCTTTTATAGAAGTTAACTATAGGTAAATGCCTTCATTGTGTCTCTCTAATAGTTGAAAAATAGAAGCGTTTCTTGTTATATTGATTGTTCTCATTAAATATTGATTATAGGCAAAAGGCATAAGTATTTTAAACAATACAATCTCATTGGTCAAGTAGCTAATTAAAAAGAAAATGTATCGATGACAATAGTAAAGCTTCCATTCTACATGAATCAATAAAAGCACAAATTTTTACATTATACAATTGGATACATTTCAAAGGGTACTTTATCACTCATTTTTGTAAAAGTAAATTAGAAAACTAGGAACCAATTATATTTTTTCAATTAGAAGCCTTGGTGGCAAAACAATGGCCACTAAAACAATTAAAATATAGTTAATGATTTCAATGAACAAATAGACCACAAGACACTATTGAAACCATTTAAATTTTCTTGTAATGCTTTCACTTACCAAGTAATAGAGTAGTGATTGAGAAGGATTTAAGAAAATGATGATATTTAAAATATAAATGCTAGCCACTAAAAACAAAACAACATGGCAAAAACAAGAAAGCTTTTCAACAAAGAATAATCAAACAATAAGCAAAGATCAACACTCGCTTCATATTTTATGGATCGACTCTATATTTTGTACTTGCATTCAGGCTAAATTCCCAACACATACCACACAATTTGCATTTAATGGATTGTCAGATTTACTATTGAAATCATTTCATTGTTCCTATTTCAAATACTTGTGATTCTGTGCAATGCTTAAATGATAGAGGAGTTGAAGGAATGGTGTTGAACTTGTCAATAGGCCCTCTATTTTTTTTTCCTTACTTGAAATCTTAGGCCAATGCTGCATTTTTTTTTCGTTTATTATTGTTTACTTATTTTTTATTTGAAAGCTTGTAACTTTCCTACCTGTTGCTTGTGGTTTTGTATATTCATTGTTTTGTACTAGTACAATGGTCATCAATGGCTTTGCTATATGTTTATAATACTTGATAGCTATAGGAACTGGTTGTGGTTGGAAAGGTTAATGGAGAAACTAAGTGCATTAAATTACATGTGCTTTGAGCATGGTTTGGTGGACTATGAGGGAAGAAAATGCATTAATCGTCTGTCTTTTGCTTCACTGGCTAGCACATTGTCAGGAAAGCTTGGAAAGAAAAATATGCGAGATGTGTCAGAGGGTTAGTGAGTATAGAAGTAGTCAATGCATAGTTAATTCATGAAATACAGGATGAGAGTTTTGTTTTATTTTTCCCTATTGTTCTTTGTTTGTTGTTTGTCAAAATGCTTATATGTTTTTGGCTTTTTGTTCCATTCTTCGATGTTTTTTATTTTTGAAAGTGTACTATTGTAGGGGGGTTTCTCTTTGTGTATATGATGCTCAGCTAAAGTTACAAGGATTAATTGGAAATGCTTCTTAAAATTTATGATGTTGGTGTAGGGTAAGTGCACCAAGATGGTTCCCAACAAGGGGGCTAAAGTGGCCACTTTTTTTTGAAATCGAAAAATGTTGACCTTGGATGTGAAATCAAGGATAGTTACACTCAAAATTTTGAGATGGAACAAAAACAAGGATCAAAGTGCTCTGAGTCTACTTTCTAAAATACTAATTTATTTTGAAAATGGTTGAGATTAATGGGTTCAACAAAGGGATGTACACAAATTGGTGTTGTTTTTGTTAGAAAAACATAACATAGCAACTGTTGTATGACCTGAGCATGGTGAATTTTTTTTTTAAGTA
>VDFB02086081.1:142863014-142900288 GCA_007258455.2 Sequoia sempervirens
CGTTTGATATGTACTTTACTTAAGAATAACCTTTCCTAATATTTATTTATCATTAAAAATGAAACCACTTCATTATAACAAGTCCACACCCATGACATAATTATTTATATATCTATCTACTTCAAATTTATATTGAATATTGGGGAGTATTAATAATAGTGACATAATAATCTTCTACTTAATATTCTTGAAATGATGGTATTTTTTTACTCCCTAATGAAACTTATTACCATTCCCCATGATCAAACGTAGTAAGGTAGCCATAAAAAGAGTTAAATGATAAACTTAGAAAGGTAGTGTGTATCTCCACTAAAGCTCATTGTTTATAAATTATAGGTTGTTTAATTTAAAAATTAAACATCACTTTGATCTTGGACATATATATCTTTATCCCTCTATTGGACACAAGATAACCATGTTACATGAATTAAGTTCTTTTTGAATAATCACACTTTTTAGCATTTAAAAGCAACTTGTTTCACTTAATAATTTGAAACATACATTTTTAAGATGACCAATATTTTCTTTAGAAGTCCTACTAAATACCAAGATACAAACCAAGTAAAGTATGACATATAAATAAATGAGATGCCTCAATATCCTATTTATCAAGAACATAAAGGTGTCTAGAGAATTAATCAAAATGAAAGGTACAACTACCCACTTGAAAATACTTTAATGTTCCCCAAAAATTCACAAGTAGTTTTTTATAATTATATTTATTAATTTATTGTATGCATGTTTATTTAAGGCATTAGAGTGTTTAACTAGTATTATTTTATTGATGTATGGATCTTTCTTTTTTTTAATTATCATAACTTCCATCTTTTCCATTATATGTATATTTAATATTTCTTGTAAAATTTCTTGAGGGGGAATCGAGAACCATGATGATAATGATCAATAGAATAAAGATGTTTTTCATGTTGAAACTATCAAGAGAAGGGTACATCCATTGATAATCTAGTACTCGGTTAGTCTGTATACTACTCTTATTAGGTATTTTAATGGTATTGATTTCTTGACCTGGATCTTAAGCTTCAATTTGTTGCCTTAATTATTGGCGCACTCTAATAACAAGATAACAAAATATCTTTGAACTTAAGGCTTTGAAAATATATTCAATTTGTTGGACACTGGGAACACTAAGAGGGGGGCATGTATCAGTGTTCACTGATTTTCATTTCCAAAATAGATCTAAAAAAATTAACAATAATTAAACTTCATATAACATTTCCAACACATAACAGATAAATTCACGTAGTCACATTAATGAACACCATAACACTAGATATTTTTATGTGGAAACCCTATTAGGGGAAAAACCATGGTGGAGATTAATCCACAATGTTTACTCTATTAAAAGTAAATTAGAAAGAAGGGGAATGCACTTGTATTCAGGTGCATTGCCTAAAGCTCACTACCTTACAAGAAAAATTAATATTACAACAAAAAAATTAACTAAGAGAACAATATCTACAAATGCCAGAATTTAGTTCCACTTATTCTCTCGATCAAATTTTGAATCTCTTGATGGAACAACACTTCTGGTTTGCTTTTCTCTATTCTACATTTCTTGGCATTCCAAAAATATTCTTCCCTCAAACAACTGATCTTCTCTTTTCACTCTTTTCTTGATACTCCTTCCCTACTGCATTATATCTACTACCACAACTTTCATATCACCACCAAAATAGTTTACCGATCTCCTTTATATACCCACTAATAAAAAATTCAATGTATGTCGGCTTCACAATAAAATATAATATTTTTCCTTATGTCAACTAAAATCTCTAATTAGAATTGATGTGTACCCACACAAGTTAGCTAGACATTGGTAGGGACCTAAACCAAGATTCCAAATTCCAAACATAGGAAATAATAAAATACATATTCCACATATATCCACAATATGTCATATGAAACATGTCAGCCATAATGGAAGATAAACCATGAATCATGCTACTGAATCTCTAAACTCAAACTCTGATGGAATACTATACCACAAAACTCATAAGAGGATAATGTAAATGCTAAGAAATATTTTGCATGAATATCCACACTACAAAATAATGATCCAAAAAAGTGATTGGATCAACTTTCCAACCAAATGTCCTATTCTTCATTCTTTCTATCAATAGAATACAGAGTCTTAGTTTCCTTGTCGGTATAAAAAATGCTAATACTGCAGATCATCCTACTAAATCTAGTTGCCATCAATGAAAACACAAGTAGCCAAAAATAATCTATCAGAGCCATATGCCAACAATCTACCCCTTTGGCATTGATGGCAACACTTAGTGAAAATTTGATTAAGTGTCAAAACCAAAGACAACAAGACAAAAAATATTGCTCCCCCTATGGATGTCAAGAAAAAATTTCACTACATTCTCTCCCCCTTTGAAATCAATGGCAAAGCTCTACTAAAATCCACTCTCCACTTCACTTCTTATTCTCTCCCTTTAATATTTTACTACACTTACTCTTACTCCATTCTCTCCCCAATAGATGATGCAAAAATTGATCAAAATTCGACAACTACTGTAAGAATTTAGAAAATTATTTTATACTTAGGTTTCATTTTTGGAAGGAATTTCTTCTAGGATTCCATAGCAATCCCAATAGCTATGATCAAGTTTTTATTCTTTGAAGTTCTATTGATGATATGAATAAGAGACTCAGGAATGGTGATTGCATCTTCCAGCTTTTCTCCTAACTTAAGCACTTCAATCATTTTCTCTAATCTCCCTTTAGTTATGTCTTTCACTTTCCATAAGGAATCAATAAGAGTATTTCTAAAAAAGAGGACATTTGCATGCTCAACTTGTAGAGCATGAAAATTCTTCTTAACATCTCCATTCTTGTCCAAAGACATACTATAATCTTGTTTAGTTCTGACAAGCTCTTTTTCAATTCCTTCCAACTTATCCTTGTACTTTCCTACCACATGATGCCACTTATGACAATAATTAAAAAATTTATTAGCTGAATCATGCACTATCTCAAATCATTCATTTTATTCTTCAACTTGGAAAGAGATAGCCTAAACGACATCTTTAAATGGGAAATTATTTACTCTTTTCTGTCTAGAGGCACTGATTCCATGGGTTCCTTGACACACTCAATTAGCTCTTCTGGGATAACATCTTGTAGACTCTCCAACTCAATATTATTATCAGAAAAGTATTGTTGATGGTGTTTCTTGCATAGCAACAACTCAGATAGAATATGGAAATTGTATCTCTCTTGAAAGGTAGATCTCTATTAGCAAGCCTCAAGAGATGACCCCAAGGTTTCTAATGTCAGGTCTTGACAATGCATCAACAACTTAGATAATATGTGAAAATTCTATTAATCACAAAGGGGCCTTAGTAACAAATGTTGGATCTTAGAACTTATCAGATTTTGCAATATAGTGATACTTGAAATCTTAAATCTAACATGAATAATGAAAGAAATGATAAAATATAAGGGTTTAAGAGAGATACTAAGACTAAAATTAACCCTACAGTCAATAATGAAAATGATAAAATTATTGAAATGGACCAATCCCTCAAAACCAATTCCTACTTAATGCACATGAACTTGCAATCTTATAGAAATGATGTTATCTTCTAAGGCACTAAAGATTTTCAGATTATGAGCATTTATCCAAAATAACCTTGATGCAATTGAAATGAACATTCACAATTGAACTAAGAACAATGAATATTAAGGTCGAGGATAACTTTGAAAAGTAACTCGCAATCAACTAGTTGTGAAAAGTGTGGACCAAGGATTGCTACAAACACTTCAAGCATCAAACCAAAAACACTATTAAATCATATAACCTTAAATTTAACATATATCAAATAAATTTGAGCAATTTCAAAGATGGAACAATAAGAACCATGCAAGATAAGGAAGCACAAGAAATATTGCCAAGGCATAATTTCTTTACTTGTATTGAATCATCCAAAGTAGAAACAATTCCAATGTTTTGTGTCACAACACTTGCTCAAAAATAAAACTAACTCCTAGCTCCAACTCTTGCTCTACTACTTAATTAGATTCAATGTATATCTATGTAGCCCTTACAAATGAGGAAAAATTCCATACTTATAGAAATCCAAGGATATGTCGGTACAACTAAGGTTGCAATAAAAAATGGCCACAAGCAAGTTGGCCCAAGAAGTTCTAGAACAAAGGAAAACTAGCATCAAATGCTTGGGACTCATCTAGGTTAGCTTGGGTTATCCAATATAGCTTTGTCCAATGCATGTGAAGAGTGGAGAAGGAATAATTGGAAGCACAAATTTTGATGAAGCCTTGCATTAAATGCTCTCCCCCTTATCCTTATCTCACCACACTTTATCTTGCACTATCAATAATATCTTATCCAAGTCAGACAAGGGTTGGATAACTAATATTTTGAACTTCCTTTCAATAGATTTAATATCTTCTCTTTCTTGTTTGACTATTTTATCCCATTCCATCTTTAGGGTTTGGTGCCTCTCCATGACTACAATGTATGTGGTTACACCATCCAAATGGTGAACTATAATTGGACCATCCTCAAGTGGGACATCAACATCATGCCACCATTTCCTTTTCCAAGTTGAGATGACTTGGTGCAAAATTCTCCCTACCAATGATGACTTCAAAAAATGAAATACATTTATTATATATGTCTGTCAGGGTGCTCTCTATTTGTTTTCACTATTTATGTACCTTCTTTAGTACCCTTTGTCTAATCTATAGAGATTCATACCATTCCCATGGTTTTTCATCTTTTGAAGAAGAAAGGATTCCATCACTTACCAACCTTTCTTTAGTATACTCCATGATGGCCTTGGTTTTCTACAATAGGGGATCAACATCCTCCTTGTCCTAAGCTAAAACATATTTTAGCCACTCTATTGACCTATGAGCATCCCCAAAAATTGAAAATATCTCCTTCATTGCATCATCACATTTGTTTCCCACTCAATGCAACCAATCAAGTGTGACCTGATTTGAGGTCTTCATCCTTCCAAGTTCATTGATTGCAAATTTAGGCAACAAGCCTTCAGGAGAAACTCCTTCACTTCCCATAGTCTATAGGGGCTTCATCAAATGTTGCACATATTTATATATACTATTTAGTTGTTTTTGCAACCTTTCCTTCTCCTTTGTCTCCTTATCTAACCTCCTAAGGATGGCCTGAGAGGACTTCTAAAACTCTTCTTTCTCTTGATCTTTACTAGTAGGCCCCAAGTTTATAGTTTGAATGGTGTAATCCTGAGGAGCCATATCACCTTTGTCTTTTTCAACTATAGGAACAACAACATGAATTACCCTATTGTCTTCCTCATCCCTAGTGATTTTGTAAATCACCTTAGCCTTCTTCTTTGTTTACCTCTTCCCAATATTAGCTAATAGTTCATCCCAGTTAGGAGGAGTATCATCTACAATTATCTTCTTACTTCTCAATATTTCATTAAGCCAACCAAGAGCAGTGCCACCTGACTATTGTTCACCATATTTCTCCCTTTTTTATTGTCCTATAGAAGGCTCAAAATCAACATCATGCACATCCACATTATGCACTGAGGGGACCTCTTCAGTCTTATCTTCTCCCTTGTCTCCATCCCTATTATCTCTTGGATTTTGAATTTCATTTTGATCCAATATTTTTTTCACCACATGAATGGGAGAGGGAGTCCTTTCATGTACCTTTTCCTGTTTTGTAGGTTCCCTTCCTCATTACCAATTGATGAGTTCTCATACAATACCAAGGAAGTCTATAAAATATTACTAATTTCTACCTCTTCCCTATGAAGATCACCTTCCTTGAATTCTTTTGCATCTTCACCCTAATGGACATCATCACCAATAATCTTTGTTCTATCTCTTTCTTAATCATGTAGCTCCTAGGGAAAGGGAATGGTGAAAGCATCTTCTTGTCATGGCACACTAGAGGAAACTAAAAGAGCACTTTCTCTTACTAGACTTTCCTTTGGAGAAGGGGTCCTAGCTTTATTGATATACACCTATGTCTTTTCTCCAGAGCTTTCCACATCTACCACCTATGGTATTATATCCTCCTTTTGTTGTTCTTTAGACTGTCCACCTTGTTTCTTTGAAATCCTTACAATTCTTCTCCTTTTGGGCATAGGAAGACCATATTTTTCCCCTTCTACTTTGTGCTCCTCCTCCTATGCAAATGTCTTCTCCTTAGAAGAAACATTCCTCCTTTTAGCACTAGTCTTCCTCCTCTTCTCCTTCTTAGCCTCTTCTTGAGCATCCTTAATCTTGATCTTGAAGGGATAGCCTACCTTTTCTTTACCTTTTGGATCATACTTGTATTCCTCAGAGGTGGGTTGAGAATCCAAATTTCCCATTATATCATAAGTATATTGCTTCCCTTCATTGTCCAATTCCCAAATCTTATGCTTGAGCCATAACTTGGTATACTTGATAACAAGAGCATTGATTTGCTCCAATTTAGTTTTCGCCTCTTCTAACCAATTAATCTCACTTATGGGATTATCCTTGATTGATTCATAATCATGAGTCTGGATTACTTCCCCATCATCATCAAGCTGGTTAGGGATTGCCTTGATGCTATACAACCTGATTAAACTAGCGAGAAACCTATAGAATTTCTTCCTTTAGACCTCAAAATCATCTTTGAAATTCACCCAATAGTCTTCAATGTCATCCTTGTGTCTAAAGTCCCTACTAGCTCTCTTTTGGGCTTCTCCTCTCCTATCAAATTTGGGTCTCTTGGAGTGGAATGCCAAACCTAGAGTGCTCATTTCTTCCTTAGAGGAGTGTGCTATAATTATAGAAGGGCATACCTCATTAACTCCCACCCTCAATGGGAAATCACCTCTTAAACCCATTTTGTGCATATCTTTCTTCACAATATAATCAAAGGCTGAAACATGCCTGGTTACCTCCAAGATTATGATGTGATATGTTGGATATCATGGTAACCTGCAAGGAGCTCTCTAGAAACCATCAATTCTAATGTACGAGAAGGTAGAAAATTGTATAAACCTTGCTCCATTATTTTGTATCAATTCCTTGGCCACATCATAAATCCTTATATGCTCTTCTCCATACAACAATCTTGTGATATACATGTTGAATGCATCATTCACCCTCTTGTAGCTTGAGCTATCAAAATGTAGCTAGGGATAAATCTCATAGATAACATCCTAAAAAAAGACCCCTCGTGCACTTAACCCCTTGTATGGATGAAACCTTTCCAAGGAATAGACCAAGTAAGATGCCATTATGAAGCTCTTGGTCTACAAAATATTGCATAATTGCTCATGGATCCTAGCACTAATGAAACTTGAACAATGATAATTTATGTTTTGTTCCATCCTTACTATGATGTAAGACATCCAATTCTAAAATATCCCTATAGTTTTTAAACCCTCTACTAAGGAGAGTGATTGCATCATAATACTCTAATTTGAACTTGGCTCTATGCAAGTACTTAGGTGACTTGGAGAAGTGTGGCTTAGGTTTCTCTAACCAGGAATTGATAGCTTGCAAATACTTAGCTATATCATTTGTATAGTGTTTCTTAGCTATCTCAAGATCAAGCCCCACCACATGAGACCTATCTAGCATGTCAAATTTTTTAGCCATTGAGATAGGAGATAAATTGACAAGCACCCTTCCTTGTGGACTAATTATCCTCTGTGTATCTAAATTTTAATTCCTAGCACACTCTAGGACTAACTCATAACATTGCACCATAGGAGGGAAGCCAACCACATGAGCCAACCCTGAGTATACCAATTTTTTAGCTAACAAGGAAGGATTTTATACTACCATTCTTTCTTTAAATTCTTCATAATCCCATCTCCCAACATTGGTATCTGCTACCTCTAACCAATAGGAAACTAACTTGCTCTCAAGAACCTTTCTTTTCATATCCAACTTGATTCTCTTAGCCTCCAAAATAGAATCTCCCTCATCACTAGGGTCCATTACCTTTCCCTTAGTCCTTCCAGCAATGGCCTTGCTTGATTTAGCCTGCATTCAACAAAAAATCACAATAAAGATCCACCACAGCATGAAAAACCAAGTTAGTCCATCATAACTTATATATTAACCCTTAAAACAAGTCCCATGATTAACAAAATCCCCTAAAACATCATAAAGATTACTCATTTCAAAGTTTGGGTTTTTCATCCTCTTTTGGAATTTAGGGCGAAGAGAAATTTTTGGGAAATTCTGAGCCAGACAGAAGTTAGTGAAATGAGCTCAAGAAAATTACAACTATCATTCAACCAACATCACTAGTTAATAAATAGCATGATACATCTTTTAAAAACTCAAATTGATCAGATGATGCACAATCATTAGCTAACAACTCATGTTATCCCATAATTCTTCATTTCCAACAAGACTTCAAAAAATTCCGTTACGGAGTGAAATCTATGAAAATGGAAAAATTTCACAAAATTTTAGGAAAATGAAGGACCAAAGAAATCTTTGTAAAATCCTAAGGGAATGGAATTCCACGAAATCACATATTTTTCGTATTTTAAGCACATCTTCAGGAAATCAATAAGGCAATGGGAAATCAAGGAATTCCCAGAGTAAAGGAAATCCATGAAATATTCAAAAACCCAAAATCTTTGACCTTGTCAGGATTTCACCCAGATAGACTAAATGATTTTGAAGTTGGGGATTCAATCTTGGATTCGATTTATTTGAATTTTAAAATGGAGAATCTTGATTTCCAATTCATCAAATGTGATTTAAACCAATGAGAGCAACGATAAAGGGGAAACCCTAAGATACCACCATGGACACACAATTTGGCTCCCAACCTACCTTTCCACTTTCACAACCTTCTTAAAAACCTCTCTAAAACCTTATGGCAACATGATGATTATTAGACTAGATGATGAACAAAAAGTTCCAATTTGCCAAGGATGTGATTTTATCAAAGGTCAAGGATTCGCTAGGTCAAACTACAACTCACTACATTAAAACATGAAATCGAACTAAGAATCAAAAAAAGCAATGATTGACCACATTAAAATCTAATCAAGCAGAAGGAAAGGAAATGCATAGTACAAGGAAGGGCATCAAATCGAGATGAGAAACCCTAGCCCTGCTATTGACTCTTGCCATATCAAAATCCTAACTCAAGGCATAGACACACAAACCATGAAACAATTAAAATCCATTAATTAGAAGAGAAGGATGCATGAACATACCATGAAAAGTAAGAAATAAAAATAGCAATAGCTGGCAAGAAACCCTGGAGTCCAAGCGAATGCAAGCAACCACCAAGAAGAATCCAACTGAAGCAAACAATCACATCTCAAATGTAAGACTCAGAAAGAACAACTCAAAATCAAGTCTCCTCAAATCCTTCAACAAAGCAAATGACTCAAATCCTAGCATAAATATCATTTAAACCCAATAAAATCAAGCTATAGAATCATACAAGAGGCATAAATACGACTAAATATAGCAAGCTCAGGAATCTGAAGGAACGATGGAATTTTGGGAAAATCTAGGGAAAACAAAATTCTGTGAAGTCCTAGAATTTCAAAAAATAATGCAAACTATCCTCTGTTAGGTTTTCAAGGCATGTGGGGAATTCCACCCAAATGGAATTTTCCTAAAAATGAAGAAAAACCTAAAATATGTCCCAAAACAAAATATTTTCAAAGTGTTCCTCAAAAGTAGAATTTGCACAAGTGAGATAATCATTTAGACACGTACCAAGGTGAGCAAATCCTAAAAATCAAAGGGCCAAAACACCAAAAATGAAAGCAAAAGAGCATCCCTGCTTTCAGCAGGGCATGTGTGTGAAAACTGTATAAGTATCTTTCTAAAGTGTTTTCAATAATATCTTATTCATAAGATGGTACATTTAACCATATGCCTGATATCTTTTGCATATTGTCCTCATCTTGAATGATTTGCACTATCTTTAACTTGAACAAAGCACCTTCTTCATCACTATCTTCAGCTATTATTATTTACTTTTCACCTAGTTTTGGTTGATCTCTTGGAGTATATTCTTCAAAAACTTCATCCTCTACATCCGCAACTAATTATCTTTTCCATTTTTCTTCAACCTTTGTTGAATTGGGTATCAGATGAATGACACCACCCATATCACTTCCTCTCTTCTACTTTTTCTCTTCCTTTCCTAAGGATAATCCAACTTTAGCTAACTTACCAAGAGAGGGATAGCACTTTCTCAAAATTTTCTAAAACCTTTCTAAACAAGTTTTCACACACTTGTTCACAATTTTCAAAAGAGTTATAATGATTGAATATTTTCTTACAAACCAAACTATTTTCTCTCCACACTACATTGTCCTTCATAGGAAAACAGTTTAGAAAATGCATCATGATACATATTGTTAGAGTGCCAAACTTGAAGTGGTAGTCAATATCCTTCATTAATTGAACAGTCTCCATTAGTTGATCCTTCAATAGACTATATAGGTCAAAGTTTTCATTTTCAATTATCATTTTATGAGAGATATATTTAGCACTAGTCAAGTTTGATCCTTTTAATTAGTTTATGAAGAAGATCTTATATGTGATTTCATGTGCAGCATACCTTGTCAACATATCTTTAATCATCACAATTGTTAGAACCCTTTGAGATCCATTTATTTTGGTTAGGGCTTCAACCTCAACATTGTGAATCGACTTCTTTGGTATATCACCAACATTGCATAAGCCGGTTAGATTTATAAGCACATCCTTGGAAATTTGATAGGGTTCGTCTAGAGTGAGGATATCACCATCGATTTTTCTTACAACAAACCAAATTATTTCTACATTGACAAAATGAAGATATTCACTCCATATATGCAAATTTTTATGCTTTGATCCTTCAAGCCTCCTAAGATCGGTGAGTGATAAAAAAATTCTTTCATCCCTAATATTTAGACTACTATACTCATCTAGAGCTATGGTTCCTTTGATTTGCTTCATTTTTCACCCCGAAGAGAGTTCTACCAATTACAAAAAGTAAATATGAAATTAATGATCAACATGAATACCTAAAAATTCACTACTAGGATCACCTTTTACACCTTTGAAATTTTACAAAAAATTCTCTCAAACTATTCCCCTTCAATGCACAATGATGAATTAGGGTTTCAAATTCCCTTTTTATAATTTCACCTACTTTACTTTGTCACCTTAAATGTCTTTCCCTAAAAGCTCCATTCACTCTGCAAACTCAGACAAGCGAAGAATTCAACTATGAACCTATGCCATTTCATCCAATTAAATGTATGATTTCTATTACTTCCATTAATGAATAACACGATGACTAATGACATCCATCGATTCAGTGCCAATTATACACAAGGGGACAAGATATTTTCATGAAAAACCCCCCTAGGCCACTGGCCTGATATCAGTTACCGAAAGAGTTACCGAAGGGAGCTTCCAGTGCAGGTTTGTTTCCTTCATCAGATCCACTTTTCTTCACCCATGTTTTCTTTTCCTTTGTTTTCTTTATGTGAATTTCTTCTTTGATAAACTATACATCTTTTATTCATGTTTATGTTCCTACAAAATTTTGCAAGGAGTCCAAGATGTTTCAATAGACCTTTTTGTCTATACTAGCCATTCCACTTATTTCCTCCTAAGTTACATTGATTAGCAACATGTCCAAATCTTCCATAGGTATAGCATTTAGTGTTGCTTGTATTGACAAGCATACTTCTATATTCTAGTGCCTTATGACCAAAATTCTTGCATTTAAAACATTGACAAAAAAATGATGGAGGACTAGGGTTTATCCTTCTTCTACATTGAGAAGCCATATGTCCAACATTATTACAAGTAAAATAATATCCATTAAATATTTGAGCATTGGGTTGCCTTATTGGATGTCTTTTTCCTTTTTTCTTCTTTTTAGAGTTCTATTCAGATCTAAAGCTTTCACCCTTCTCATAGTTGAGACCTCACTTGTCATTTGTATCCTTATGATTTCTTAGTGGAACTTATCCTAAAATTTTCCTTGAATTAATTTGCAGTAGCAAGCTCATTTCCAGTCTCTCAATCTTGTGTTCACAGTTTCTAGCCTATTTTAGTTCTACCTATAGTTGAATGGTTCTACTATTCATTCTACTACATTATTTTTATTTTTCTTTCAAGGACTGGGCAAGATTCTCCTCATTCTTCTTCCTTTGTTCAATCTCTTTGGTAAACTTCATTGCCACAAATTCCATCTCAACTTTTAGAGTTGCATTGTCCTTGGCTAGCTTTTCACATTTTTCTACTATTTTTTTTAGGGTTGATTCAAATGGACATCATCTAGACCTTTGCTTTCTTTTTGCTTTAACTGATCACACAACTCCTTCCTCTTTTCCTTTGACTCATTTATCTTATCCTTTAGTGATTGGATGAATTTTTTGGCATCTGCAATCTATTTTTCTTTAATTCCATGACCTTTTCTTTGGATTGATCAAGATCATCAAGTGCCACCATAATTTTTTTTTGAAGACCACCAACATCCATTGTAATTCAAGATTCACCTCAAGTTGTTAAAATTTTGAAGAGGAACCTACTCTGATACCAATTGTTGGACATTGGGAACACTGAGAGGGGGAGGAGTGAATTAGTGTTCACTGATTTTCATTTCCAAAATAGATCTAAGACAATTAACAATAATTATTAAACTTCATATAACATTTGCAACACATAATAAATGAATTCATGCAGTAACATTAATGCACACCATAACACAAGATATTTTTTACGTGGAAACCCTGCTAGGGGAAAAACCACAGTGAAGATTAATCGACAATGTTTACTCTGTTAAAAGTAAAGTCGAAAGAAGAGGAATTCAATTGCATTCAAGCACACTTCCTAGATATCACTGCTTAATAGGAAAGACTCACAACCTTACAAGAAAAAATAAGATTACAACAAAATTTTGAACTAAGAGAACAACATCGACAAATGCTAGAATTTAGCTCCACTTAGGCTCTTGATCAGATTCCAGATCTATTGATGAAATTGCACTTCTGCTTTGCTTTGGACTACTTGGCATACCAAAAATATTCCTCCCTCAAACAATTGATCTTCTCTTTTCACTCTTTTCTTGATACTCCTTCACTACCGCATTATATCTACTACCACGACTTGCATATCACCACCAAAATAGTTTATCGATCTCCTTTATATACCCGCTAATTAGAAATTCAATGTATGCCAACCTCACAATAAAATATAATATTTTTTCTTATGTCAGCTCAAATCTTGAATTAGAATTGATGCATACCCACACACGTTGGCTAGACTTTAGTATGGACCCAAACCAAGATTCCAAACATAGGAAATAGAAAAATACATATTCCACATATATCCACAATATGCCATATGAAATATGTTGGCCACAATGAAAAATAAACCATGAATCATGCTACTAAATCTCTAAACTCGAACTCCAACTTAATACTATGCCACAAAACTCATTAGAGGATAGTGTAAATGCTACGAAAAAATTCCTAGAGATCCACACCACAAAATAAAGATCTGAAAAATTGATTGGATCAACTTGCCAGCTATATATCCTATTCTTCATTATTTCTATTAGTAAAATACAAAGTCTTAGTTTCCTTGCCGTTATAAACAATGCTAATACTATAGATCATACTGCTAGATCTAGTTGTCATCAATGAAAACACAAGTAGCTAAAAATGATCTCTCAGAGCCATATCGCAACACAATTAACCCCACTACATTTGTTTATTAATCTTGTTTTTAAGTTGTAATTTCACTCATCCCAATTTGAGATTATCTTTTCATAACTACAATCATTTTAAGATTAATTTTTATATTTATGTTAAGCATAATTTATTATCATTAGTGTCTAGTTAAAACAACTTTTTAAGTTAGTTTAACCTTAAATTGAGTCATTATGTTAAGAATATTTTGAAATATAGTCCTCCATAAACAAGACACAATTACAACCATATTTATATAAATTTAAAGCACTATAATGATAGAGTAAAAATACATTTATGTCACCTTAATGATCTATATTTCTACATCTTATTCTTATTGTGCATTTGGTTTGATGATCAAGTATATTTTTTTCCATTATTTTTAAAAAATTAAGGTTATTTACCATTTTCTGTGTTGATGTGGTGATGAGGGGATTAGTCTAGTTATCTTCTCTTGGAGTAAATGGTTTTAGGTTCAAATCTCATTTTACCTCTTACGAAAATGACCATTGATCATTTGACCTTTGAACTAGTGTGTATTAAGTAGAACCATTTATATGTACTTAACATTAAATTTATGAGGAAATTATAACATATAATGTATGTAATATTTAAAAAAAAGACATAAATGCATTGTTTTCCCATCTTGAATCTAGTGCAAAAGAAACTTGTTTTGAATCTCAATCTTATAGAGACTATACCATAAACTTGATAATCGTAAATATTAGTATTAAATATTATAAAAATACCTATATTTGGATCAAATATTTGCTCTATAAATCTCATCTTTTAAACATTTTTACTTCTCTTTTGTATTAGAATTTTTTGGATGCCAACTATAGAAAATTATTTCTCTTTAATTAATTATGATGTACATTCCTTTATATATATATATATATATATATAGTCTTGATCATCTAAAGAACTTCAATGCTAGACTGAGGGTCATTTGATTGATCCAATATCAAACCCCTAGATGAATGTTCTTCAACAACTTGAAGTTTTCTTAAATGTTCAACAATAAAACATACTTGGTTTGAATAACAAAGTGAAAGTGTTGCTTCCAAAAATTGATGGTTATGAAATTGGGGTGTAACTCCACCTCCAACGTCCGCCCGGTTCTCCACCATCACGTTCTCCACCTACTCCACGACCGCGTTGTCAGACAGGGTCGATGCATAAATACCATATTATCTTTCGTATGAGATGCCATTTCAAACTCGAAAACATCCGCACATAATGCGCTCTGCGTAGGATATTCCTGAATCCCACTGCGATGTCCCATTAGATAAATCTCTCTCACCTGCTCAAGCTTACCCTCTATTTTTTTACATGGAAAAATGTTTCACTGAAATGATCTACATTACCGTCCCTATCTATTCTACTTTCGAAATTTTACAACTGGAAAAATATCATCCTGTTGGCCATGAACTATTTGATAGTTTGATGCAGATGGTTTGAAATATGCTTTTGATACATTGTTTAGTGAAAGCTAGTGAAGGTAGTGTAAAATATGCAGGCCTAAATTTTTAATAATGGGAGACATCTGGAAATTGTTGTTATCCTCATACATCTTTACTGTTTATTTTTTAACACCTTTATCTTCATCTAACATATAATATTTTACCATCAAAGCGTGTGCGGCAACCTCTGTGCGACATAAATAAATCGTCTATAAAATACCACATAAATAACGAAATTAAATTCTCACGGGATTATTTGCAAAAAATCGATATGCGTCGTGACTCACCATTTTGTGGAAAATAAGCAGTGTAGTCGTATTAAGCATAGATGAATTTATATTAATAAATGAGAGCTTGGAATGATCAAAATATACAAATAAAGTATTTTGTGTAATTAACCGTAGATGATGAGGTGCTTATTAGTTCATGTCTATAGGCAGGTTTATTATTGCAATCGATGCATTTGTTTTTGTACTCGACGTTCGTTCAATGAGATTGTTTTGTTTAAAATATTTTTGACTTTTTTTTTATAGTTGGGTTTTTTATGGATTTTTCCAATGCTGGAAAATCATGGTTTATCTATTTTTTCTATTAGTTTTAGTAGGTGGATTTTTCATTTTGCTTTAAGTAAAATAGGAAAGGTAGGGGAGCTTTATAAATATTGGGGAACATTATATATTGTGGCAAATATTTAATTGGGGATGCATGTAGCACGAGTTTTGACAGTGGCTTGGTTGTTACTAAAGTAGTACATGCATGTTTAATGCATTAAATGCAAACCTCGTGATCTATGTTAGACAACTAGTACGAAGATAAGCAAAGAAGGTTTGGTTAATTTTCATGTTGTTTGTTTGTTGTTTCTTGAGAAGCTTGTGTGTTTGTGGCTATTGGTTGCCATGTTCGACATTTGTTGTTCTCTATAATGGTAACAGTATGCAACAAGTGAGTGGCGCATTGGTTTGTTTTCAATACTTAATAACTAGAAGTGTTACAATAAAAATTGAACATTTTTGGCAAGGTCTTGGGTAATGTGAGTGCATATGTAGTGAACACATAGTTAGTTCATGAAATATTGGTGGGGTTATAGGTTTTGGTTGTGTTTATTCTTGTTTCACTATCGTCTGTTTTAAAGCTTGTGGGTATTCTAGGTCTTCGTTGTATTTTTGCATGTGGGTAGACTTGCAGTGAATGAGTTCTAAGATGAGTGTTGGATTTTGTTTGTGCTTGTTGTCATTTGTTGAAAAGATTTTGCATTTTTTACTTGTTTTTGTTATTCTGGAAAATTCCAGTGTTGTGAATGGTTGGGCTATGTATTTGTGGTACTTGAGAAGTCCATGGGTGCATATGCACTAAACAAATAACTAGTTCATGAAAGGTCAAATTCTTGTAATGTTCATCCCCTTTGCTTCCAATGAATTTTAAGTCTTTCAATATGCATAAAATTTATGCTTTGGAAGAGTTGTGGAAAATAAAGGAGAAGCTTGGTTTAGAAATTTGACTTACTAGATAGTCATATGTGCATAACGAATGAAATATTATGTAATTCATAAGCATGAAACTTTTTTTTTGTTCAGAGGTAGGTTGCTATTGCAATTGTTAATTTCTATTGGAAGGTAGGTTTACAATTGTAGTTATTGAATTTTCTTTTGAACTAATGGCTTTTTCTTCTTAAATTTCTCATTGTCAATCAAATTATATTGTTTGAAGTATTTTTTTTTGTTTTTTCCATAGATGGTGGGAGTGGGTCTATTATTGGTTTTTGTCGTTAGGAAGGTTTACTGTTGCATATGTTGCATTTTCTTTGTAATTTGTCATTTGGACAATGATATTGTATTGTTTAAAATATTTTTGGCTTTCTCCTATAGTCAGGATGTAAGTAGATATTTTTTGTGCTAGAAGATTACGATATATTCATTTTTGTTTAACTAAATTGCCAAAATAAGGAGACATTGTATATTGTGAGAAATATTTGATCATGAAATAGTGAATATATGTTAACTCCATTGGATGAAGCTTTTCCGAGATGTGTTGGAGAGGTGGTGGGTAGTGGTTCATGAAATCTTGGGTGAGTTCTATTTTTTTTTTGTTAGGTTTTCTATGTAATAGTTAGCAATACATCTAGTTATCAAGTATGATAAATAGACACAATAGTTGGTTATCAATAGTATATTGTTCCTATACATATGCTTTTGTGTCTCATGTTATCTTGTACAATTTGAATTTGATAGACTATTGCTTCTGGTCTATTTTTCATACTATTTAGTGTATTAAAGATGCTGTGATTGCTTTAGTATCTAGTATCTTGTTGTCAACTTGCATAGTTTTCATCTAGACAATGAATATTTCCAAAATATATTGTGTAGTATTATTTTGGCAATTTTGATTAATAGGGAGAAATATTGGCTAGGTTTGCAAGATTTCTATTTAATATCTAAATGGGTGGGAAAAGTTATGTTACAAAATTTTCACTTATTATACTATTATTTGTTATTAAATACTTATGTCATTTAATGCATTTAGTGTGCATTGACTACTTTTATAATGAGTATGTTGTGATGAGGGGGGCATAGTTTGCATGCAATGGTTGACTATTTGCAAAAGAAATAATGAGTTCCTAATTTCTTGATATAGTTTTACAAAAATGAATGATATTGTATGCTTGGGAATGTATCACATTTTATAATGTAAAAAAAAAATCTTTGGGTTTACTATTGTATTCATTTCATTGCTTTTCAAATAGTTGCTTAGCCACTGAAACTGTATTGTTTAAACTATTTTTCACTATAGTTAGGATTTAACGAGAACAAGCAATATAACAAGGAATACTTTTAGTTGTCAACTATCATAGAGACATAGCGAAGCCATTGATCTATAGTGGAATTTTATAGAATAACAAAGATGCAAAAGACCAAAGTATTGACAATCTTTCCAACAAACAATAAATGAATGATAGTAAGCAAAAAGAAAAGCTAGCCCTAAGATTTCATGGGTTAAATGAAAATAAGTCGAAACCAAACCCAACACTCACCTAAAATTTGATGAATTAACTATATGTTCACTACATGTTGGAGCACGCCAACTTTTCAATTGTATCATATGCATTGGATATGGCACACTTGTCTATCAATGTATAGCTATTGCATCAAATGCTATTATGTCTACTGTTCAATTTTTTTAAAGTAAATTGGGAGAATATGACATTATACATGTTTGGAAATTACATCCATTGACATGGACTAGACGCATAACTAGTTTGTGAATTCTTCGAGGCATGCCACATTTTGTTTATGAACTCATTCTTGTTTTATTATCGTTTGTTGGAAAGATTGTGGGTTTTGTAGTTGTTCATTGTGGTTTTGCGTGTCAGTATATGTGCAGTGAATACATAGTTAGTTTATGAAATATTAGGTGGTTTTTGCATTTTGTTTGTGTTTATTCTTGTTTTTTTATCATTTGTTAAAAATTTTGTGTGTTTTTTAGTTGTTCGTTGTGCTTTTTCATGTTTGTTTGGATGCAAAGGTGCATTGTTGGTAATTGGATTAGCTCTATGTTTTTGATACTTGATAGCTACAACTATCAGAAATGGAAACACAAGATTGGCTATGTGTTTTTGACATTGTTCCTTCAGCTCCTCCCTTGCTCAAGCACTGCATAGAATTCCAAGCATCTGAAATGACAACACAAGCTTCTCGACAAACAATAAACAAACACTAAGAAAAAAAATAAAACTTGCTTCATATTTCATGGATTGGCTATACATCGTCTACTTGCGTACACACCAGCTATCCAACACATATCGTGAACTTTGCATTTAATGCATTAGGCTTGTTTTTGTGTTTGCAGTGCTTGGTTACAATTACAAGGGCTAATGGGATATGCTTGGGAAAATATATCATGTTGGTCTCTTTTTTATTTGGATAAAAATCAACCAAGTGTTCTATGCTTATCTTCACACCAACTGTCAAACATATATGATGAGGTTTGCATTTAATGCATTGAACATGCAGGTATAGCTTCAATACCAAGCAACCCGCCACCAAAACTCGTGCTACATGCATCCCCAATTAAATATTTGCCACAATATATAATGTTTCCCACCATATATAAAGTTCCCTTATTTTTCCTATTCCACTTAAAGAAAAATGAAAAATGCACCTACCCAAACTAATAGAAAAATAGATAAATCATAATTTGCAATGACAAAAAAATATGTACTTAAATCCCATCTATAGGAAAAAGATAAAAGTATTTTAAACAAAACAATCTCAAACTTAAGAAATGAATTGCATTTCCAATAATTGTAATTATGCATAATCTTGGTTGAAAAAGTAACATTTTTTTGCGGAATTGTCAAGGGAGGCATAGATATATGTAGCTGTAAATATACTTAATTATTGAACAAGGAAGTGAAAGATCATATTCTTGTATGATTCTTTTCCATTGATTATAGTGAATTCAAAGAACAATAAATAAAATTAGCATGTTCACTACCACCATAGTTTACAAGACCTTGCACAAAGCATATGTAATTTAGTGTGGTTAGTTGGCTTGTTAGTCCTATTAGGAAGCAATACTTGTAGTTATCAAGTATCATTAACACATGACCAAGCCATTGATCACCATCGTACTTTTACAGAATAAAAAAGATGCAGAGGCACAATGAAAACCTAAAAAAACTATAGATTGATTAGTTCCCTTAAACTATAAAGAAAACCACAATTGATAGCTACGAAACATGGAGGCTTTTCAATGAACGATAAACAAAGGATTACATTTTTTTGCAAAAAAATAGACCAAACTAAAAATACATAGGATTTTTAAGAGAAGAAACAAACAAGAGTGGGAAAAAATAAAACCCAACTCTCACCTTACATTTCATAATTCAAATATGTACTCGTTGCTTGTGCATTTACATTCCCATGAAGACATTTGGCACATTTTTCTTTGCAAGCTTTCCAACCACTCAAGCAATAAAAATAGAATTAATGCATTCACTACTGCCAGATTCCACAATGTGTTGCTCAAAGTACATGTAATTTAATGCATTCACTTGTCTTGCTAGTTTTCTAACAAGAGGCAACACACATCAAATCCATTGGCATTTATAGCAATTTACAGAATAATGAAGATGCAAAGCTACAACAAGTAGCTAGAAAATCCACACACTTTTCAAAGAATGACAAAAAAATGACAATAAACACAAACAACAGATCGAAAAATGACACTAAAAGCTGAAAGAAAATATGATTCTTGACTAATGACAAACAAACAAAAATAAGCATGAATAAAACATGACTCTTGCCTCATATTTGGTCAAGTAACTATGCATTCACTACTTCTATACTCAACAACCGTACAACACATCTGGTACATTTTTCTTTCTAGCCTTTGTTGACAATGTGTTGTTCACTCAAGAAAAAAGGACATAATTAACACATTATCTAATCTAGTAGTTCAGCTCACCTTGCTCAAAGCACATGTCAATTATTGTACTTGCTTGCTCCATCAGCCTTTGTGAGAACAAGAAATTCAATTAGACTATTACAGAGTAATGAAGATGTAGAACCAAAAAAAAATGCTAGAAAACTCACAATCTTTTGGATGAATCATAAGGAAATGATAGTAAACACAGACAAAACCTAGCAGTCGCCTAGAGTTTAAAAGTATGGACAAAAAATTGACAGTCTACTCAATAAACAGGGGTTGGAGGCAGCGACATAAGCCTCTCAACAAATAGTAAGCAAATAATAAGAAAAAAAACAAAGCAACACAAAAGCTTCTTAACAAACAATAAGAAAACAATAAGCACAAACCTCCTCTTGATTCATATTTCATGAGTAAACTATGGATTCTTTCCTTTCATATGCTTTAGCTATCCATTAGAAAATAGGAGGCTTAAATTTAATGCAGTAAACATGTATTCACTATTATAGTACACATTAGTCCACTATGAAAGCTCGCATGCATTCCCCAATTAAATGAGAGTCATGAATACTTACACGAATGTGGTATGTTTCATGCATGTGAAATGTTTTGCATTGTACATTGACCAGAATGTATAATATATATGTGTATTTCTTTAAATTTTATTCTAAGAAAGTGTTGCTAATATGCTTTGTTAAGCATTGCATGTGAATTGCATATTGCATGGTTGCACTTATGCATATCTCTAGCAACATTATCAGTGCAGTCAAACAATTGCATTTGTCATTTTCTTATTACATAAATTTGAAAGTTTCAAACACTTGGCATAATTCTAATATAAATTCAGTGACTCAACTATATTTGCACAAAAAAAATTAAATTGATGGCCTAGTTGGTACACAAGCAGTGAATACACAGTTAATTCATGGAATGCCAAGCATGTGTTTGGGCATTTTCCTTCTTTTTGTCATTCGTTTACTATTTCTTCACAAACTCATATGTTGTCCTTGTTTGTACATAGATCATGCTCATTGTGGAAGCATTGAATGTATTGCTAATATGCTAATCACTTGAATGCTTTCTATAGTATTAGTGAAGTTAACAAAATTTTGATTTAATTTCTAAATACTTGGTAAAATTTATCCCATTTGACTATTTTTTTGGTGAATCTTGTGATTTTCTTGTGTATTTCATGTATATCAATAACATATTATATATCATGAACTATGTTCATTTGTTTAACACATCTTTCTAATAGGTACCATTGGTTGCGAACGGAGGTGGAGAAAAAGATCTATATGGATGCATTTATACTTGGTTATTGAATAAACAAGTGAAAGGTTAGATTATTCTATCATTTCTCCCTTTTGTTTACAATGAATTTAATTTCTTCCAATGTGCCTAAATATTGTGCCTTGGAAGAATTGTGAACAATAAGAGAGAAGCTTGGTTCAAGAATTTGACTTGCCAAATAGACAGATAAGCATAGTGTTCAAATTGTATGCCTTGCAATTCATAAACATGGAACTTTGTTTGGGTCAGAAGCATATTACTATATTAATTTTGGGTTTTCTTTTACAAATATTTTCTTGGAAAATTAAATTATAGTGTTCAAAAGATTTGTGTTTTTCACACTATTTGGATTCAAGGACAAGTCTTTGATGTTTCAAAACTATGTTTTATCTCTTGTTCTAGTGGTTCAACTACGTCTAATGTGCATTTTAGTTTGAGTAAATTTGGAAAATGGGGAGATATTATGTATAATGCAAAGTATTTAATCCAAAATACTGAATACATACATTGAATGTATTGAAAGCAAAATACTTGATAACTATAAATGTTGTTCACTTTTACAAAGGAAGGTGAATGATTTGAAGTTCTTGTTGACTATGAGTGCATTAAAAGCATAAACCATTTGTTCATTGCTTCAATAACCACTAGTTTAATGGTAGAGGTTGAAAGGAAAATTATGTGGCATATTATGATGAACTAATAGATACACAAGCAATGAATGCAGAGTGGATTCATAAAATGTGAGATGAGTGTTAGGTTTTATTTATGCTTATTCTTCTTTGTGAATTTTCTATTCAAATGTTGTTCTAAGGTCTTCGTTGTGCTCTTTCATGTTTGTAATTTTGTAAAAATGAATTGTAAATTTTTCAAGTAGGCTTATTGTAAATTTTGCTTTGGGAAAATAAGCAAAATTGATCCATTCAAATAGATTTTGCTGGTAGCCCAATTTCCCTGAATGGGTGCATGAAGTTGGGTTACACTTTTGTGGCCAACTCAAAAAATAAATTAAAAATGACATAATGCGAGCGCGTTATAATGCACTTGCGTTATGTCATTTTAAAAGCAAAAAAGAGTGAAAGTGATTCATTTTCTCTTCTCTCTTTTTGTTTGCTTTGCCTGCGGCCAAAAACCCTCATTTTCATGCCTGCATTCTAGGAGGAGGCATTCTACAAAATTCATCAATAATATTTCCTTTTGGGTGATCCCATAATAGTGGTTTACAATTTTTGGCCAAACTGGACACTGAAATTATTATTTTTAACTAAATCTTCACATTCGGGCACCTATAGCAGCTAAACTATGAGGAATTTGAAGATGGTACAAACTAGAGTCTCATCAAATTTTGTCTGTAGATTCTAAAAATATTTTTTTCAATTTTTTGGAATCAAATTGCACTTCTTTTTCCATCTCCCATGAAAATAGATTTTTTCAGGAAACAATATTTTTGAAAAGTGACGCACAGGTATAATGGATAAATTTTTTCCCATGAAGGATAAAATTCTAATTCTTTTCAAATTTAGATTTTTAACTATGATATCTAGTGCTTCCACTTGGTTAGATAGTTTTTAATTGAATATTTTTTCCTTAATCAAGTTTTAAAGTTAAATGAATTACAATTCAGACACAGTGGACTGTATAACATGTAACTTTTTTTGTATATGTCAAAATTTTATTTTATTTTTTTTGTTGGATCACGGACTTCAATATCTAGTGCACTCATATTTTTCAATTTTTTTTGATAATATTCTATTTTTCCACATGTGAAGAACAAAGAAATTCATTTTTGATGAAAAACCTATGTTTAATAAAACTTAAAAATAAATACATAACAAAACCAAAACATATTAAAATTATATTCATTGGATAGCTTGTTCTAAGGAATACCATAATCATTTGAAATAAATTTTAAATGAATTCATTTGATCCACCAAAATCTAAATCAAAAGTGATTTTTTTAAGCATTTTGATAGGTGTAAAGGAGACGCATTTATAGGTATGGTTTAAAACTAGCGAGGTTCTATCCAAGGGGGTTTGATATAAGGTGATTTGATCAAACCCTCTTCAATTGGAATCCTTAAAATGAAACTTTTTAAGGCTTAAATCATTATATTTTATAAAAATATGTGATTTCAGCTAAAATTCATTCCTCTCAGTAATTGTAAACCACTATTATGACAACACCCTTTTCCTTTGCAAAGCTGGTGCCATGACCACAAAGAGGTGCAAGACGTAAGTATTGTTTGCTATTTTTTTTGAATTTCTTAGTTTCAAGTTGATTTTGTTTGTTTTAGGTTAGATTTGATTGGTTTTTTTAAAATTTGTAGGAGATGCAAATGATCCTGTAAGTTCTCAAAATTGTCAATAAGAATCCTCAACAAAATCCTCAATGAAATCAACCTCCCCCACTAATCACTCAACAAAATTTGAGTGAAATTGAGAACAACCAAAAAAAAATTGAGGATCTTATTAGTAGGTTGAGTGATCCAAATGATTCAACCATAGAAAGAATGACACTAGAAAATTCAATGAAAGAGATGTTAAAAAATGTAGATTCAATAACCCAAGGAATAATGGGATGGCAAGATAGGAGGCAGGCAGCTCAGGCATATTATGCAGATAAACTATCATTTAAAAAAGTAAAATATTTAAAAATTACTAAAGGTGATTTGTGCTCCTTATTCACTAACCCTAGAAAAAATCAAAATCTTAGCCTCAATGCAAAGAGCTTTCTTATTCATTCCTTCCACCACCAACATATTACAAACTATTATTATGATAGGTGGTACTTGGTCTTTGATTACCCACTATGCAACAATTGTAAAGTCCCCAAATATTTTCTTAGAAAACTATATAGTGAGTTCATATTGAACCAAATCCCAAATTTTTTTTATATGAGGTATTTCCAAGGGAGAGGTGGGGGGTCAACTCAGGATAGGCCTAGTGCACAGCCATATCCTACGAGGCAAGGGAGATGATCTCTCGCTAGGCTACCTCGTGAGCACATTGTTAAGCCTATTGTTGCAAAGGAGAGTTCCAATGCAGAGACATTGCAGGAAATCAACACTTTGACCTGAAGTGTCATCCATAGTTCTAGCCCTATTGTATAGTGCCATCCAAGGGAGTCTTCGGGTGGTGGCCTTCAACCCATGTGTGTCAATCTTGCGAGGAAACTTGTTCATATGACTCCACCTACATTTAAGAGGTTGTTATGCACGATCTATATGTTGCTACATAGGATCCATATGCTACTATGGGGATGGAGAGGATGGCTGACATTTTTCATCATGCATATGGCATTGATAATCAGCTAAAAGTCAACATGTTCATTTAATTTAATTTATTAAATTTTGATTTTGAAATGAAAGATTAACTAATTTAGTTTTATTATTTTAATAAAATTGTAGGGTCACAGTGTTGAGAGTGGATACATTGGTCCTACACCTACTTATTTATGTAGTACACCTATCAATGGGGTATGTAACTAGTAAAAAATTATAAATTTATTAGATGATAATAGAATTTTTTTACGAATGGTATTTTGATATGTGATTTTGGATGTTGAACAAGATAATATTGGAGGTTTCAAGTAAACACCTCCTAGTGCCAGTGGATTTACTCAAATGTACACAAAGGTAATAAAATAAAGATAACTTAACTAATGAATTCTACTTAATAGATTTGTGTAGTTTATATTCATATTGCAGGTTACATTGCATTACACATCATTTAAACTCAAAGCATTACTTCAAATTCCATAACTAATAACTATATATTGATAGATGAAAAAATTTTAACTGTATGTAACATAGTGTTTAGAAAGTCAACATAAGCAACATGGTGCAATTACACCACGTGGATGCATGTTCTTGCAAAGGTGCACCCATATGACAAACTATGTATGCTTGGAAAAAATATATGAAACCATAATAGTAAGCAATAACATAGACAAGGTAGTTAGTGATGTAGAGCATCATATCAAAACACTCAATCATTAGGGTACATCTGATGTAGAGCATCCAACAAACACCATCAACATCATTTCTTCAAGGGATTTCAATCCCAAATAGAATTAGGAGAAGATCAAATATAATTTCATTAGAAATCTACTTTTCATTCAACCAAAATCCACTCAATTTCTCCTAGCCATTCCATAGGCCATCATTCATCATTCCACTAATCAGTATTCCAATTGACTCATTCAAAGAAAAAACCATATTAAATAAAACTTTGACTTAATCAATTAGATTCACATCATTCTCAGCCACCATAAAAACAACATAAACCTAATTATTGACACTTGAACAATTCATCCTTTCATTTAATCGCTAAGGAAACAAATCAACTAAACCATACCTCACTGTTATCAGTCCATTATCAAGCACTGTAATCACCATATTTTGACTAGAGTAGTCTATTTATAGGTTATAAAATACTTCTACAACATAATCTTGATTATCATCTTGTGGTTAATCACCAATTTGCTCAAAAGGCTTCATAATACTCACCCACCGAACAATCAAAGTCACCAAACCTGTCTTATATAGCTTAACCAAATTTAGTAACATCAATCATATCATTATTTTGATAGTAACCAAGAACTCAATATCGTCCTTTCCACTATTTAAACAAATATCTTTGTTTTGATCAAACAATATCATATTCCTCTAGTAGGTATGTCAACCATTGAATTGGGTAGTTACATTCCTATCTCAAAGCTTATGAAAAAACTCAATGCACATTTAGAAACACTTTCCAGTACATCACAACATATCAAAGTTCTTAGAAATATTACATAAATAAAATCATCAGATTTCAAACTTTCCTCTGAAGAAAGGCTAGTAGATTAGGCCTATTTTACAAAGGAGACCCCTTCAAAACCATTCCAAATTACTCAAAACCTTAAAAAATTATTCAAGCATGTCTTATAACTCAATATTTCACCATTTATAGGGATTGAAAACCATAAAAATGTTATGATCCAATAAACACTTGTTTATAGGGTGTAAAAGCACAAATCAAGGAGGGTTTTGTGAAAAATACTCTTGCAAACCTCTATTTCTCTTGCCACCACCTGGAACATGATTGCTTATGTCTAACAATACCTTCTACATAATTTCCAAACCTCTGAAAGCTTTATTTATTCATGACCCATGACTATAACATCACTTTGTGTAGGAAAATCCTTTATTTCCCAATGTAGCAACAACTCCACCATGGTATTCTTTCTTTTCATGCACTTACAATCATCAAAACATGCAAAAAATCCTAACACTAACCTACTCCACTAATTCACTTTCCCTACATTGGTGGAGTAGTGAATAAAATCCCTATTGGACTCTCAAACTTGCTTCTAAAAGGACTCTGTCGGGGACTGAAAACTACCTCTTATTCTTTTGTTTCCTAAAACTAACCAAGTCCAACTCTTGAAATTGGAAACTAACTCCTCTTTACATGTATTCACACTATGATTTAACTTTGGGTGTTCCTAAATTACAAACACAAGAAAATGCTAACAATGGAGTAATGTTGCAAACTCATAAACATGGAATTTTTATTTCAAAATCTAATTACAAGAACACAAACATCTTCTTTTTCTCACCTTTACATGCCTTTTAAAGATATTCCTTTTCCATAACTTTCTTTCCATTGATTGAAACTACCCCTTTTAACACTTAATATGCCTAATTTCCTTTTTTTTGTCAATTTAACAACTTTTAACAATATTACATTATTGCATTGTTTGCATTTTCCCACTTTCACCACCGAGAACTTACCCATAACATTAAATACATTCAAATAAGACCTCATATGATCTTGAACATACTTTACATAATTTTTCCATGACCTTTTGTGATTGACTCAATACAAATTTGAACACTCATCCCTTTTGCAAAATTGAAAAGTATTTGATGACCTGGGTGCTCATGCACCAACATCTAACCCAATTGAACTAGGAGAAGATCAAATTGAATAAGAAACTAAAATTTCTTTCTCTTTTCACCAAAAATCGCATTGTTTCATTTGCAAACCACAAGCCAACAACAAGCCAACTCATTTCAATACTTCTTATTATTCTCAAGCTTCAAACATCTTATTTATAAGCAAAAATGACTAATATGTGCACAAGAAACCTAATTAGAGTCACTAAACAATCTGCTCTTTCATCATTCACCAAGGCACCCTTCTACTCAATTTTCTTTACCTAGGAAAAATAACCAAAAACTAATCTTTCATGTTACAACCTATATCCATCAGATCCATCATCAATTTATCTAAATTCAAAGCAAAAACCTGATAAAGAGCTCTGAATCTTTCAATTCCTTACACAACTCACCAAATTTTCACTTTTACCAGCTAGTTCCTCAAAACCAAGATACTAAAATCAACCATTTACACCTCAATCATTTCATCTAACTTCCAAGACATTACTCACATCATGTTTTTGACTAAAAAAAACCTGGTTTATATCCACATAATACTGATTTATCAAATTCATAAGTTCTTATGTAGTCAAATTACCATTTCCACCTAGGGACATATTGCTACAACATATCAAATCATCATGTTTGGGCTCAAGGCCTTCACCAAACCATTCACACATCTTTTATATCTTCACATTGATGGTTCTATGCCAAAATAAACACTTAAATCTTTGTATTTATAGAATTACACACTTTTAGAATGTTACCACCATTTTGCTTATAGGTCACATATCCCTTAATCGGGTGATTCCTTTCCATTCACTTTGTATATCCACATTCCTAATTTACATTTAGGATCCTTTTTTAGCACATCATAACATATCAAAAGTTCTCAGTAGCTTGTCATAAATAAAGTGCTCATAGTTTATCACCATAATACCAAAGGACTAAAAAAAGTCATTCATCATGTCACAAAACTAAAGAAAAAAGCATTTTTAGTGACATAAAGGCTCCATAAATCACAGTTCCAAAAAACCCCTATTCTATGCACAAATCAAGCCCTACAAAGGAGGGTTTATTTCATAAGGTACTTACAAACCTTAAATACTCCTACCACCACCACAAATGCCATGGAAATATCTTGCATAAGCTTTAGAAATGGTTCAAAGTGGCAGGGAAGGAAAACTTACAATCACAAATGGAAAAGTCACTCCACTAAATGCTTCTCTCAAATACTCTTATGAGGAGTCCTAAACTCCACTATTCTTTAAGAGATCAACCCAACACACCTAGGGTTCACAACTTAAACCACTCACAAAGCTTGAAATTTTTTTTATCATGTCTCATTAAGTCAAAACAAGGTTTAACAGCCCTCTAGCACTTAGGTTTCAACAAACACCCATCACTATGGTTAGACCTCACTCCCTCTTAAGGCTTGCAGCCCTTGCCCAGTAGGATAGTTAGAATAAAAAACACAAGGAATACTATTAAGACACAAAACCTATGGATTTAGACCCCTAATATGGACTCCTACAAGGTTCCAAAACCCTTCCTGTTGACTGTCAAAACATCACTCACAATGGCCCTTTCTACTGCTTCTCCAAAAGGTCTAATTCACAAACCTACACCTAGGTCTTGAATATCTAGGTTATCCACACCTATTTCCACCATTCCTAAGTGTCTCTTAAATATATTCTTCAACATCGAGCAAAAATTCTTTTTTTTCTTGTCAATTATGCTTGCCACATAAAGATGTCAAGCAAAAATTCATGCACAACTTCCAACAATGATCCTAAAATTCTCCAAAAAATTGATGACATGATATTACAGCCTTATATCTTCCATCCCACCAAGATTTATCAATTTTACAATGTGGGAATGGAAGAAATATACATTTTTCACCCAAAACCCTAATTTTAAGGGTTTTCAGACCACCCGATAGAGAAATTGGAATATCTCCCTTGATACTCAATTAAATATCACCATTCCAATTTCAAATGAAATATTATTAAATTACCTATCCAACCATTATGGTCTTGGAGCATGAAAGTGAATATATAGTCTGTACCAAGTACAAGATTAGCAAATTCTTTAGAAAAACATAGTAAAAACAAAAAAATTCTTGTTGAAACTTCTTCAAAACATAAAAATAAACTTTTCCTTAACCAAGAGAGGCATATTTGAAGTCTTAAAAACTCCCTCCAACTTCTTGCAACTTTCTTTTGAAAAGAGAGACTTTGGAAAATAACTAATCTCATGCTTTGACTTCTAATTGCCTAGTTAAGGCAATGTGAGCAACTTCTACCAACTCAACCACAAAGAGCCTTCCAAAATATGTCAAAGGAATTCAAAACCTTGTCAAAAAGTAAGGTGACTCCCCTCAAGTGTCTAGATATAGAAAGGAATCATTTTTCCTTATTTTTCCAAGATGCACTAGACTTAGAAAAGAGGATGGAGACCTTGTTGTACAAAGAAGTTGGTCACCAAGACCAAAAACTCAACCAAAAACCTATAAGACCTACTAAAAAGAATTGAAATGCTACATAAGACCTTATTCCATCCATAAACCAAGAAACAAAACATGAAAAATTATTCTAGGTCACTTAGACCCATGGGTGGTCCTGCACCATACTCCCAAGCAAGAAAAGGATCTCAAGTCCTTTTTGAGATCAGGTCTTCTACTATATTTCCATGCTATTTAATATAATTTTATGACATCCATGTTGCATCCTCTTTAGATAGACCTTTCCATTTGACCAGTTATTCCTTGTAAACCTTCCTTCTAGTCTTCTTTGTCTCCTTGGTGTCTAGGATGCATTCAAGAGTCATAGGTTGGTTGAGGGCTAGTTCCTTCACCCAATCTTCATCCTCCATTGTTGTTGTACCTGCTCCATCACCTACATTCATAGAAGCTTTGAAAGGATACAAGTCATAAATGTTGAAGATAGGAGATATTGCCACCCCAAGAGGTAGCTCTATTTCATAAGAATTTTGGCCAAAATTGTGAACCACCTTGCAAGGTCCTATCTTCTTCATCATGAGTTTGGTATAATTTCCTTTCGTAAGTCTCTCCTTCTTCAAGTATGCCATCACTAAGTCTCCAACCTTGAATTGGACATTCATCTTCTTTAAATCTGCCTTTTCCTTATACTTCTCAACATTCTTTTGAAGGGTTTCCTTCACTTGTTGATGAATATACCTAATTGTAATAGTGAAGTCCTCACCTTGAGAAATTGTCTTAGAAAATTCTTGTAGATATCTTAGTTCATAGACCCCTCTAGGGTGCATGCCATAGACTACTTCAAAAGGGCTTCTACCAATGTTCCTATTCATGGAGTCACTATATGCAAATTTAGCCTAAGGTAAAATTAGATCCCAAGCTTGTCCATGCTCCTTGGTAAGGCATCTTAAGAGGTTTCCCAATTATCTATTCACCACTTCATTTTTTCCATCCATTTGTGGATGGTATGCTGAACTAAAGGAAATTTTTTTGCAAAGTTTCTTCCACAAGGTCCTCCAAAAGTGACCAATGAGTTTAGAATCTCTGTCAGAAACAATGCTTAAAGGCAGTCCATGTATCCTAACAACCTCCTTAAAGAAGAAACCTATTATATGAGATGCATCATTGGTGCATTTGCAAGGAAGAAAATGTGCCATCTTACTAAATCTATCAACTACCACAAAGATACTATCAAAACCTCTTTGGGTTCTAGGAAACCCCAAGACAAAGTCCATACTTACACACTCCCAAGGCCTATTGGGAATGGGAAGTGGCTGATAAATTCCTTCATTGATGAAGTTCCCTTTGCCCTTTGACATATTATGTAGCCTTCCACATACCTTCTCACATCAACTTGCAACTTTGTCTACTAATAATATCTCCTAACTTGTTCCAAGGTCTTGTCAAGGCCAAAGTGACCTCCAAGACTCCCACTATGTTTCTCCTTTATGATATTCTCCCTCATTGAGCATTTATGCACACAAAACTGGCTTCCTTTCAAGAGAAAACTATTCTTCAATAAAAATTTAGAGAATTCACCATGGAAATAATTCAAATATTGCTCGCAAACATTGTATACCTCCTTGAAATTTGAATCTTCATGATACATATCCTTCAATGCTTCAACGCCCATGCTTTGGAGTTGGATCTCTTGCATTACAAGTGCCCTTCTACTGAGAGAATCTTCCTCCTTATTTTCTTGGCCCTTCTTATGCTTTATTGTGAAAGTATAGGCTTTCTACCCACTTCACATTCCTATGACTGGGTTTTTCCTATGCATTCAAAAAACTCAAGGCATGATTATCAGTATAAACAACAAATTTGTTAGGTAACAAGTAGTGCCTCCACTTTTTTGATGGCTTGGAACATAGCATACAATTCCAAATAATAGGAAAAATACTTCCTCTTTGCTTCATTCAGCTTCTCATTAAAAAATGCAACCAGTCTGCCTTTTTGGCTCAAAACAACCCCTATTGTTTGATTGCTAGCATCTCACTCAATGGTAAAAACTTTATCAAAATCAGGGAGCACAAGTATAGGCTATTGTAATACTCTCATTTTCAAATATTCAAACCCTTTATCAGCCTCATTGGTCCAAGAAAACTTACCTCTATTGCCTCCTAAATGATGGTGTCAAAGATTGGTGCACAAATCTGGCTAAATTTCTTGATGAACTTTCTATAAAAACTTGCAATTCTATGGAAGATTCTCACATCTCCCATGGATTTTGGTGTTGGCCAACTAAGAATAGCATCCACCTTTGAAGTATCCATCTTGAAACTTCCCTTGGAGATGACAAAACTACGGTAGACTAGTTCTTCCTTCATGAATTAACACTTTTCCATGTTGATCAGTAGCTTCTCCTCTTGTAACCTCCTTAGTACCATGTCAATGTGATTCAAATGTTCTTCTTTAGACCTGCTAAACACATGGATGTCGTCTAAATAAACTACAACAAAATTTCCAATGAAAGGTCTCAATACCTCATTCATAAGGTGCATAAATGTACTAGGGGAATTTGATAACCCAAAGGGAATCACCAACTACTCATAAAGTCCTTCATTAGTATTAAAAGCTATCTTCCATTCATCCCCCTCTCTGATCCTAATCTAATGGCACTTGCTCTTTAGATCAATCTTGGAAAAGTAAGATGCTCCTGATAAATAATCCATGAGGTCCTCTATTCTTGGCATCAGGAACCTATATCTGATTGTGATCCTATTAATGGCTCTTGAATTAGTGCAAAGCCTCCAATTCCCATCCTTCTTTGGTGCTAGGACAATAGGAACAACACATGGGCTCAAAATCTTCCTCACTATCCCTTTATCCATCAACTCTTGCACTTGTCTTGCAATCTCCTCATTTTGAGTAGGTGTCATCTTGTATGAAACCTTATTAGGCAATGTAGCCCCTAGAATTAGATCAATATGGTGGCTTATATCTCTAATGGGAGGTAGGGAACTAGGTAATTCATTCACTGTTATGTCCTTGTACCTTTCCAACAACTCTTGGACTTCCTTCAGTGCATCTTCCTTCTTCTTTGTGGGTAGATTTGCTTCACTTTTTGGCTTCATAATCAGGAAGAATCCTCTTCCTCCTTCCTTCAAGGTCTTCATGAAATCCTTTTCACCCACCATGAAAACACTAGGCCCTTCATGCTTTGCCTTGTCTTCTTCTAGGAGAGGTGAAAGGTCGTAAGTCTTCCCATCCTTTACAATGAAGTATGTGCCCTTCTCCCCATCAGGCTTGGTTTTCCTATCAAACTTCCAAGGCCTACTAGAAATGTATAGTTTAATACTTGTACTCAAAATTTTGTTCATTAGATCTCATACATTATAATTCATGACATGGATCTCTATTGTAACTTTTTTGTGATTGAATAATTTGTTGTTTGATTTTTAGATGTTGGCTGCAGAAAAACCTCCAAATGTTACAAGGGCAATGGATATCAATGTTTCATCTACTATACAATCCTCTATGGCCCTAATAGGGGAGGTATGAGGCAAATTACTAAATTTCAATTTACATTTGTTGTTATAGATGTTAGTTCTAGTGAAAAATCAAATCATTATTGATTTGTAGTTTAATTCCTATTTGGATGCTTTATACAAGGCTTGAGCATGCCTGAGCATCGACATGCAAATATTTCCATAATGGAGAGTGATCATGAGATGGTTGTAAGTGATTATTTTGTTAAATATATCATTTTTTATAATGTAATTTTTATATATTAATGTCTTTACTTCTTATTGTAATAGTTAAAACTTCACCGGGAGCTAAACTATAGGAGTAGCAGGAGCACTCCTCAACCACAACAGAAATGAGTGACGTACTTATCACCATTGGATCGCCAAACAAAGGGAAAGAATTTATTTCCAGAGCATGAAGAGAAATGAATTTTGATTCCAAATCCCTTTGTTGTATGCCTAGACACGACAATTTTGTACATATTTTGTATTTGATATATTTGACATTGTATGCCTATATGGCTATTTTGTAACTATATTTATACTTATATCGACATATATTGATGTATGCATACATGGCTATTTTGTTAATACAAATATTTTTTATCGATTGTGTCCATATTTTCATTATACATTTATGGTTCAATAGATATTATTTATGTGTATTCAAGTGTATACTTTACAACTTATGTGTATACTTTTTGAATTATGTGTGCTCCAATGTATACTTTGTGACTTGCACGTTTTCATGTGTATACCTTGTATTTGTGCATATACTTTGTATTAAGTTGTGTATACCATGTATTCATGTGTATACTTCAAGGAATACGTGTTTGTGACTACTTGTTCTTCCCTTATACATGGAAAAAAAGATGTGTTTATACCATAGTAGAAAAAATATTTTGGGGAAAATTTTGATAAACCAAAAGTATAATATTTTTTTGAAAAAATTGGGAAAAAGTCTAGAAAAAATTGAAAAAAAATCAGATTTAAAAGAAAAGGTAAAAAAGAGTAGAACAGGTAAAAACTTAAAAAAAAAAAATTAAAGGCATTTCCATAATGTAGAGATATAGAGAGAAAATAAAATAAAGAGTTTAACTAATAAATTGTAAAAAGTAGATTTTTTTAGTTTATATTCATATCATTGATTACATTGCCAAGCACATCTTTCAAACTCAAAGCATTGCTTCACATTGCATAACTCATAACTAGATGTTGATAGATGAAAAATTTTCAATTACAATATAGTTTTTACAAAGTCAACCTAAGCAGTTATGCAATTACTTCACAATCCATAACTAATAACTAGGAGAAGCTCCCAATTGCATTTTCTTCTCATGGCATTCTATGAGACCACATTTCTTTGAGGTATTTTTTCAAATAGTTCACTACCTTGTCTATACTACCACATTTTTGATACATGTCTACCAAAGCATTTTTTCAAATAGTTCACTTCCTTGTTGCTATGGCTGAAAGCCTAAAAAAAGTGATTTCAAACAAGCTATGGATGCTTGGAAAAAATCTATCAAAAGCATAATAGTAAGCAATATCATAAACAAGGCAGTGAAATCTTTGAAAAAATGCCTCAAAGAAATGAGGTCTCATGGTGATGGAACGCCATGACAATCAAATTAATTTGATTGTCATGGCATTCCATCACCATGAGACCTCATTTCTTTGAGGCATTTTTTCAAAGATTTCACTGCCTTGTCTATGCTAACATATTTTTCATACATGTCTATCAAAGCATTTTATCAAACAACTCATTTCCTTGTTGCTATGGCTAAAATCCTAAAACAGGTGCTTTCAAACAAGCTATGGATGCTTGGAAAAAATATATCATAGCATAATAGAAAGCAATAACATAGACAAGGCAATGAACTATTTGAAAAAAATTCATCAAAGAAATGTGGTATCATGGTGATGGAATTCCATGACAAGCAATTTTTTATTGATTGTCATGGCATTCCATCACCATGAGACCACATTTCTTTAAGGAAATTTTTCAAATAGTTCACTTCCTTGTCTATGCTACCACATTTTTCATACATGTTTACCAAAGCATTTTATCAAACAGTTCACCTCCTTGCTCCTATGGCTAAAATTCTAAAATAGGTGCTTCCAAACAAGCTATGGATGCTTGGAAAAATATATCAAAGCATAATAATAAGCAATAGCATAGACATGGAAACAAACTGTTTGTAAAAAAACCTCAAAGAAATGTGGTCTCGATGGTGGTAGAATGCCATGAAAATGCATAGAAATTTTTTTTTCATGGAATTCATCATGCCATTCCATCACCATGAAACCACATTTCTTTGAGGCATTTTGTAAAATAGTTCACTACCTTGTCGATGCTACCACATTTTTCATACTTGTCTACCAAATCATTTTATCAAACAATTTGCTACCTTGTTGCTATGGCTAAAAGCCTAAAAAAAGTACTTTCAAACAAGCTATGGATGCTTGGAAAAAATTTATCAAATCATAATAGTAAGCAACAAGCTATGGTCTCATGGTTTTTTTCATGCGAAAATTAGTGTGATTTTATTCACATTTTTTTGTAGGTTATAAACACATTTTTTTTTGTAATTTTGTTGTTTTAAATGTGATGCAAGAGCATCCAGTGGTGTGAGGGCAATCTTGCATCACCCAAAAGATGATTTCCATTTTTATTCCTGTTGTTTTCTTTTTGTAGATGTTTTTGTATTTCTGGATACCCTTTTCGTCGAATAAGAGTTTCCAACTTTCAGAACTACTTTTCTTCTTTTTCTGCTCAACTGCTATTTTTAGCAGGTTTGAATTTGAAGTCATGGGAAGACAAATTTTGGGAAGGTTCGAATGGAAAAATACACAGTTGGAAAGAATCAGGTCAAGATCATTCACGACTTGAAAGTTATTCAAGTTCCACTTCTCGCTTTTGCCCTGAAAAACCTTTCCGAGCTCAGTTTGAGGCACCAAAATCGGATGGGCCTGAAAATTTGCGGAAACACCAAAGTAGTCCGCCAAAGGCCTACTTTGTGGAAAATCATCTTTTCGAGAGCTTTCGAAAAGGTATTATCATTGAAGATCCGACGGTCGGATTAAAAGTTATGGCTGCCGGAAGTTGGTGCATATTTTAGAAATGTGCTAATTTTCAACTGTGAATTTAACTTGAATTTCAAATTGTAATTTTGGCGCCAAACCGTCAAAAATCTTATCTCGAAGGTTGTTTTTGGTTCCAAACCGAAATGGGTCTATTTAGGGGCTTGTTTGATTTTTGGGTAACTTTTGGGGAAAGAAGTTAAGCATCTTGAAAGGAGGATCTGGGTAATTTTACGTAAGTACGTAATTTGCATGTAATAATGAGCTCGACTTGAGATCCCTCCTCGCGATGTAAGAAGTTCAATATTTATGAATAAAATATTATTCTCTATTTGTGAGTGGATTGTCTCCTGGCCTGTTCCCCGTCGTGCGGGTATCGAGCTGCCTTTGAGCCGCGGTGAACAGATCACCGA
>VDFB02086081.1:142900388-142924402 GCA_007258455.2 Sequoia sempervirens
CACATCCATCTGACCATACAAAATGATTTTCAAATTTGATACCCCTACTTCTCAAATTCTCAAAAAATATTGTAAAACAATGTTGGACAAAAAGTGTGTCATGCTCTTTATCATCACTAATATAAAAGTGATATTCTTTTTTAATGAATCATTCTTCATTTGTACTCTCAACACCATCCAATTCTGATTGTGCATGTAAATTAACTTCGTATGAATAACTTCATTATGATGATAACCCCTAATCTTATTAAGTGATGAATAACTTCATTATGATGATAACCCTAAACTGTAACCATAATATAACCATAACCTATAAGCCCACAGTAACCTAATCCTAACCCTAACCTGATCCTATTAGGTGATGATAAACCTGTTAAGTAATGTAACCCCAACCCTAATCCCAATTTTATCTAGCCTAACCCTAACACTAACCCTAACCAAAATCCATGTGTGAAGTGATGATAACTGCTCCTATTCATGATGATAAATCTGTTGTGATGATAGCCCCAACTCCATTCCCAATTTTAACTCTAACCTATCCCTAACCTTAACCTAACCTAGCCCTAACCCTAGCCTAACCCTATTATTTGTGATGATAACCTGAACACTACCACTAACCCCAACCCTAACCCTAATTATAAACCCTAAATGAATTATAAACCTAACCTTAACCCTCATTAAACACTAATTTCAATCATAAGTGTAATCAAACCTTAATGATAACCTTGAATCATAATTCTATTTCAACCCTAAACCTAACCCTAACACTAATTTGTTAAATATAGTATGGTAGTTTTAATATATTAATTTAAAAACTTATGATAAAATTTAACCCTAACCATAATTGTAGTTGTGCCCTAGCCCTAATTTAACCCTAACCTTATTTGAACCCTAACCTTAATAGTAATATTAATTTAATCCTATAGCTAATCTTAATTGAACCCTAACTATAATTAAATCTTAATCTTTACCCTAACTCCAACCCTAATTTAATGCTAATAGAATCATAATCCTAATTAAGTTCCCATTATATAACTTATATAACATTAAAAATAAATTCCATAAATAACCCTATCTTTAATCAATTTTATTATATGTAACCGTAATCAAAACCTAACATTAATTGAACCTTAATTAAAACCTAACCCTAATCCCAAGTGAACATTATTCCACTGAGAAAATAAATAAATATTCAAACCTCATGAACACTAGAATTATAATATGGAGAAACCCTTTCAAAAAATCCCACTACTAAAGAGATATGAAACTTTTATTAATATTCATAACAAGATTATAACAATCCAATCCACTCAATCTTCTTTAGTCTAATGTTTTGGCTATTTCTACATAACACTATTTAAACCTTATGTCATACATTAAATTATATATAGAGCAAGGGAAACAAGAAATGATCAATTAATTTATGTAATGAGTGGAAAAAAATCATGGTCCACAAGAAAAGAACCCATGCCCCACTATGCATTGGAACATGTACACAAAATATAAACGAACTAATGATATAGGACCTTAAATCCCATAACCTTGATAGTAACCACTCCCAATACTAGTGCTTTATGATGAAGATGTCAACTACAATAAGTCTCATCTATTATGAAAAGATGCTCCACTCTTCCCAATGTAACTCCTAGTACAATAATCATCACGATCTCCTTATTTAATTTTATTATAATAATATCTTGAGCCCATTGCTTACCTTTTCATTTTTTCTCACATATCACACTATAAAATTTTGGAGCTCATTTTCACTTTGTGAGAGTCTCTCGAGGGTTTTAATGGTGTCCAAATTGATATTTTTTAGCTTAATGCATCAAGCTCATTAATATTTTTAATTTTAAGAAAATATTAAAATCAAAGCTCTAGACTGTAATTTATGCCCTTTAGAAAGAATTTAGAAAAAAGCAACATTAAAGATAAGATTTTAAGTGAATGGAACACTAATCCCAACTTACACCAACCAAGTACAAATGGGTATTTAGCTTCATGGAGATTCATTCATGGTTGGTGATGGTGCATGAGTAGGCTAATAGAGGAAGAAAGACCATATGTTCATTAAGAAGAAATTGGGAGAAAAAATAAGCTAAGTTTAAATTTGTAATGATAAGATGATCTTGATTGAATTATATATATATAGTTCATATGAGAACCAAGGATAACATACTAGAGTAAATAAGCTTCGATAATAAAGGAATCTTGTAAGTATGGGGAAGAAAAATATATCAAACTAAATGCACTACCAAAAGATAGATCAATTGGGATTTTTTTATAGGAAAGTGTGATATTTAATTGAAATCCTAATGTATTAATGTTGTATCTTCAACAATCTTGGAATGAGTACTTGGATGCCTATGTTGTCAAAAGATATTATTATTTTACTATTAATTCTCCTCATGTTGAAATTTCCATGAACTAGTTAGGATGCAAATCTCCACCACTAAGCTACCCACCCACTTTATGACAAGTCAATTTACGATTTAGGTATGCTAATTTTTTTGACACCTTTTTCACATTGTGAGATATTACCAAATAATTATAATGGTCATTTGGTTTTGTGTGGATCATGAACCATGTAAGGGTGTGTTTATTGATCTTACTCACCAATAAAATGTATGCATTGAATAATTTTTGTTTTATCATCATTTTATCAACAAGCATATGCATATTTGAAGGTTTATTTAAAATTGACTAATGATATGTTGATTGAAACTATAGGATACATTATTTTACCTTAATTTTTTGGTCTAAAAGATGAGGGAAGTTCTTATTCTATGTCATATTCTTTCTTCTTTATATGTATCTCATATTTTATTTGGGTATCCATGGATAAAGCAATATCAAGCAACATCATCTATGTTATGCCATCAAGGTATCAAATATGTTTGAACACTAGTAAAGAGGTTACAATTGCAAGAGATCCGTATATGCCTTTATTTTAGATTAAGTCATTTAACCTTAAATAATTTTAAGAACATACATAAGGATCCTCTATATAAGTGCAAGGATTCTTTGCCTAATTTGTAAAATTTTCAAAAGGAATAACAATGGTGGGAAAATCAAGACAAGATGCAACAATTTAGAATTCCTAAAGGGTTTTACAATTATTAGAGCCAAAGTAGGTTATATGTAGGTTTTATATTATAAAATGATTCAAGAATCTATAAGGCCAAAAGAACCATAAGAAAATTGCAAACTTTAGTTTAGAAGCATAAGGGATTGGATATTTTCATTCCTAAACATGGTTTTCAGAAAAAAAATTACTCATGTAGCAAACACACTATAGAATTCACAAAGAAGGTTAGGGCTTTTAGCTTCATTTGTTATATAGAGATATTTTATTGTAATGTACATAATCAATGATATGATTCTTGATTTTTTATAAGATTTAATATTATAACACCTTAACAAATCAAGCTATAACTTTCATGGTTCACTCCTACATGTATGAAATTTGCATTTTTATCTACAAGTTTAACCCTAAATTTGTAGTTTTAAAATTATTTTGTGACCTTGACCCCTACACTTCTAGTCTTTAGGAATTTATTTATCTCCATTTTTTAGACTATGTTGAGAGCCATTATAATGTTTTTTTGCACTAACTTTCGGAGGAAACTCATTTTTCCTTACTCAAACCCTTGGATTATGCAAAACGGGGAAGAAAAATACTATATTGAAAATGCTTTAAAAACTTTCAAACAAGTGCAATTTGAATTCAACAAATTTTAAAAAATTTGCATATAGGGTTTTGAAATTAAACAAATACATGCATTTTGAACTCTAAAAAAAGGGAATTTTAAATACCTTGTGCTCAATAGTGGTCGATATGCGAATTGGAATGATGAAGTTTGAAGAGAGGACCCAAAATTTTCTTTCGCCCATGAGAAATTTTGTTGGGTTGCCATTCGGATTATGTTCGCCACGCGCAAGGACAGTGACTGACTGGTAAATTCACAGTTAAAATGTGAAAGTGAAAGAATTTTTTTTGGTTTTGTCATATTCAAGGGGTTCGGCCGAACCCACTTAAATATGATTTTTTATTAGGCTCGGTGACTGGTTCGGTTGAGCCATGGATTCAGCCGAGCCATATGGTTCGGCCGAACCAATTAAATGGTTCAGTCGAGCCATATGGTTCGGCCGAACCCAGTTGATATGAAGAGTGGGAAATTTTTGAAATTTACTTCCTCTTCAAAAGTGTAAAGCACTTATGTGGCTTCACCCACATTGATATTTAACCATTGCTCACTTTATTAAATTTTCAAAGAGTTTAATCATGCACATGAGGAAGAAATTAAATTTTGATTGTCAACTTCTATATATCAAACTATCCAATAATCTTGAGTGTATCTCCATATACAAAAATGGCATCAAGGCCAACTCAAAAAAAGTTTTTCAAAATGTGGCATATGCCATCTTGATGTCTATTCAAAATTTGCATGCCAAAATGTCTATCTCATCCTAAACTACTGGTGGATCATCAAAATGGAGCCTCTTTGCAGCACTCATTGGCTTTGAAGGTAGCTGCACAAGAAAAATTCAAACCACAATTGAGATTAGTCATACTATATGATTTAAAATCAAAAAATTAACATTGAAATAAATATACATTGAATTATAATTGAACTCTAAAATTGTAATCTTGATTACCTGAAATATCCATCTCTTCAAGGGGTCAGGATTCCTAGAATATGCCCTTCTCAAAGAATCGACTAAACCAAATTTTGTAATGTTAATCTATATGTGTGAATAAAAACATAAAATTGATCCAAGTTAGCATACAATTGTTGGTAATAGGAACATATGAATACCAAACACAAAATAAAATAAACACATACCTATTTAGGTTGATCTTTTTCTTTATCTCCTTTAGGTTTTTTGACACCTCCTCCTTGAGGTGTTTCAACACCTACTACTTCAAGTGTTCCAATACATACTCCTTTAGGCATTGTGGCACTTGTCAACAATGATGTATGGCTCATAACTACCTATACATAAAAATGAAAAGTACATATGAAACTACCAATCTATATTGATGTATGTATAATCGATCTTAAAAAATATTAATTCAATTGAATTTGAGTTCAATTACCTTCCCCTTATCTAACATTGCACTTCCATAATCTAGACATGGTTGCACCTTGTTGGCACTTGTCAACAATGATGTATAGCTCATAAATTCCTATACATAAAAAATAACAAGTACATATGAAACTACCAATCTATGTCAATGTATGTATAATCAATATAAGATCTTAAAATTCTTAATTCAATCAAATTTGAGTTCAATTACCTTCCCCTTATCTAACATTCCACTCCCATAATATAGAAAAAGTTGCACCTCACTCGCACTAGGTATTTCCTACAAGAGGAAAATAAGATAAGCATATAAGTTATTATATAATTTCATTTATGACAATTCAAATGAAAAGTAATTATATAATAAAAAAAATGTAAACAAGTGAGTGTGAAAATATATACTATGTGTGTGTTGAGGCAAAATAAAATGGCCCTAAGGGTGCTATTAGTCACCTGTACGAGCTTCTCCTTAGACATCAACTATTAAATAGACCATGTAAATAAGTATTAGTGCATTATACTATCACTTATTAATATTTATTTAAAAACAAATGCAAGTTATGAATTTACAACTTAAATCTTACCTATGTCACTATTCCAATGTCCCCCTCTCTAGCAAGAGAGGACTCTATAGGGTGCGCTCCACTCCCCTGAGTCTGATCTATAATGTCCACATTATGGAGGTCATAATCAAAAGTGTCCAAGGGATGCTCGACAGGCTATACAAGAGGACCCAAGCATATCTGGTGGCACATGGAGCAAGTATGTGGCACACAAATATGTGGACCTAATGAGGATGATGCAACAACACTTGAACCATCGTCAACATCACCAGAATGTGGTTGAACTATTGTATAAGCATGTGAAACCAAAAGGCCACTCAAAGAGTGAATACCCTAGATAGTTTGTGTGGCCGCATCCTGCATAATATCTAGATGATATATTGGAGGTGGCAGAAGAAGGGGAGGAGGGGGAACATATGGGTGCGAGACTACTCTAACTACCCCTAGTCTACCATGGGGCATACCTCCACCAACACTATGGAAGGGTTTAATGTCAAAGTAATTAACACGATTCCCTAACACAAACTCAACATATAATTTTTTAATAAAGTAAAATGGTATATCACAATTGTTGTTCAGTGGTTTATCAAAATCCATACACCAACGATCCCAAAAGTTATCTACAATGTCCCTATGCATGCACCATTTTATAGAAATTTTTGGTTTATTAATATTAACTGGAAAACCAGTGCAGGGGTTAATAAATAAAGAGGCTATTTGGGCTTTGGTTATTCTGAGATCTTTCACATCATCATAAGAAAATCCACATGCATAATATTCCCTCATGTCTTCTCACTAGGAATGAAAGGCATTGTGTTGAGTGGAGAGTGTTTCTATATTTTTAATTATATCCTTCAATGTGTTTGAGATATTGAATAATCGAGGGATTCTCTTATAAACATTAGAAATGACCTTTAATTGTTGTAATTTTTTACCAATTAATTCTTCAATTTATCGTTATGGAGGTGGTGTAGCATTTGGTATTTGTGCATTTTCATTCTCAATTGGTGGATCATTTGGAATTTGTGTATTTTCATTTTCAATAGCCATAATGCTTGATTAAAGTTAAGAACTAATTAATTTAATTGAAATTAGACAGTATAAATGAAAATATTGTAAAAATACCCTAGTTTAAAAAAAAACCCTACTTTTTGACACAAATCTATAAAATTCTCTAATTTTTAATACAAATACATAAACAACACTAATTTTAAATCAAATTCCATAAAAAAAAACATTTTTAATCAAAATCCATACAAAAACATTCATTTTTAATCAAAATCCATTCTAAACTCAAATTTTTCGTAAAAATTCAATCAAAACTCTATTTTGAAAAAAAATCCATAAAAGGGTATGTGCAGGATCATCATGGAAAAAATAGGCCCTTAAGTGGCAAAAAATTCAGAAAAATTAGAGTTAGGAAACTTGACGTAAAAATTTGAATAAGTTATCTATATTATTTCAAAAATATGTAAGACCAAAATTTGTAGAAAATTGAATGTAGTTTCTAAACTACTAGGTTTGTTCAAAAAAGAAACAAATCTATTTGATGAAAATTTTAAATTTCAATGTAGTGGTACTACAATTTCAGGGAAAAAATAAGTAGGTTTCTATCTAACCACCCTAACCACAATAAACTAATAATTTTTTTTTATAAGATTTTAGATATAATTAGAGGACTCAACTCCTATGTTTGGTTTCTCTCTATAGCTTCCAACTCTTCATCCAAGGCCATACACAATTTTTTTCTTTTATTGCTTCCTTAAAGTGTGTTGGATCACTATAAGAGAATAATGAAAAATGTAAATTCTCATTGAAATCAGCATGCCTAGTGCTATCATAAATCTCCCTTACACTCTTTATCTTTTGTGGCATCAATGATACGAGTGTAGGGTCTAAATTAGCTTCTGAGTTGCGGCTACTTTGACCTTTGGAGGTGTTGTAATACTGACTATCTGAGCTACTACTCTACTATACTCTAGAGTTGTTACTCTATTGTGTCTGTTCAGAATTGTTCTAGTGAACACTGCCAGAGTTGATGTTTTGTTGAGTATCGCAGATTTTCTATTTTGTAATGCTCTATGATAATTTCTCTCTGATTTTCTACTCTCCTAAACTCCTTCTAGATTGCTTTCTTTTGGATATTCTTCATTATCAAGGGGTATTGTGACTGAAATACCCATGGTGTTGTCCACTATTCTATCCCATGCTTCATTCTCAATAAACACAACATCCCTACTAGTAACTACCTTCTTAGTGACTAGATTATACAACTTATAGGATTTTGACTCCTCACTACAACCTATGAAAATGCATTTTTCTCCTTTATCATCAATTTTTTGTCTCTTCTCTTTTGGCACCAATTCATATGCCACACACCCAAATATTCTTAGGTGCTCAACACTCTACTTGATGTTTTTCCAAGATTATTGTGTAATCCTATCATGGAAAACCTTTGTGGGACACCTATTCAATATGAAAAAAATTGTTGCTATTACTTCTTCCCAAAAAATATGTGACATCCCTTTTGCTTTCAACATACTTGTTGCCATGTCTTGAATGGTTCTATTTTTTCCTTTTTTCACTATGTCTTGTTGTGGGGTATATCTTGTTGTGATTTTTTTATGAATGCCCTTACTCCTATAAAAATATAGGAATTCTTTGGAGATGTACTCTCCCCCTCTATCTATTGTAAGGGATTTGATATATTGTCCACTCTCCTTTTAAACTACTGCCTTAAACCATTTAAATTTCTCAAAGGCTTCTGAATTGTTTTTCAAAAAATAGACCCAAATTTTTCTACTATAATCAATTATGAATTTCATGAAATAAGTGTTTCTAGCTAAAGTGGGGATTTTCATGGGTCCACACAAATCTGATTGCACAAATTCTTATGGTACTTTTTCTCTCCTAGAGTACCCTGATTGAAAGGGTTTCCTATGCTACTTTCCTAAAATGTAGACTTCACATTTTCCATTGGGTTGTACAATAGAAGGTAAACCCCTAACGATTCCTTTCCTAGACAATAAACTTAAACTAGAAAATTTTAAGTGCCCATAGCTTAAATGAAAATTTTTGGATGGGTCTTTGATGACTATTCTAAAACTAGGTTGTTGTTCCATAGTTGATTGATGTTCTTCTACTATCAACATCGATGAACAATGTTGTTTCTATCCTTTTGCTATCTTTCGCAGACACTATGTACATCCTTAGAGGAAACATTTTGTTTCTTGTCATCTGCATGACTTCCATCACTTTCTTGCTGCCTCCTCTATCAAATATCTTGCAATCTCCATTCTCCATTAGGATTCTATAACCATTTTGGACCATTTTTACAATTTTCAATAGATTATGCTTCATGTTGGGGGCATAATAGACATCCTAGATTTTCTGCTTCTCACCATTTTTGGTTTGAATGTTCACAACACCTTTTACAATGACAAGAACCTTATCATCATTTCCTATTTTGATTTCTATTTTTATACTACTATCTATGGAGGAAAAAAATTTATTTTTCCCAATCATGTGGTTATTGCATCGGCTTTCCAAGTACCATACTTCATCATTGTTGCATTCAACAAGGTTGCAAACAATGAAAACATTAGAATATTTTCCATTTTCAGATTTATTCTCATTTTCCACAGTAGCATTTTGGCCTCCATGGTCACACTGCTTCTTTCTACACTCACTAGCATAATAGCCATACTTGTGACAGTAATAACACTGCACATTACTTTTGTTAGACCTCTGATTCAAACTATTGTTCTTCTTTTAATTCTAGTTTACTAATTGTGAGTTGCTTGGCTCCTCTTGGCTATTGGAGTCTCCTCTTCCAGAATTGTTTCTTCCTCTGCCTCTTTGACCTCTACCTATAATGTTTCTTTCTCTTCCATAAACTCTTCCGTTGGTTTGAGATTTGAAATCTTTCTCTAGGGAAGGAGAAGATCTATTCAACTACTACTCATGGGATTTCAGTGAACCCATCAACTCATCCATAGTCATTTGAGACAAATCCTTTGCCTCTTCAATGGAAAAAACTACATAATCAAACTTAGTAGGAAGAATTCTTAGGATTTTCTCAACAATCTTTTGTTCTTCCATTGTTTCTCCATTGACTCTTATCTAATTTACCTGGGTTGAAACCTTAGTGTGGAAATCTGAAATAGAATCATTATCTTTCATTTGTAGAGTCTCAAAATTTCATCTCAAAAGCTGCAACTTAGCTAACCTCACTTTATTAGTCTCTTTCTAGCTATTTTGCAGATTTTTCCAAGCCTATTTTGAGTAGTTTGATGCTGAAATACATGGTAAAATAGCCTCACTCAAAGATACCTCAATCAAACTAAGGGCTTTTGCATCCTTCATTCAAATATCTTTCAACTAATTCTTTTGTGCATTTGAAAGGGCTACAAATGCATTTGGGTCTGTGATATCATTGAACCCATTTATGACCAACTCTCATAGGTCATTAGCAATAAATATTTCCTTCATCTTCTTAGCCCATATATCATAGTTATTCCCATCAAAATTTGGTGGCTTCTTCCAACCTTTTCTCTCACCACCTACCATTTTTCTCACTCTCAAATTTGAGAAAACTTAATGCCTAGATAACCTAGGGCTTAACCCACAATAACAAAATAACTACCCAAAAAAAAGGCTCTAATACCACTTTTTGGTAGGTAGGGGAGAAACAATACAAAAAACATAGATGTTGTGTTGTGATAGAATGAAGGAAAAACAAAGGAAAATAGAAAAATATAGTGCACAAAGATAGCATAAAGTGACACACAAAATATTGCAGATTTATATATTCCTTCCTTTCTTTCACAAAATTACAAAAATAAAAAGTACTTGCTCTATTTACACTATAAAATAAAATATAAATAATTTGGACTATTGTCCAATACTATGGTGCTACACTCACACCTATACTATTGCTTGTTGTAGTGCTACAACTAGTTGTTGCATCTGTAGAACATTCCCTACTATTGTCTCCTTGTTCAATGTTGAACATTCCTTCTGTTCTATCCTTGTTCTATGTTGAACATTTATTTTCCTACTATTGTAGACTTCACAAAATAAAAAATGAAACTTCTTCAAAAACCAATGGTTTCATTCCATTTTTATTTGCATATGCTAGCTCAAAAATGAGCGCTTGATTTTGAATTCAAAATCAGCTACCAAATTAATTGCTGGTAGGAAGTAGTTGGAGGTATATGTTGGGGAAAATTGAAGAGTCCCCAAAAATATAACATGGGGGAAGACATGATTTGATGAGGATTATATATTTCTAACACTTATACTTGATATAAAATAAATCATATAGAAAATATATGAAAATAAAGCATAATAGTTCTAAGAATTTATGATGGCAGGGTTACTAAAAAGACCTGTTAGATCTACACTAGAAATTTGTACCATAGGATTGATGTCTTTAAGTCTTTTTGAACCAAAGTCTTCCCACTAAAATCCTTGAGTTACCTTTGTGCCATAAGGTCCACCTCCCTTAAATGCCAATGTAGGGTCCACAAAGCACAAGGCTGCAATGCAATTGTAGCAAAGCTAATGTTCTTGAAGGACCAACTATATGAAGAATTGTATGATCTTCTTCCAGTTAATACCTTTTTCTCCCAATGTGCCCAATAATCTACTAGTTGTAGCCTTAATCCTAAAAAAGGCACTGTGTGCATTTGCCCTGTTGCCTGTCATGTTTGGGTTGCTTTCATCCATCCTCATTTCAGTGATGTCTTCCTATTTTCTTTTTCCAACAAATCATATGAGAAATTTTTTTTTATATCATATCCTATCATTGAAACCAAGCTTCCTATCCCCATTCATCCTTTCCACTATTCCTTCTTTAACTAGTGTAACTACTTTTCCCCGAATCTTTTACATATAACCACTTCTTTGCCCTTATTGGCATGCAATGATTTTTAGTGCATTAACTAATAATAGGTATTTCCATTAGTCCCACTAATTATTAGCTATCAAGAATCTTCCACTTGATTTTATTTTATTTATTTACTTAATGTACTACAATATTTTAAATTATAATTGTTTTACCACTTATTATTTATTGTTTTATTTCATTTAATTTTTTACAAACAAGCAATCATTATAAAGCTCATTAAATTCATAATCCTGACTTACACATGCATTTATTCATTACCATTTATTTATTTCATTTTATTTTAATCTTCACTTTGTTTTAACTTATAATATTATTTCATTGCAATCATTAATCCACAAGCATTAATAAAAAAAAATTTAAATCAAATAACCCAATTAGCAAACAAACTTACTCAAAATTTGGAGGGGCACTACACAATGTCTACTATTCAATTTTGTTTAAGTAAATTGGGAGAATGCATAGTTAATTTATGAAATCTTAGGCGGTTGCTTTGTTTTGTTTATGTACATACTTCTTTTTTTATTTTTTTTATGTTTTTTGGATTCAAGCTTTTGTGTTTTTTAGCTATTCATTGCACCTATGCATCTTGGTTATACTGCGAAGGTGCATAGGTGGTAAATGGCTTCATTGTGTTTTTTTGACTCAAGATAACTACAATTATCTATTATCTAATGTTTGGTGTTCTATCACAATATACAATTGGAGAGTAGCCTTTTTTTTGTTTATGATGCTTGGTCATTATTAGAAAGACCAATAAAAAATGATTGGGAAAATTAAGCATGTATGACTATTTTTTTTTTTCATGCAAATTAAGCAAGTGTTCTCTGCTTATGTTCATAATTTCCTTTTAAGAAATATCGTGAGATGTGCATTTAATGCATTGAACAAGGATTGACTGGTTGAGCATTGACCAGTCCACTGCAAAGACTCCTAGTACATGCATCTTGGGAATGAATATTTTCTACAATATATAATGTTACCTAGAATATATAATGTTCCACTATTTCCCTATTTTACTTAAAGATAAATGAAAAATTGACCTACTGAAAGCATTGGAAAAAAAAATAAACTATGATTTTCTAGAATTTTTTACAAACAAGCAATCATTATAAAGCTCATTAAATTCATAATCCCAACTTACACATGCATTTATTCATTACCATTTATTTATTTCATTTTATTTTAATCTTCATTTTGTTTTAAGTTATAATATTATTTCATTGCAATCATTAATCCACAAGCATTAATCAAACAAATTTTAAATCAAATAACCCAATTAGCAAACAAACTTACTCAAAATTTGGAGGGGCACTACACAATGTCTACTATTCAATTTTGTTTAAGTAAATTGGGAGAATGCATAGTTAATTTATGAAATCTTAGGCGGTTGCTTTATTTTGTTTATGTACATACTTCTTTGTTTATTTTTTTTATGTTTTTTTGGAAAGCTTTTGTGTTTTTTAGCTATTCATTGCACCTATGCATCTTGGTTATACTGTGAAGGTGCATAGGTGGTCAATGGCTTCATTGTGTTTTTTTGACACATGATAACTACAATTATCTATTATCTGATGTTTGGTGTTCTATCACAATATACTATTGGAGAGTAGCCTTTTTTTTGTTTATGATGCTTGGTCACTATTAGAAAGACCAATAAAAAATGATTGGGAAAATTAACCATGTATGACTATTTTTTTTTTTCATGCAAATTAAGCAAGTGTTCTCTGCTTATGTTCATAATTTCCTTTTAAGAAATATCGTGAGATGTTTATTTAATGCATTGAACAAGGATTGACTGGTTGAGCATTGACCAGTCCACCACAAAGACTCCTAGTACATGCATCTTGGGAATGAATATTTTCTACAATATATAATGTTACCTAGAATATATAATGTTCCACTTTTTCCCTATTTTACTTAAAGAAAAATGAAAAATTGACCTACTGAAAGCATTGGAAAAAAAAAACCATGATTTTCTAGCACAAAAAATATACACTTAAATCCTAACTATTGCTTGTGGTTAAGGCATTGACTACCCATGAAGCAAAAAATAGTCTCATGTTTACGAATCACATGACATGTCATACATTATGCTCATTTGTCTTTATGGAAAGTCAGATTTTTGAACAAGTATTATCCTTCATTGTTTACAATATTTCTAATACATAATTGTTGAATACATTGGAAGAATTAAATATCATTGTAAACAAGGCGGAGTGATAGTACAAGAATATGACCTTAAAGCTTGTTCTTAAAGACCCATGTTAATTTTCAATGCAAAAGATCTTTGTCCCACACTTTAATTGAAAGAGACAACTCTTATGAGAAGTAAAATGCAAAATAATTATTACAAAACAATATACTACTTTGCAATGTGTTTTATCTAGTTTCAAAAGTTTATTATGTGTTTCAATTGTGTTAATTTTTTTATATGGGTATGTCCAAGATCATCATGGAGAAAATAGGCCCTTAAGTGGCAAAAAAATCAGAGTTAGGAAACTTGATGTAAAAATTTGAATAAGTTATCTATACGATTTCAAAAATATGTAAGAATAGATTTTGTAGAAAATTGAATTTAGTTTCTAAACTACTAGGTTTGTTTAAAAAAAAAGAAATCTATTTGGTGAAAATTTGAAATTTCAATGCAATAGTACTTAAATTTTAGGGAAAAACTAAGTAGGTGTTTGTCTAACCACCCTAACCACAATAAAATGACAATATTTTTTATAAGATTTTATATATAAGTAGAGGACGTATGTCCCAATGTGATGCATATTTTTTTGTAATTTTTTTCCAAGTAAATAAGTTAATTATGAATTTTTTATTACAACTTTTAAAAAATATTAAAAACTCGTATGTTTGACCACCTTAACTTGGTCAAAACTTCACGAAAATCAAATTTTCCTTTTTTAATCCTATATTATGCAAAGCATAGAATGTGACGCATGTTTTGGATTCAAAAAATGTGATACCATTTGAAAGCTAAAGATGTTTTTTAATTAGTCTATCAATTAGGACATTAGTTGTAATTTGAATAGAAAATGAATAATAATTACTTATTAAATTAAAAGTAAAGCATAATTTATATTGGTGGAAAGCCGAGAATCTCCTTCAAAAAACCCTTTTCGTTTCATCAATTTTGGGTAAAAAAAGTCACTAGCCACATACCCATCATATGGCCACTTTTTGGCCCATCATGATCTTGCACATACCCATTGGGAAATAAATATTAAATCCATTGCAATAAATGGAAAAATGGGAACTAGAAAATATATTTCAAAGTATATAGTGTAGTCAATGTTCATGGGGGGACACTAGATATGCACTGCATGTGGCATGTTTTCAATTATGCATCAATATGGATGCAAAAGTAACTTGTATTTGCAAAAAAACTAGTTTTTAGTTATGTAGAGATTGCAAGGTTTAGAATTAATTGCAATGAAAAGAAAAGAATGATACAAGAATATGACCTTCTAGTTTTATGTTCAAAAGTGAAATACTTGCAATGAAATAGATCTTTGTATATGGGTCCATTTAAAAGTAATGGTACCTATGAATGGGAAAAAATAAACAAATGTGCATATTGCATGACACATACTATTCTATTCATAAATAGGAAACATAGGAATGCATGTTAAAATTTGTAAACAAAAAAAGATCAATGCAATAAATTTTCCACAGTGATTACTACCCAAGCAAACAATACATAGTCAATGCACTATAGGTGTGTACAATTCACAAAAGTAACCTATAGTACATTATCCATTGAAAGTGAAGAAAAATATATAGTATAATTTGTAGAAAAATAGACAAAAATGATAATTTTTTCAAAAAGTTAAAAAAATTGAACTAAAATCTTCTACTCTGACAAGCATTTGAACATATGACCAATAATTAGGAACATGTACAAAGAAAACCTAGAACTCTACTAATCATTTATGAGTTAACTATGCATATATTGCACATGTCCCATATGCAAAAACACAATAAAGAAAAAGCATAAAATTAATCGAGCACTTTCCCAAGGTTTTATGAACTAGCTTTGTGTTGATTGCATATCTATCCATAGAGTGATCAAGTATCATAAACACATAGTTGAGGCATTGACTGTAAGTGCAATTTTAATGCAAAAATGATTATTGAAAAGCATGTGGAGAATCCTAAAATATTTGAAGCTTCACAAAAAAAGAAACACAAAGAATAATAAGCAAAAACAAAATGCAAGATTTTCCTAAGATTCCATGAATTAGTTATGTATTCATTGCACATGGATCCATATGCAAAACACATGAGAGAGCCCAAAAGCCCAAAATATTTTGATCAAATTCAATAATGTAATGAGAACAAGGAAAAAAAAATCCACCAATTGACTCATATTTTATGAATCAGCTAACTGTTTGGTTCATGTGTACTTATTATGCACAAGACATTGCTCAAATGATTCAGTTTTTGCCTATATTGATTCCAGCCTTGGGGTATACAAGAGAAAAAAAGGACTATTAAGCAATTGAACATTGTTCCTACTGCTCTACACTCATGCTAGCACTACAAAAAGTGAGAAAAATTGAAGAGAGTAGATCACTCCCGAAAATAGAGAAGCTCTCAAAAAAATAATTAACAAACAATAAGAAAATGTGTGTTTATTGCATGTGCATGTATAGTCCACAAAACATTGGTCCAACTACTCAATTTCCCTTTTGATACATCTAGTTATTAAGTATGAAAAAAAAACAAGAAAGTCAATTACAAGTTCAGCAATGGAAACGTTGTACCGAATGTCAATAGTCCATTGCTCAATCTGAAACAATGTGTTGCAAGAGCTCTTGCCTGCACTCTAGGACATTAAATAAAAGAACTACATAAAATACAATTCACAACTAACATTTTCACTAGAAGACTTTATCACCAAAGAGCATTTCACCCTCAATCAGAACAACATTATCATAGAGGGCATATGCCTGGCTGAGTAAAGTGTATATGTCATAGTAAGATATAAAGCAATACCAATTCAAATAGTCTTCTTGCTTTTCAAAATCATCATATTTTCTACAATCATATAAAGAAAATACTTTTCATACTAACTATATCAATGATATTTCAGATGATAGAGAAGTTGAAGTGAGTGAAAGAATACCTGCAATTGGACAAAATTGCATTCCTTCTCTTTGTTATGTGTTTCTTGTTGAGTGTTGTGCCTATATTACTATATTTCATGCTCTATGATTCAAAAGTTCTCTTTAGTTTTATTTTATAGCCTACATGTCTCTCCATTATATGATAGACAACACTTTACTTTCTTATCTGGTCATTTAAGTTGATTAAATTATATTGTTACATGTTTACTATATGCAATAGATTGTACATTCCACAAAATACTTTACTTTCTTATGTTAGTGGTAAATAGATTAAACTCTACTGCTACATGTTTTTTCTATGCACCATTTTCATAATTGTATTTTCTACATTTTCTTTTTAACAGTTTACCCAATCTTTCTTACATGTTACTATGTATGCTATTATGTTTATTAACTATCATCTGTTAAATATTTTCCAAAATACATAGAGCTTTATTTTTCTTATTTGCTTAAGCAAAAATGAGTAGTATAGTTGCTGCAATTTAATGCATTGGTTGTAGACTTATTAAGAAGCATTGTATCTTGAATGTACATTATTCAATTGCAGTAATAAAGTTTTTTCACTGCACTAGTCACTTGCTTTTGAACAGAATGCCATTTAGATAAAGTGAATAATAGTAGCGGGGCTGACAAAATTTGTATTCAATTGTTAGTTTGAACATTGAAATTTGTAATACTTTCCTACCCAATGAAATTTGATTGTCCTGTAATAAGTGCACTATTTCTTTTTTGTTTGAATAAATTAGGGTAAATATGGGAACATTAAATACTTGGCATTTAGTTGTTGATTGTTCTTTTAGTTGTTTGTTATTCTACAAAAGTGCATTGATGGTGAATAGCTTGGCTATGTGTTTTTGACACTTGATAACTAGAAGCATTTCTTATTGTTACAAGGAGTAATGGTGGAAATAGGTACACTAGATCATATGTGCATAGCAACATACACTAGAGGAGTGAATGCATTAATTATGTGTTTATTACTTAAGTGGATAGGAACATATCAACAAGGCTTGGAAAGAAAAGTGTGCAAAATGTGCTAAAGGCTTGATGAGTACATAAGCGGTGAGCGCATAGTTGATTCATGGAATCTAGCACAAGCACTTGGTTTTATTTGTGCTTATAGTTGTCTATTTGTTATTTGTTTAAAATCTTGTGTGTTTCCATTTGTTTTTACTTGACCTTTATAGAATAAGAAGTATGACAAAGTGCAAGCTATCCATAAGCTTTAGAACTAACAAATAATAAACATACAAGAATTGGAAAACACAAAACCTAGCATTCACCCAATATTTCATGGATTAAGCTAAGAATTCATGAACTAAATAATACCTTTTAGTATGTAAATTATGAATGCAAAAATAAATACTTGTGCATGCTTTGATCTCCTGCACACATTGCAAATGTCAAATATGTGCACACATGGTAAGAATACAAAGACTGTTACGTGCAAGCATGTCAAAATATAAGTTTAGAGAAAATTTGTCTGTCGATTGATGCATCAAAATACTAGTTCATTATCACTATATAGAGCAATATTGTTTGCAAAAAAATATATTCTTGGTGTATTCTTTTGTAGAATTGACATATTTTTTGGATTCATGGTTGTTAATGGCTTTCTCATGTGTTTAAGATGGGTATGTGAAGGATCATGATGGGACAAAAAGTGGCAATATGATGGGTATATGTAGGGTATGTGGCTGATGACTTTTTTTTAACCCAAAATTGATGAAATAGAAAGGGTTTTTAAAGGAGATTCTCAACTTTCCACCAATATAAATTATGTTTTATTTTGATTTTAATAAATATTTATTATTAATTTTCTATTTTTATTATGACTAAAGTCTTGATTGATAGGCTGATTGAAAAAAATCTATAGCTTTCAAATGGTACATATTTTTTGAATCTGAAACATGCGTCACATTCTATGCTTTGTATACTATAGGATTAAGAAAATAAAATATGAATTTCATGAAGTTTTGACCAAGTTAAGGTGGTCAGACATACAATTTTTTGTTGTTTTTAAAAGTTGTAATAAAAAAATCATAATTAATTATTTACTTGGAAAAAGATAACAAAAAAATATGCATCACATCGGGAAATGAGTCCTCTAATTATTTCTAAAATATTATAATTTTTTTTATCATTTTATTGTGGTAGGGTGATTAGATAAACACCTACTTCTTATTTTTTCACTAAAATTTAAGTACTTCTGCATTGAAATTTCAAAATTTTACCAAATAGATTTTTCTTTAAATAAACCTAGTAGTTTAGAAACTACATTCAATTTTCTATATATTCTATTCTTATATATTTTTGAAATAATATAGATAACTTATTCATTTTTTTATGTCAAGTTTCCTATCTCTAATTTTTCTAATGTTTTCTCCACTTAAGGGCTTTTTCTTCCATGATGATCCTACACATACCTAGATACTTGATACCTAGAAGAATTGCTGATTGTTGGAAGGGCCAACGGGAAAAGTGGGTACATTAAATTACATGTGCTTTGATCAAGGTTGGTTGGACTGTGGGAGTAGACAGTACAATAATTATTTAGTTTTTGCTTGATTAAGTAGCATGCTTTCAGAAAAGATTCAATAGGAAAATTTACAAGAGGTGTTGGAGGGTTGGTGCATGCAAAAGCACTAAAGGCATAGTGAATTCATGAAATGGTGGGTGAGAGTTGGGTTATATTTTTGCTTATTCTTGTTTATTTGTTGCTTATTAAAAAGATTGTGTATTTTTTGGTTCAATTTTCATCCTTCGATGTGCTCTTTGTGTTTACTATCTTGTTTTTATCATTCATTGAATACCCCATGGGTTTTGTGGTGGTTGTTTGCAATTTTGCATGTCTATCATTTTGTTAAAGTGTAGTGGCCATCAATGACTTCACATTGTGTTGCTTGTTGTTAGAAGGAATAGTGGGGGAAGTGGCTGCATTAGATTGCATGTCCTATGATCAAGGTCTTGTGGACTGTGTAGGAAGTGAATGAGTTAATTATGTGTTCATTGCTTTATTGGTTGGAAAGCTTGGAAAGAAAAATTCATATCATGTGTTTGGGGACTAGGGGGTCCAAAAGCAGGGAGAACTCATTAGTTGAATACTTTTTTAACTTCTATTTGAACTACCAGATCCCATGTTCATACAAACATACTTAATTCATGGAATCTTAGACGAGTGCTTAGTGTTTTTTGTGCCTAATCTCATTTGGTAAAAACATTGTGGATTTTTTAGTTGTTCATTGTGCTTTTGCATATTCATTGTTCTAGAAAATTTCACTCATGGTAAATGGCTTTCCTATCTATTTATAAAACTTGATATCCTTCTAACTACACATTCATTGAACACATAGATAAATCAAGAAATATTAAGGAACCAGTGGGTTTTTTCTATGATTTTCCTTGTTTCATTATAATTTGTTAAAAATATTGTGGTTTTTTTTTCTATTTCCTACATTTTTGCATATCCACCAACACGATATTTGATCATAGGTTTTTTACAAATAAAAAAAATTAGAGAAAACTAAAAAAAACAAGAAAAAATGAAACAATTTGCACAACTTTAACACACATATTAACAATTAAATTTTTCTTAAAAAAATCTGCAAAAACATTTTGTACTCTAACCTTCTACTCTTTTCCTCAAGAAGCAAATGTATTTGTATCTCTACAGGTCTTTCTCTCTACTACAATCATAAAAAAGTGGTTTCTGTTAGAAGGACAATGCTAACAAAATGCAGTTCATGCATGTAGAGTCAACAAGATCTTGTCCATGTCAATTAGTTTTACAGATGTTCTCTGTTTTTGTAACCATATGAATTAGGTTTTACCAAATACTCTGAGTTCTTCTATATTTAATTTATAATAGTTCGCAATCCAATAACAACTCATTTCTATTGCATTGTTGAAAACTTGATTCTTATTAAGCAAATTTCTTTAGCCTTTCAAACAATAAAACATGTTTTTTTTCCTGAACATTTCTCATAAAACTTCCAGACCATAATCCTAGGAATTCTCCAAAGGCTAAAATTCTTCCTCATCTAAATTTTTACATGTGTACATGTAATTTTTTTCCATTTTCACTATACATGCACATATTCAAAGCCTACAAGCTATCCATTGCATCGAGGTGTAGAAAACCATTGCCATTTATAGTTGTTGATCATTTACACACTACAAGGTACTGGAAATGCTCTAAACCAATATCCTCATTGTACTATTTGTTGTGGAAACTTCTTGGGGTATTTTTTGTTTGCTATACTTGACAAGAAGGAGCATTAGAAGGAAAAAGAAATAGTTTGAGTAAGGTCCTCTGGACCCTACATACGACATGTGTTTAAGGGATTTTCTCATCAAACAATAAACAAACAACATGAAAAATAACCAAGCATTATCTTCTTATCTTCAGACCAGTTATCCAATACATATTGCACAATTTTCATTCAATGCATTAAAGATGCATTTACTGCTTTAGTAAGAACCAGCCCAGCACCAAAACTTGCACTACATGCATCACCAATTAAATATTTGGCACAAAATACAATGTACCCTAGTAATATATAAACTCCCTTTGTTTTCCTATTTTCCTCAAAGGAAAATTAAATATCGAACTTGTCAAACCAATGGAAAAATAGATAAGAAGTAATTTTCCAACACCATAAATATGCACTTAAATTCAAACAATAGGACAAAGAAAAGAATTAAACAAAATAATCACATTGAATAGGCAGGTAATATAAAAGGAAATGCAACAATTGCAATATTGAACCTGTGTATCACAAGAAACTAATAATAATAGTATGCATTGATGAGACTTATTTTTAGCAAAGCATTTCTAGTGTTATACCATGTCGCATATACTAGTAATTTTTCAAGTATAATGATACATAGTTTAATACATAAATGCTCTTCTGAAAAAGAAGTCTCATCAATGCTATCAACTCCAATTTGACTACATAATTTTTCCCTCTAATGTCTAAATATTGTTACTAGGCATATGCATAGTAAGCAAATTTTCTAGCTATGAAATGCCACAAACACATAGAAAAGTAATTCAGAGCCAATACACCTCTACAAAATAATGAACATTTGGGACTACAAGAAACAACCAAAAAAATCACAAGCTACTCAAAAAATGTCAAACAAATGATAATAAGCACAAAAAAATTGCAACACTCATCTAAGATATCATAAGTCATGTATGGTTTGACTGGATATGTGGCTACTGGAAAATCTCAGCTATATCAAGAAGGAAAAAATATTTTAAATAAAACAATGTCATTGGAGAAGCAACCAATCTAAAAGGAAATGCATCAATTGTAATAATAAACCTTGTTTTCAGTAGGAACTAATAATAATTCCATGCATTGATAAGACTTCTTTTCACCAAATCATTTTTAGTGTTAAACCATGTTGCACATACTAGTAATTTGTTAAGTATAATAATAAATATTTTAACACTTAAATGCTATTCTAAAAAATAAGTCTCATCAATGCTATGAGATCTAATGTGACCACAAATTTCTACTCTATAATATCTTAATATTGTTTCTAGCCATATGCAGAAGGAGCAACTACAAGCAACAACTAGAAAAATGAAGAAGTTCTTCAACAAACATCAACCAAACAATAATAAGCACAAACAAATGGTAAGAGCAACCTAAGATTTCATGAGTCACATATGAATTTATTGCATATATGCCCACCATCCCTCCAACACATTTGGAAATCGTAGCCCAAAATACCTTGTTCAAAATATTAAATTTCCCCTCTAATTGTTATATTGATCAAGCATAAAAAAGAAGCAAATGACCCACTCACCAGTTGCACACTATCCATTTTGGACTCCCACCCCACCCATCCTTGTTCAAGCACCATATAGGATCACAAGCATTAGAAATTGCAAGTCACTTCCAAAAAATAGATTTTTCAATAAAAAGTAGAAGAAAAAAAAGTAGAAAAAAAAGGACTTGTTTCATATTTCATGGATTAACTATGCATTGACTACTTGGTGGTACACACCAGGTATCCAATGTATATTGCAAAGTTTGTATTCTATGCATTAAACATGCATCTACTATAATAGATAATTAGACATGTCTACCTTTTGAAGCTAAATGTGATGATTTGATCATGCCTCTATCTAGGTGCAATGCACACATGTCCTACAGATTATTGTCACTATGCCTCAAAGATAACTTAAATTGTTATTAATAGCTACCCACCCTAATTGGAAATTCTAATACATAGTAACATAGTTTTTTTCACGAATAAGATTAACAAGCACCTTAATGATTCTTTGAGAAATAGAATATGCTAAGAGTATTTGTATCAAGCAATCCATATACATTGCAAATTTTGGCGACTTTGATGATGGGATTATGAGCAGTGAAATGGTGAACACATGTTAAACCCATTAAATGAAAATTGTGCAAGATGTGTTAGAAAGTTACAAGGTCTTTAAGCAATGAATGCATAGATGATCCTTGAAATCTTAGGAAAGTGATCTATTTTCTTTATGGTTATTATCATATGTTTGTTGTTTCTTCAAAAGCTTCTATGTTTTTAAACTCTTCACTGCATTTATGCATACTTGTTTATCTATAAAATAGAAAAATGCATGACTGAATCAACTATCTACTTATGACACTTGATTAGAAATATTGCCTCTTGTTGAAAGTACTAACAGAGCAAGTGACTATAAGTCATTACTACATATAGTGGCATCATTTTAGATCTTTGAATAAGGCCTTGTTCACTATGTAACCATAAAATGCATTAAATCTAGAATCAATGCTTTAATGGGGGTAAGTGCACCAAGATGGTTCCCAAAGAGGGGTCCTAAGTGGCCACTTTTTTTTTAAATCAAGAAATATTGACCTTGGACATGAAATTGAGGATAGCTACACTCAAAATTTTGAGATGGAACAAAAAAAAGGATCGAAGTGCTTCGAGTCTACTTTCTAAACTACTAATTTATCTTGAAAATGGTTGATATTAAGGGGTTGAAAATAGGGATGTATAGAAATTCATGTTGTTTTTGTCATAAAAACATAACATAGCAACTCTTGTACAACCCTAGCATAGTAAAAATATTTCGTAGTATTTTTAAAATCGCTATAGTTAGAAGTTAGCTAACAGTATCTAGTTGATGCACAATTTTTGTAATAATTTTTTAACGAATATTTATTTTTTTACTAATTTTTTCAGTGGGCACTTCCTAAAAAGAAATTTTTTGGCTGTGTTCCCCCTACAAATTTTGGAAAGTAATATATATATTTTTTTATTTTTTATTTTTTAAAATTTGTAGAATGGATT
>VDFB02086081.1:142924502-143023773 GCA_007258455.2 Sequoia sempervirens
GAGATGGTGGGAGAGGATGGGAGAGAGGATGGGAGAGGGTGGGAGATAGGATGGGAGAGGATTAGAGAGGGTGTGAGAGAGTGTAAGAGAGTCAAAGAGTGTGGGAGAGTGTGGGAGAGAGTTGGAGAGGGTGGGAGAGGGTGCGAGAGTTTGGGAGAGAGTCAGAGAGAGTCAAAGAGCATGTTTGAGTGTGGGAGAAATTTGGAGAGACTGGGAGAGTGGGAGAGAGGGTGGGCGATGGTGGGCAGTAGTGGGAGAGTGTGGAAGAGGGTGGGTTCAGGTCTCTCTCTCACTCACTCACTCCCTCTATCTCTCTATCCTCTCCCCTTAAACCTCTATCCCTCTATCTCTCTCCCACTCCCTCCCTCTCTCTCTCTCAACCCTCTCCCTCCTACCCCATCTCCCTCTCTTTGGTCTCTCTCTCTCTCAATCACTCACTCTTTCTCTCTCCCCTCTACCTTTAGTCGTAAACCTTATACTCTTAACCCTTAAATCCTCTACCCTCTACCTTCTACCCTTGGCCCTTCCTCCCTCTATCTTTTTCCCACTCCCTTCCTCTCTCTCTCTTAGGTATCTCTCTCACTCACTCACTCCCTCTATCTCTCAACCCTCTACTGTTAACCATCTACCCTTTAAATATTATAAAAAACCAACTTTATTATAACACGAGCATGTTATGAATAAGTAGAGACATGGTCATTTAGCAAGAAATAATGCGCTAGCATTATAATTCAAGCATATTTTTTATTGCACTAAAAGCGGTAAAGAAATACAATATACCTGTGATGTCAGCCCACATATTGCATATTCTCCTGGGTCTGCACATGCTCTAACAAAAATAGCTTTTTGGTAATTGAGTGAAGTGTGGATGCATTATTTTTAGATTCCACTACCTTTTTCATGATATTTCCATCACCATTGCATGAAATAACAGAGTTTTTATGTTGAAAGGAATATAATATGAATTCATGTTTTAGTTATAGTGATAACTAATATACAATTGAAGTTTGGAGGGGAACAAGCTTTTGAAAAGTCAAAATTTTGAGGAATTTGAGGAAAGAAGAAGCAAAGGCTACATAATTGGGTAGAACTCCTCCATTTGAAACTTTGGTTTTTTAGGTATGTGAATTTTTTGTACATTTTCTTTCAACTATTATGGCTTGCTTTGATTTTTATTTTTTTCTTATTCCATGTTGATCAAATTGTTTGTTTGTCATGTTACATCCTTAGGTTGTCAATAGACATTTTAAATTACACAATTCTATACACTTTCCTATTACATTTTTAAACCACATCTCTTTGAGGAATTTTGTTAAATTTAAGAATTGAATTTCTTTGTGTATGCTTCCAAAGCTTTCAATGAGGTATTTTGTCAAATAGTTATACAAACTAGTTGATTACCTTGTCTATGCTACCAAATTTTCCATACATGTCTCTAAAAAATCAGAATATACTCCTAATGTAGTAGGGGGAGGCCTACAACATACAAACACACAACTCCAATCTACAAAAAAAAATTCAATTTACAATTTCATCAGGACCTCTTCTTTCAACAAATTCACATTGTTTAGGTTGTAGCATATCAAATTCAATAAATTAGGTATAATTCCCCACATAACCTTCTCACTTCTCAGGAGACCCCCAAATCCAAAAATAGTCTTTACTTAGGTCTCAAAACAATATATTTTTCAGGTTTTAGGACCTTGCATGCTCAAATAGGTTTCTAATAGAAAAAACCCTCAATTTTCTCATAAATATCTAGGGTTTTCTATATTTCACAACTCCAAGGCCTTCCAATCCTCACCAAAGCATCAAACAAAATAAACTTTCACTAGGCATTTAGCCTCACTAGATCTCAAAAACACCACGTTGGTTCCTCCTTTTCATGCCAAAAACTCACATTCTCAGCATAAGATAACATCACTAGCCCTATAGATGCCTTACCACGATTAAACTAAACATGAAACTTGAAAACAACATATCACATGCCTTTCCTTCGAATCACAAGTCACCACAGTAGGAGGAAAGGCTCCATCTTTAAATTAAAGTAAAATTCATACCCTGTTGGTTTGTATAGGTTGATATTTCATTCACCAAAACAACCAAAGGAGTCTCAAAATAGATTGAAGTCCAAGTTAATACCTGCCACCATAGTGACTTATGAATTTCTAATCATGGGAGGCTTGTACTAGGCCATACATAGGAAAAAGAAACTAAAAACATAGAAAAAATACTTGAAACTCCACAGTTTAGGCATTGAGTAAAGCACCAAATCCTCAAAATAAATTCATTGAACCGATTATTCAGGCTTGTATTATTTTTTTATACATTTTAAAATCAGGAGTCCCAACTTCCTTCAACAACCATTACCACCCTTGAACCACCAAACCTTCATTAATCCTAAAAGTACTAGTATTAGTAATGGTTTTCTTAATAAGCTTCATTATGAAAATTTTTTCTACATACCTAGGACCATTTAGACACCTTTATTTTACACATTATAGAGCCTTTCAACATATCTAACAATCACCAATGCTTGTTTTGTACCAAACTACACAAATTATCAAGTTTTCTACACTTTAAAGGGCCCAAATTAGCCCACTTTTAGAAAGGGACTAGCTTCAAAACTTGTCCAAATCTCCTCAAACCTTGGGGAAGCACTTTATATCTATCAAAATGTCAAATTATAGTATTATATTGAAGATATTCAATCATTTAACACCCAAACCATAAAACCCTCTCCCTAGGCTTATAAACCGTATGTTTTATTGAAAGTAGCACTTTCCAAACACTCCAAAACTTGAAAAATGTTGAAAAAAGCCTAGTATAACATAATCATGCTCAATATAACATAAAATAATGTTTCCCAACTCTGAAACTCAATGTTAGTCACCAAAAGCTCAATTTTGTTAAGGAAAACTAACATTTGAAAGAGGTGACCGTTGGTCTCCCTCTTTAATAGACTTTTACAACCCTTCACTATTAGTTATTTTGAATTGACTTAGCACTTTTTTCACAGGTAAAATAATTCATCATGCCGAAGAAAAATAATATTAAAAGGAAAAAACTAACAAATGATTAGCTCCAAGCCTTCATAAATTAGGAATGATTAACAAAAACAAGCCAGTTGAAGAGGAACCTCAACCATAAAAAAGAGAATAAATTAGAAGCACAAAGGGAACAAATGAAAAAGAGTCATGCTAGGGGAGATGTAGATATAGTAGTTGGAGACACATCCTCTATGAAAAGTGAGTACCAAGGGACACCATTAAGCACAAGTGAATATGGAGGGACATCGTCTACAACAAGTGAGTATGGTTGGACACCATCCACCACATTTGAAGTTGAGAGTACATCATCACTTAGATTTGATGAAAAAGGTATGAAATCATTCCCACATGAACTTAAAGGTATGTATTATATTCCACCCTCGGTCAACAGTATGCAATCTATCCCACCTTAATTAAATATTGATAGAAATTGCTAATGTTGAGATGTATGTACCTAAGAGAACACCACCTAGAATTTTGCGTAGAAAGCCAAATTTTTTTATTAATATTGATGAGGATATTTTGCAACACATGGAAGGTAAGATTCCAGAACACACTTGTAGAAGATATGCTGATAAGATTTGGAAAATGTTCTTTGAAAGGCTAAATGAGACCGAAAAATGTCAACTATTTGTTCAAATGATGCAGGGTTTAAAGTATAGAAACATCATGAAGAATCTTGGGTTGAGAACATCGAATGCATCAAGTGAAAACACTATTGTGAAGAATTTAATGGATGCTTATGAAAGTGTGGGTATGACCTCATGCTCAAAGGATAGTAATATCACTCGACGTTTCATTACATCAACTTTGTTAAGCTATCAAACAAAGAGATCTCGTCCCATTAAAAATACAAGTGAACAAATTGGAATTACTAGAAAAAATTTATCCAAAGTCGTTCAAAGGCGGAAAAGAATTGAGGGAACTGATTCAAATGAATTATGGGAATTCTCAAGAAGACTGCCACATAAAGATAAGAAAATTTGTTGAAGCATTGAGAACACTAATAGAAGATTATTGGAAGAATAATACAAGGCCATCTTTGAATCAAAGGGATGCCATAAGAAGGAGAATTAGTAGTTGGAACCATGAGCCACATCCAAAGCATTTTTTGGATATGACTCAAACCCAATTTTTTCATAAATTTCAAAATGCTTATCCTCAAATTAGTATTTCTTAAATATTTATTGAAATGATTAAACCTTTTTATGTCAATATAAATCACACATGCACTACTTGTTGTTGTAGACTACATATTGAATTCACTAACCATTATGATGTTTATCTTTCTATATGTTTAGATTTGCATACTAACGATGTTTTGCAAAATTGTGGAATAGAAGCCCCACCAAAATCTTCAAGAGATTTCTTATCAAAAAATTTATAACAAATAGAGGATGGCCAAATATTCTACAGGACAACATGCTTGGATGGTTCATGCGAGCGTTGCGGTGGCTTGCAATGAATTCTAGTATGTCAACATATGGAAACCATAGATGAGGTGAGAAATAAACTAGTAGATTTTGGGAAGAATGAAATAGTGGAATATGCTACAAAAGATGCATCTCAAGCAAAAAGGTGTGAGTTGGTTATTGAGAAGATTCTAGTGTATCAGTTTATGTCCATGTTTTGTGAGAATCTAGTGTATGAGTATGTAAGGCATACCCATAGAGCTCGATGGTTGGACACACAATTAAAGATATGTAAGGACACCTTTCCAGTTGGGAGCATAGTATTAGTGGTTGAGTTTGAAGAGAACTACAATCTACAACCATAGTGTGAGGTGTAGTCATAGTATTACAACTCCACATGGGTTTCAATATTTGTGCACATAGCATTCATTCATGCAGCTGATAGTACAGAAGACCAAAGGAAGGTATTGAGGGAGTATCACTTTTATATTAGTGATGATCACACACATTCTCCAGAGTTCATGCAAGGTTTCTTCTATATTTTCTATAGTGATTTGGCTTGGAGGGGCATAGAATATGGTTGGATAACTTTGCAACATAGTTCAAGAACACATGCAAGTTCTACTATTTGTGTTGGATGCATCTCACTATAGGTGTTCAACATATGTGGAACTTTTGTGAGGTCGAGCATGGAAAGGGGGAGCATGATGGTGCAAGAGCATGCGTGAAAAATAATTAACATGAGAAGAGTTAAAGTATAAAGACAATGCAAAGTTGACAAATGCAAGTTCAATTGTCAAGTGGTGTAATGGTTCGATGGGTCCAGGTAATGAAGGTATGTCTTTAGGTCGTAGATTTTTTTGGTTGATGGATGATACTAACATTGCACCATATGAGGATTGTTGTACACTAAGAGTATCGAGTGAGCTACACTCTTTCGTTAGCTCAAATGTAGGCTCATGGAGTATTGATACACGTAAGATGGCATGATTTTTTTCTTCATGTACAATGCAAGCCTAAAATGATTGTGAGTTAGGGGAGTGGGTTGAAAAATGGTTGACAAGTTATCTTATCCCACTTCACACATATCACCCTCTGATGACATTGCAACTAACACATATGGAATCATTGGTCAACTTTGACCATGTATCAAATCTAGTTCAACTAGGTAATATATCTACTTGCTTACTTTTTGAAATTCCATATTGTTATCTTACTTTTTTCTGTATTTGTAATGTTAACTAATTTCAAGAGATTTTATGCACATATCAATGCAAGGAATGTTTATGCAGTTATTGAAGATGAAGAAAATGAAGAGGGAACAAACTATTACTTGTGTCATTGTGTTGAGGCCAAAAAGAAATTGGAAGCACCAGTTATAGATGGAGAAAACATCGAATACCCTATAGGCTTAGTTGTTGTTACTAGAATGTGGCTTAGAAGGTACCCACATAAGAGTGTTAAAAATTGGCTATTTGAGGACTTTGAAATGCATCGCAAGATTCTTCATTACTTGAACCTTGTTGTAGCATCCAATGTTCATTTGAGAAAATATGGGGGTAGACCTTTGAACAAGACCTTGTGGAAGGTCTGTGAGTCTAACCATGAGGCAATACTTGACACAATAAAGAGTAGAGAAGATCTGAATAGTTCATTGGATTAATTTGTAAGTATATGCAAAATGGTTCTTATTAATTTATACTTGTATCCACGTTAATTTGTTTGATGCCAATGCTATCCTGTCTTATTTTACTTTGCATATATGTAAGTAACCTAGTAAACATTAAATGGTGTCCCCTTGTAGAAAGTACAGATTTATGAGCCATCCAAAAGAATCTCAAGCATAAAAGCAATGAAACATCCCTATTTTGATGATCTTGACAAATCTCAATTATGATTTTCAGCTATTACAAAAGTGTGTGCAAAGCTTGGTGAGGGAATTTCAAGTTATTTATTTGAAGTTAACCTTATCGTGAGCACCTATGATGTAGAAACTATAGGAGCCTCTTGAATTTCAAGATATTCTAGATTCATGAGAGGTGTTGTGTGCAATAGGTATCTTAAAACTCGTAGCTAATATGTATGAGTAGGAGTGACTAAGTTGAGAGACTTCCATGCCTATCTGTAAGTGTCATCCATATTTTTTCATTTCATTTCCATTTTGGACATGAGTTGTTTATTTTTATTCTTTTATTTTTCCTGTCTGTAACTAAACTAGTAAAAATTTATTGGTCTCTCCTTGCAGAAAATGCTAATTTTGGATCCATCAAAGAGAATCTTAGCCAAAAAACTAATGCAACATCCTCATTTTGATGATCTTGACAAATCTCAATTTTTATTTCAAGCCAATTATAAAAGAGTGTGTGAAGCTTTGTGAGGGAATCTCAAGTTTCTCATTTGAATTTAACCTCTAAATGAGAAACTATGATGTAGACATTATAAGAGAATCTTGAATGTATGAGTGACATTGTAAAATATATGTGAGAACATAGTACCTAAGGCATTGTAATGAGATTTACTTGTAATGACATTTACTAAAATAATGAAATTCAGTGTAGGTGCACCAAGGTTATTGAGCAAATTTGGTTCATGAAAATCTTTTAAGTTAGTTTTTTTTTTGAGTTTTTTTAATTGAATAAGGTCGTAACACATCCACAATTGATTTATAATGTAATAAGTCATGTTAGTTACAAAAAGAATAGTTAGGCAGGATTTGAAAGATCTAGAATCATTTGTAAAGGATATTTAAAGCCTCTTGAAGGCTATTTAAGTCAATATTTGAATTTAAGTCAATTTAAGTCAATATTTAAAGCCTTTTGAAGGAAAATATTTGAATATGATTGGGTATGTGTAGGATCATGATAGAAAAAATGGGCCCTTAAGCGGCAAAGAATTCACTAAATTTGAATAAATTATCTATATTATTTCAAAAATATGTAAGAATAGAATCTGTAGAAAATTTAATGTAGTTTCTAAACTACTAGGCTTAATTAAAAAGAAAAAAATCTATTTGGTGAAAATTTGAAATTTCAATGCTGTAGTACTTAAATTTCAAGAAAAAAATAAGTAGGTGTCTATCTGACCACCCTAACCATAATAAAATGATAATATTTTTTTATAATATTTTATATATAAGTAGAGGACTCATATCTCAATGTGATGCATATTTTTTTGTAATCGTTTTCTAAGTAAATAATTAGTTATGAATATTTTATTACAATTTTTTAAAAATATAAAAACTTGTATGTCTGACCACCTTAACTTGGTCAAAAACATCATGAAATTCAGTTTTTACTTTTTTAATTCTATAGTATACGAAGCATAGAATGTGATGCATGTTTCAAATTAAAAAATGTGATATCATTCGAAAACTATAGATTTTTTTCAATCAACCTATTGATCAGGACTTCAACCATAATTCAAATAGAAAATTAATAATAATTATATATTAAATTCAAAGTAAAGAATAATTTATATTGGTGGAAAGCTGAGAATTTCCTCTAAAAGCCCTTTTTGTTTCATCAATTTTGGGTAAAAAAAAAAGTCGTCAACCACATACCCTACACATACCCATCATATTGCCACTTTTTGGCCCATCATGATCCTACACATACCCGTTTGTAAATGTACTATTAGTGAGATTGAGATTGTTAACCTTCAAAGAGTGGCAATAATTATGTTGATGAAATTTCCTTTAGATACAAGGATTCAAATCACATCAACCATGTGGTACAAATGATTAAATCCTAGAGATGATTTGTAGCAATGAAAAAGTATGAAAAGGTAGAGACAAATACACTTGTGACTAAGGAGAAACTTTAGTGATGCAAATTCAAGGTGGAGAAGACTCAAACAAATTAGAGTTCAGTAAATCAACAACCTTTGTTATTTCATTTGGCCATCTTGGAACAACTACAGACAAAAAGGATTCCAAACTCAACAATTTGGCTTAAATTTTAGAGAGTGCCTCTCAAGGACCATCTCATCATCAATATAGAATCTACTCAAAAACACAACACCATTCCCAAGTCAGACATACAAGGTTTCTTTGCAATTTCTTAGAGATCCTTCAAACTATCGTACAAAAAGGATACAAAATTAGCCCTATTTTACAAAAAAACTTCTCTCTAACCTTCTTCTAACCCCAAAAGCTCTTGGAAAATCATCAAATAGGTCACAAAAAATTCCAATTCCATGGGTTTTAGAAAAGAACTAACCTCTAAGCCATAATTTCTTAAAACCCTCAATTTCCTAACAAATACTTAGGGTTTTTAGCATCTCACAACTCCAAGGCCTTCCAAACCTCACCAAAGCATCAAACAATTTTTTTAGGGTCTTCACATACATAATAAACCTTCACCTAGCCTTTGGACTTAGTAGATCTCAAAAACATCACTTTGGTTCCTCCATTTCAAGCCAAAATCTCACATTCTTAGCCTAAAACAACATCACCAGCCATATAACTGCCTTACCATTATTAAAAGAGTTAAGGAAAATTGAAAAAAAAACATTGTAAGCATTTCCTCTAAGTCACAATTCACCATAGTAGGAGGAAGGGCTCCATCACAAAAATTAAAGTAAACTCAAACCCTATTGGTCTGTATAGGTTGAATAAAGAAAAATGGATTTTCTTTTCACTAAAACAACCAAAGGTTTATCAAAACATATTGAAATATAGGTTAAGACTTTCCACCACAATGTTTCATGAATTTCTATTCATAAGAGGCCTATACTAGGCCATACACAGAGAAAATAAATTGAAAAACTCAAAAAATTGTTGAAATTCCATAGTTTTAGGCGTTGTGAAGAGCACCAATCTTAAAAAAAAAATGATTAAACCCCCATTCAAGATTGAATGATTTTTTTAATACTTTTCAAATGAAAATCATCTCCCTTCAATTCCCATAAATACCTTTGAACCACCAAACCCTTATTAAGCCTACAAATACTAGTATTTAACAATGGTTTTACTTAATAAGCTTTATCATGCAAATTTATTATTCTAAAGGCCTAGGACCACTTAGACACCCTTATAACATGACTTTTAGGCTCTTTCTCTACACTCCCACCTAACTTTTACATAATTTTCCTTTATGTTAATATCAACAATTATTTAATTCAATAGTGCTTTTGCACATTTGTCCACCCTAACCTACTAATTTCCAAAGTACATAAAAGATTAATCTATTAGACCTTATTCAAGACAAAAAGACCTCAACATACTAGCATTTACCAATTGTCCTCCCAATTTACCATCAAAAAATCACAAATTGAGGATGAGGTGTGGGTGCTCCTGCACCATTTAGCTTTCAAAAACAAATTCAACTAGGTTGGCAGACATTTGGATCAGGCTAGCATTTGGTGGAAGAGTAAGAAAGATGACCGGAACTATAGAGGCTCACCATACTATATTTTGGTATTGGACCATGATAGTAGAAGAGAGAGTTGATATCATGAATCAAAACATTAAACATGCATTCTTCCAACCAATGGAGAAGGAGATGATTACTTTGCTTCATTTTCATTTGCATAAGCATATCAAGGTTTGGGAACCAAGAAGACCAAGGATATCTAGTTTTATGTGGAGGTAATGGATGTGGTCCAAACTTTAGGATGGTCAAGAAGATCAATGCATGATCTTGATGAAATTGAGGAAGAGCAACAAGAGAGGGACATGAAAATTAAAATCAATATAGAGTTTCAAGGATTTGTCAAGTGAGTAAGAGAGTTATGGGAGCAACCTCATCTAAAAGATTTTGAACTAGACTTTGATATGTACCATTTCGAGAGATTGGTTTTCATGGAGTTCCTTTCAAAGCCTCTGATTTTATTATTCTTATGGTAAACTATTTGGTAGAGTTGGTGGAATTACCTTTCTTAGTAATCACTATTAGTGAGATTGAGATTGTTAACCTTGAGAGAGTAGGACTTGGGCAATAGGAATTTGATGTGGCTATTGCTTTCAAATACTTCAAGTGAGATGTACTTTGCATTAGCACCATTCCTCAATATTCACTTGATGGCATCAAGGAATGGATGAACTCCATGGTTATAAATTATTATGAAAGTAAAATGATCTTGTAGTAGAAGCCAATTTTGAATACTATTATTGATTATATTCAACCATGAGAGTAGAAGATAGATTTGATATCATGTATCAAAACATTAAGCATGCATTCTTCCAACCAGCAAAGAAGGAGGTGATTACTTTGCTTCATTTTCATTTGCATAGCCATATCAAGGCATGGGAACCAAGAATACCAAGGATGTCAAGTTTTATGTGGAGGTAAGGGATGTGGTCCAAACTTTAAGAGGGGCAAGAAGTTCAATGTATGATTGTTAACCTTCAGAGAGTATTTATGTCGAGGAAATTTCCTTTAGATGCAAGGATTCAAAGAACATCAACCACATGTGGTACAAATGATTAAATCCAAGAGATGATATGTAGTAATGAAAGAGTCTAAAAGGGTAGATAGAGCAACACTAGTGACTTAGGAGAAACTTCAGTTTTCAAACACAAAGTTAATTAGGTTGGCAAACATGTAGATTGGGCCAACATGTGGTGGAAGAGGAAGAAAGATGACTGCAACTCTAGAGGCCCACCATACTAGATTTTGGTATTCAACCATGATAGTAGATGAAAGAGATGATATCATGTATCAAAACATTAAGCATGCATTCTTCCAACCAACAGAGAAGGAGATGATTACTTTGCTTCATTTTCATTTACATAACCATATCAAGGCATGGGAACCAAGAAGACCAAGGATGTCAAGTTTTATGTGGAGGTAATGGATGTGGTCCAAAATTTAGGACGTACAAGAAGGTCAATGTATGATTGGTGTAGGAGCACCATTCAGTAGGTTTTGTTCATCAAGGCAAATAAGGAGTAGAATATCATCAATTTACTAAAACTAGTCCGAACTTGTACATTTGAAGGTTTTGAGTGAATAAAAATGGATTTTTGACTTGTTCCTCTTTTTGTAGCCTCTATAACTTGAGGAATGGGTATGCACTAACTTTATTAAGGTAAGGGAATGATGTGTTAGTATTGGGGAGGTCTGAATGTGACATTGGTGTGAAACCCATGTGTGTAAAAGTGAGTTTTCTTTAAGAAAAGTAATGGTTTTGAAGAGTCAAATTGTGTTTTTGTGTAGGAAAGAGTTATTCTATGATTTTTTGAGCTTTTGTAAGGTATCACAAACTTTTTTGAGCAATTTTTTAGGTTGTGGTTAGCTTTGGAAGTATCATTTTCAATAAACCCCTAGGGTTTAGGCTATAATAGAGGGTTTTATGGTTTACCCATTGTACGGTGGTATAACTAAGATCTAATTGTGGATTTTGAAGTTTTGACACCTTAGAATTGCTTTCCAAATATTTGGTAAGGTTTGGATAAGTTTAGAGTATACATCCTTTGTTCAACCAGATCGATCCCTTAAGGGTCCCATGGGGAAAATGGCTGCAAACTTCAACAAGGGATTACTCAAATACTGTGATGCTTATAAAATTCTTGTCTAATATTATGGGATCATGTTGGGCACCTATACAATAACCTCTCTCTTTTTTTGTTATCTCAGACTGGTTTTCCGATGGTGTACAATTTTCAGTTGATGGAAAAGTCTTAAATGGAAGCAATGAAAAGTTGCAAGGTGGTGCAACTTTCGTTCTGGAACTTTTGTGACTAAACAAACTGTTCCAACCCATTTTAATAAAAAATTTTACACTAGGAATAGTCCTCTTTTTCACCCAAACATGCAGAATTTCTCTAAGCTATGTTCAACCGAATTGATCCCTTACGGGTCGAAAGGAAAAAATGGATGCAAACTTTAGCATGAGGTTACTCCAACACCGTGATTCTTAGAAAATTCTTGTCTAATATTATGAGATCATGTTGGGACCCTCTACAATAACCTCTCTTGATTTTCATTATCTTGGAGTGGTTTTCTCGTGGTGTCCAATTTTTAGTTGATAGAAAAAGTGTCAAATGGAAGTAGTGGAAAGTTGCAAGGTGGTGCAACTTTCATTCTACAAATCGTGTGACTAAACGGACTATTCCAACATGTTCAAATATGATTTTTTACACTATGAATGGTCCTCTTTCACACCCAAACATGCAAAATCACTCTGAGTTGTGTTCAACCAGATCGATCCCTTAAGGGTCCAAAGGGAAAAATGGCTGCAAACTTCAGCATGAGGTTACTCAGACACCGTCACACTTAGAAAATTCTTGTCTATTTCCATGGGATAATGATTGGTCCCTATAAAATAACCTCTCTCAATTTTCATTATCTTGGATTGGTTTTCCCGTGGTGTCTATTTTTCAGTTGATGGAAAAAGTGTCAAATGGAAGCAGTGGAAAGTTGCAGGGTGGTGAAACTTTTGTTCTGCAACTCATATGACCAAGTAGATTGTTCCAATGTGTATGAATAAGAATTTTTATGCTAGGAATGGTCCTCTTTCACACCCAAACATGTGGAATCACTCTGAGCTACATTCAACCAGATCGATCCCTTAAGGGTCCAAAAGGAAAAATGGGTGAAAACTTCAACATGAGGTTACGCGGACACCCTAATGCTTAGAAAATTCTCATCTAATCCAATGGGATCAAATTGGGACCCTCTACAATAATCTCTCTTAGTTTTCATTATCTCAGAGTGTTTTTCCTGTGGTGTCTACTTTTTAGTTGATGAAAAAAGTGTCAAATGGAACCAGTGGAAAGTTGCAGAGTGGTGCAACTTTCATTCTGCAACTCATGTGACCAAACAGACTATTCCAACACATTCAAATAGGAATTTTTACGCTAGGCATGGTCCTATTTCACACCTAAACATGTGGAATCTCTCTGAGTTGTGTTCAACTGGATCGATCCCTTAGGGGTCCAATGGGAAAAATGGCTGCAAACTTCAACATGAGGTTACATGGACACCTTGACAATTAGAAATTTTTTGTCTATTTCCATGGGATTGCCTTGAACCTCTCTACAATAACCTCTCTTGGTTTTGATTATCTCAGAGTGGTTTTCCCATGGTGTCTAGATTTTAGTTGATGGAAAAAGTCTCAAATGGAAGTAGTGGAAAGTTGCAAAGTGGTGCAACTTTCGTTCTACAACTTGTGTGACCAAACAGACTGTTCCAATGCATCCAAATAGGCATCTTCATGCTATGAAAGGTCCTCTTTCTCACCCAAACACATGGAATCGTTCTAAGCTACCTTCAACTTGATCGATCCCTTAAGGGTTTGAGTGTAGTGTGTTGAAATAGGCCATTCAACATATTGTTTAGACTGTGTCTCGGTGATATGGGCCTAATGTAAGTAGGAAAGGGAGTAGGAATAAGAAAATAGAATTAGTAAGGGCATTGGAAGAGATTACTAACACTTCCCCTATTGAAAATTCAAAATTGAAGCCCCTTAAAAGCAAGGCTAGAAGGGGTGAAAAGAAGAAATTGATTGAAAAAAGTTAGAATAGGTTGGAAATAGGTTGAGATTGTGGAGTTTGATTTGTTCAAAAGGTCTAAAAGGATAGGGGAGGTCAAAAGTATGTTATGGGATGACATGCTCTAGTTGGGAAAATAGGGGTTTTGAATGAAAAAGAGAGGTTTGAGGGAGTAAACGTGGGTAAATTCAAGGGGAAACATAATTTGGTGGTCAATTAAGTTTTTGTATGAAAAATGACGAGTGTTGGAATAGGTTTTGAGGTTCAAGTTCAGGGGTTCAGTTCACTGGTTTGGCAAAAAAAAATTGGAGGGGATTTCAGTTCATTTTGGGTTTGTTGGTACAAAAAACATGTATATATATATATATATATATATATATATATATATATATATATATATATATATGCAACCTAGAAGCATGAATTAGGATTAGAATATCACATATCATCATATAAACAAAAAACCACCATAAACTTGAATTCCATTTAAAACAACAAAATTGCAAAAAAAAAGTGTTTAGAACTGACAAAAAAATGTGAATAAAATCACACTAATTTTTGCATGAAAAAATCCCATGAGACCATAGCTTGTTGCTTACTATTATGATTTGATATATTTTTTCCAAGCATCCATAGCTTGTTAGAAAGTACTTTTTTTAGGATTTTAGCCATAGCAACGAGGTAGTGAATTGTTTGATAAAATGCTTTGGTAGACAAGTATGAAAAATGTGGTAGCATAGACAAGGGAGTGAACTGTTTGACAAAATGCCTCAAAGAAATGCAGTTTCATGGTGATGGAATGGCATGATGAATTCCATAAAAAGCAAATTTCTATGCATTATCATGGCATTCTGCCAGCATTGAGACCACATTTCTTTGGGCCCTTTTTCAAACAGTTTGTTTCCATGTCTATCCTATTGCTTATTATTATGCTTTGATATATTTTTCCAAGTATCCATAGCTTGTTTGGAAGCACCTATTTTATAATTTTAGCCATAGGAGCAAGGAGGTGAACTGTTTCATAAAATGCTTTGGTAAACATGTATGAAAAATGTGGTAGCATAGACAAGGCAGTGAACTATTTGAAAAATTTTCTCAAAGAAATGTGGTCTCATGGTGATGGAATGCCATGACAATCCATAAAAATTTGCTTGTCATGGAATTCCATCACCATGATACCACATTTCTTTGAGTAATTTTTTTCAAACAGTTCATCGCCTTGTCTATGTTATTGCTTTCTATTATGCTATGATAGATTTTTTCCAAGCATCCATAGCTTGTTTGAAAGCACTTGTTTTGGGATTTTAGCCATAGCAACAAGGAAATGAGTTTTTTTGATAAAATTCTTTGATATACATGTATGAAAAATGTGTTAGCATAGACAAGGCAGTGAACTCTTTGAAAAAATGCCTCAAAGAAATGAGGTCTCATGGTGATGGAATGCCCAATCAAATTATTTTGATTGTCATGTGACCATCTTTGAGGTCTCATGGTGATGGAATGCCATGACAATCAAATTATTTTTATTGTCATGGCATTCCATCACCATGAGACCTCATTTCTTTGAGGCATTTTTTCAAAGAGTTCACTGCCTTGTCTATGATATTGCTTACTATTATGCTTTTGATAGATTTTTTCCAAGCATCCATAGCTCGTTTGAAATCACTTTTTTTAGGCTTGCAACCATAGCAACAAGGTAGTGAACTATTTGAAAAAATGCTTTGGTAGACATGTATCAAAAATGTGGTAGCATAGAAAAGGTAGTGAACTATTTGAAAAAATGCCTCAAAGAAATGTGGTCTCATAGAATGCCATGAGAAGAAAATGCAATTGGGAGCTTCTCCTAGTTATTAGTTATGCATTGTGAAGTAATTGCATAATTTCTTAGGTTGACTTTGTAAAAACTATATTGTAATTGAAAATTTTTCATCTATCAACATCTAGTTATTAGTTATGCAATGTGAAGCAATGCTTTGAGTTTGAAAGATGTGCTTGGCAATGTAATCAATGATATTAATATAAACTAAAGAAATCTACTTTTTACAATTTATTAGTTATACTCTTTATTTTATTTTCTCTCTATATTTTTACATTATGGAAATGCCTTTAATTTTTTTTTTTAAGTTTTTACCTGTTCTACCTTTTTTTACCTTTTCTTTTAAATCTGATTTTGTTTTTCAAAATTTTCTAGACTTTTTCCCTATTTTTTCAAAAAATCTTATACTTTTGGTTTATCAAATTTTTACCCAAAATATTTTTTCTACTATGGTATAAACAAATCTTTTTTTACATGTATAAGGGAAGCACAAGTAGTCACAAACACATATTCCTTGAAGTATACACACGAATACATGGTATACACAAATTAATACAAAGTATATGCAAAAATACAAGGTATACACATGAAAACATGCAAGTCACGAAGTATACATTGGAGCATACATATTTCAAAAAGTATACACATAAGTTGTAAAGTATACACTTGAATACACGCAAATAATATCTATTGAACCATAAATGTATAATGAAAATATGGACACAATCGATAAAAAATATTTGTATTAACAAAATAGCCATGTATGCATACATCAATATATGTCGATATAAGTATAAATATAGTTACAAAATAGCCATATAGGTATACAATGTCAAATATATCAAATACAAAATATGTACAAAATTGTTGTGTCTAGGCATACAACAAAGGGATTTGGAATCAAAATTCATTTCTCTTCATGCTCTAGAAATAAATTATTTCCCTTTGTTTGGCGATCCAATGGTGATAAGTCTGTCACTCATTTTTGTTGTGCTTGAGGAGTGCTCCTGCTACTCCTCCTATAGTTTAGCTCCTGGTGAAGTTTTAACTATTACAATAAGAAGTAAAGACATTAATATATAGAAATTACATTATAAAAAATGATATATTTAACAAAATAATCACTTACAACCATCTCATGATCACTCTCCATGATGGAAATATTTGCATGTCGATGCTTAGGCATGCTCAAGCCCTGTATAAAGCATCCAAATAGGAATTAAACTACAAATCAATAATGGTTTGATTTTTCACTAGAACTAACGTCTATAACAACAAATGTAAATTGAAATTTAGTAATTTTCCTCATACCTCTCCTATTAGAGCCATAGAGGATTGTATAGCAGATGAAACATTGATATCCATTGCCCTTGTAACATTTGGAGGTTTTTCCACAACCAACACCTGAAAATCAAACAAAAAATTATTCAATCACAAAAAGGTTACAATAAAGATCCATGTCATGAATTATAATGTATGGGATCTAATGAACAAAATTTTGAGTACAAGTATTAAACTATACATTTCTAGTAGGCCTTGGAAGTTTGATAGGAAGACCAAGCATGATGGGGAGAAGAACACATACTCCATTGTAAAGGATGGGAAGACTTACAACCTTTCACCTCTCCTAGAAGAAGACAAGGCAAAGCATGAAGGGCCTAGTGTTTTGATGGTGGGTGAAAAGGATTTCATGAAGACCTTGAAGGAAGGAGGAAGAAGATTCTTCCTGATTATGTAGCCAAAAAGTGAAGCAAATCTACCCACAAAGAAGAAGGAAGATGCACCGAAGGAAGTCCAAGAGTTGTTGGAAAGGTACAAGGACATAACAGTGAATGAATTACCTAGTTCCCTACCTCCCATTAGAGATATAAGCCACCATATTGATATGATTCTAGGGACTACATTTCCCAATAAGGTTTCATACAAGATGACACCTACTCAAAATGAGGAGATTGCAAGACAAGTGCAAGAGTTGATGGATAAAGGGATAGTGAGGAAGATTTTGAGCCCATGTGTTGTTCCTACTGTCCTAGCACCAAGGAAGGATGGGAATTGGAGGCTTTTCACTAATTCAAGAGCCATTAATAGGATTACAATCAGATATAGGTTCGTGATGCCAAGAATAGAGGACCTCATGGATTGTTTATCAGGAGCATCTTACTTTTTGAAGATTGATCTAAAGAGCAAGTTCCATTAGATTAGGATCAGAGAGGGGGATGAATGGAAGATAGCTTTTAATAATAATGAAGGACTCTATGAGTGGTTGGTGATTCCCTTTGGGTTATCAAATTCCCCTAGTACATTTATGCACCTTTTGAATGAGGTATTGAGACCTTTCATTGGAATTTTTGTTGTATTTTATTTAGATGACATCCATGTGTTTAGTAGGTCTAAAGAAGAACATTTGAATCACATTGACATGGTACTAAGGAGTTTACAAGAGGAGAAGCTACTGATCAACATGGAAAAGTGTGAATTCATGAAGGAAGAACTAGTCTACCTTAGTTTTGTCATCTCCAAGGGAAGTTTCAAGATGGATCCTTCAAAGGTGGATGCTATTCTTACTTGGCCAACACCAAAATCCATGGGAGATGTGAGAAGCTTCCATAGACTTGCAAGCTTTTATAGAAAGTTCATCAAGAAATTTAGCCAAATTTGTGCACCAATCTTGGACATCATCATTTAGGAGGCAACAAAGGTAAGTTTTCTTGGACCAATGAGGCTGATAAAGGGTTTGAATATTTGAAAATGAGAATAGCACAACAGCCTATACTTGTGCTCCCTAATTTTGATAAAGTTTTTACCATTGAGTGAGATGTTAGCAATCAAGCAATAGGGGTTGTTTTGAGCCAAAAAGGTAGACTGGTTGTATTTTTTAGTGAGAAGCTGAATGAAGCAAAGAGGACGTATTTTTCCTCTTATTTGGAATTGTATGCTATGTTCCAAGCCATCAAAAAAGTGGAGGCACTACTTGTTACCTAACAAATTTGTTGTTTATACTGATAATCATGCCTTGAGTTTTTTGAATGCACAGAACAAACCCAGTATAGGAACATGAAGTGGGTAGAAAGCCTATACTTTCACAATAAAGCATAAGAAGGGCTAAGAAAATAAGAAGGAAGATTCTCTCAGTAGAAGGGTACTTGTAGTGCAAGAAATCCAACTCCAAAGCATGGGTGTTGAAGCATTGAAGGATATGTATAATGAAGATTCAAATTTCAAGGAGGTATACAATGTTTGCGAGAAATATTTGAATTATTTCCATGGTGAATTCTCTAAATTTTTATTGAAGAATGGTTTTCTCTTCAAAGGAATCCATTTTTGTGTGTGTAAATGCTCAATGATGGAGAATATCATAAAGGAGAAACATAGTGGGAGTCTTGGAAGTCACTTTGGCCTTGACAAGACCTTGGAACAAGTTAGGAGATTTTATTAGTAGACAAAGTTGCAAGTTGATGTGAGCAGGTATGTGGAAGGATACACAATATGTCAAAGGGCAAAGGGAACTACATCAAATGAAGGATTTTATCAGCCATTTCCCATTCCCAATAGGCCTTGGGAGTGTGTAAGTATGGACTTTGTCTTGGGGTTTCCTAGAACCCAAAGAGGTTTTGATAGTATCTTTGTGGTAGTTGATAGATTTAGTAAGATGGCACATTTTCTTCCTTGAAAATGCATCATTGATGCATCTCATATTACAGGTTTCTTCTTTAAGAAGGTTGTTAGGATACATGGACTACCTTTAAGCATTGTTTCTAACAGAGATTCTAAATTCATTAGTCACTTTTGGAGGACCTTGTGGAAGAAACTTGGCAAAAATCTGTCCTTTAGTTCAACATACCATCCACAAATGGATGGACAAAATGAAGTGGTGAATAGGTCATTGGGAAACCTCTTAAGATGCCTTACCAAGGAGCATGGACAAGCTTGGGATCTAATTTTACCTTAGGCTGAATTTGCATATAGTGACTCCATGAATAGGAACATTGGTAGAAGCCCTTTTGAAGTAGTCTATGGCATGCACCCTAGAGGGGTCTATGAACTAAGATATCTACAAGAATTTTATAAGATAATTTCTCAAGGTGAGGACTTTGTTGTTACAATTAGGGATATTCATCAACAAGTGAAGGAAACCCTTCAAAAAAATGTTGAGAAGTATAAGGAAAAGGAAGATTTAAAGAAGATGAATGTCCAATTCAAGGTTGGAGACTTAGTGATGGCACACTTGAAGAAGGAGAGACTTACAAAAGGAAATTATACCAAACTCATGATGAAGAAGATAGGACCTTGCAAGGTTGTTCACAATTTTGGCCAAAATTCTTATGAAATAGAGCTACCTCTTAGGGTGGCAATATCTCCTATCTTCAACATTTATGACTTGTATCCTTTCAAAGCTTCTATGAATGTAGGTGATGGAGCAGGTACAACAAAAATGTAGGATGAAGATTGGGTGAAGGAACTAGTCCCAAACAAACCTATGACTCTTGAATGCATCCTAGACACCAAGGAGACAAAGAAGACTAGAAGGAAGGTTTACAAGGAATACCTGGTCAAATGGAAAGGTCTATATAAAGAGGATGCAACATGGATGTCATAAAATTATATTAAATATCATGGAAATACAGTAGAAGACCTGATCTCAAAAAGGACTTGAGATCTTTTTCTTGCTTGGGAGTATGGTGCAAGAGCACCCATGGGTCTAAGTGACCTAGAATAATTTTTCATGTTTTGTTTCTTGGTTTATGGATGGAATAAGGTCTTATGTATCATTTCAATTCTTTTTAGTAGGTCTTATAGGTTTTTGGTTTATTTTTTGGTCTTGGTGACCAACTTCTTTCTACAACAAGGTCTGCATCCTCCTTTCTAAGTCTAGTGCATCTTGGAAAAATAAGGAAAAAGGATTCCTTTCTGTATCTAGACACCTACGGGGAGTCACCTTACTTTTTGACAAGGTTTTGAATTCCTTTGACACATTTTGGAAGGCTCTTTGTGGTCGAGTTGGTAGAAGTTGCTCACATTGCCTTAACTAGGCAATTAGAAGTCAAAGCATGAGATTAGTTATTTTCCAAAGTCTCTCTTTTCAAAAGAAAGTTGCAAGAAGTTGGAGGGAGTTTTTAAGACTTCAAATATGCCTCTCTTGGTTGAGGAAATGTTGATTTTGATGTTTTGAAGAAGTTTCAAGAAGAAATTTTTTGTTTTTCCTGTGTTTTTCTAAAGAATTTGCTAAGCTTGTACTTGGTATAGACTATATATTCACTTTCATGCTCCAAGACCATAATGGTTGGATAGGTAATTTAATAATATTTCATTTTGAATTGGAGTGGTGATATTTCATTAAGTATCAAGGGAGAAATTCCAATTTCTCTATCAAGTGGTCTGAAAACCCTTAAAATCAAGGTTTTGGGTGAAAAATGTATATTTCTTCCATTCTGACATTGTAAAATTGATAAATCTTGGTGGGATGGAAGATATAAGGCTGTAATATCATTTCATAATTTTTTTGGATAATTGTAGGATCATTGTTGGAAGTTGTACATGAATTTTGGCTTGACATCTTTATGTGGCAAGCATAATTAACAAGAAAAGAAAAATAATTTTTGCTCGATTTTGAAGAATATATTTAAGAGACACTTAGGAATGGTGGAAATAGGTGTGGAGAACTTGTAGGAGTCTGAATTTGGGCTTTGGGGTTAAGGGGAGAGCATAGATATTCAAGACCTAGGTGTAGGTCTATGAATTAGACCTTTTGGAGCAGCAGTAGAAAGGGCCATTGTGAGTGATGTTTTGACAGTCAATAGGAAGGGTTTTGGAACCTTGTAGGAGTCCATATTAGGGGTCTAAATCCATAGGTTTGGTGTCTTTATATTATTCCTTGTGTTTTTTATTCTAACTATCCTACCGGGTAAGGGCTGCAAGCCTTAAGAGAGAGTGAGGTCTCACCATAGTGATGGGTGTTTGTTGAAACCTAAGTGTTAGAGGGTTGTTAAACCTTGTTTTGACTTAATGAGACATGATCAAAAAAATTTCAAGCTTTGTGAGTGGTCTAAGCTGTGAACCCTAGGTGTGTTGGGTTGATCTCTTAAAGAATAGTGGATTTTAGGACTCCTCATAAGAGTATTTGAGAGAAGAATTTAGTGGAGTGACTTTTCCATTTGTGATTGTGAGTTTTCCTTCCCTGCCACTTTGAACCATTTCTAAACCTTATGTAGGATATTTCCATGGTGTTTGTGGTGGTGGTAGGAGTATTTTAGGTTTGTAAGTACCTTATGCAATAAACCCTCCTTTATAGGGCTTGATTTGTGCATAGAATAGGGTTTTTTTGAAACTGTGATTTATGGAGCCTTTCTGTCACTAAAAATGTTTTTTTCTTCAGTTTTGTGACATGATGAATGACTTTTTTCAGTCCTTTGGTATTATGGTGATAAACTATGAGCACTTTATTTATGACAAGCTATTGAGAACTTTTGATATGTTATGATGTGTTAATAAAGGATCCTAAATGTAAATTAGGAATGTGGATATACAAAGTGAATGGAAAGGAATCATCCAATTAAGGGATATGTGACCTATAAGCAAAATGGCAGTAACATTATAAAAGTGTGTAATTATGTAAATACAAAGAATTAAATGTTTATTTTGGCATAGAACCATGAATGTGAAGATATAAAAGATGTGTGAATGGTTTGGTGAAGGACTTGAGGCCAAACATGATGATTTGATATGTTGTAGCAATATGTCCCCAGGTGGAAATGGTAATTTGACTACATAAGAACTTATGAATTTGATAAATCAATATTATGTGGATATGAACCAGGTTTTTTTTAGTCAAAAACATGATGTGAGTAATTTCTTGGAAGTTAGATGAATTGATTGAGGTGTAAATGGTTGATTTTAGTATCTTGGTCTTGAGGAACTAGTTGGTAAAAGTGAAAATTTGGTAAGTTGTGTAAGGAATTCAAAGATTTGGAGCTCTTTATCAGGTTTTTGCTTTGAATTTAGATAAATTGATGATGAAAAAGGTGTGTTAAGATCTGATGGATATAGGTTGTAACATGAAAGATTGGTTTTTGGTTAGTTTTCCTAGGTAAAGAAAATTGAGTAGAAGGGTGCCTTGGTGAATGATGAAAGAGTGGATTGTTTAGTGACTCTAATTAGGTTTCTTGTGCACATATCAGTCATTTTTGCTTATAAATAAGATGTTTGAAGCTTGAGAATAATAAGAAGTATTGAAATGAGTTGGCTTGTTGTTGCCTTGTGGTTTGCAAATGAAAGAATGTGATTTTTGGTGAAAAGAGAAAGAAATTTTAGTTTCTTATTCAATTTTATCTTCTCCTGGTTCAATTGGGTTAGATGTTGGTGCATGAGCACCTAGGTCATCAAATACTTTTCAATTTTGCAAAAGGGATGAGTGTTCAAATTTGTATTGAGTCAATCACAAAAGGTCATGGAAAAATTATGTAAAGTATGTTCAAGATCATATGAGGTCTTATTTGAATGCATTTAATGTTATGGGTAAGTTCTAGGTGGTCAAAGTGGGAAAATGCAAACAATACAATATTGTAATATTGTTAAAAGTTGTTAAATTGACAAAAAAAAAGGAAATTAGGCATATTAAGGGTTAAAAGGGGTAGTTTCAATCGATGGAAAGAAAGTTATGGAAAAGGAAATATCTTTAAAAGGCATGTAAAGGTGAGAAAAAGAAGAAGTTTGTGTTCTTGTAATTAGATTTTGAAATAAAAATTCCATGTTTATGAGTTTGCAGCATTACTCCATTGTTAGCATTTTCTTGTGTTGGTAATTTAGGAACACCCAAAGTTAAATCATAGTGTGAATACATGTAAAGAGGAGTTAGTTTCCAATTTCAAGAGTTGGACTTGGTTAGTTTTAGGAAACAAAAGAATAAGAGGTAGTTTTCAGTGCTCGACAGAGTCCTTTTAGAAGCAAGTTTAAGAGTCCAATAGGGTTTTTATTCACTACTCCACCAATGTAGGGAAAGTAAATTGGTGGAGTAGGTTAGTGTTAGGATTTTTTGCATGTTTTGATGATTGTAAGTGCAGGGAAAAGAAAGAATACCATGGTGGAGTTGTTGCTACATTGGGAAATAAAGGATTTTCCTACACAAAGTGATGCTACAGTCATGGGTCATGAATAAATAAAGCTTTCGGAGGCTTGGAAATGATGTAGAAGGTCTTGTTAGACATAAGCAATCATGTTCCAGGTGGTGGATAGAGAAATAGAGGTTTGCAAGAGTATTTTTCACAAAACCCTCCTTGATTTGTGCTTTTACACCCTATAAACGAGTGTTTATTGGATCATAACATTTTTATGGTTTTCAATCCCTATAAATGGTGAAATATGAGTTATAAGACATGCTTGAAGACCTTTTTGAGGTATTGAGTAATTTGGAATGGTTTTGAAGGGGTCTCCTTTGTAAAATAGGCCTAATCTACTAGCCTTTCTTCAGAGGATAGTCTAAAATCTGATGATTTTATTTATGTAAAATTTCTAAGAACTTTGATATGTTGTGATGTACTAGAAAGTGTTTCTAAATGTGCATTGAGTTTTTTCATAAGATTTGATATAGGAATGTAACTACCCAATTCAATGGTTGACATACCTACTAGAGGAATATGATATTGTTTGATCAAAACAAAGATGTTTGTTTAAATAGTGGAAAGGATGATATTGAGTGCTTGGTTACTATAAAAATAATGATATGATTGATGTTACTAAATTTGGTTAAGCTGTATAAGACAAGTTTGTTGACTTTGATGGTTGGGTGGGTGAGTATTATGAAGCCTTTTGAGAAAATTGGTGATTAACCACAAGATGATAATCAAGATTATGTTGTACAAGTATTTTGTAACCTGTAAATAGACTACTGTAGTCAAAATATGGTGAGTACAGTGCTTGATAATGGACTGATAACAGTGATGTATGGTTTAGTTGATTTGTTTCCTTAGCGAATAAATGAAAGGATGAATTGTTCAAGTGTCAATAATTAGGTTTATGTTGTTTTTATGGTGGTTGAGAATGATGTGAATCTAATTGATTAAGTCAAAGTTTTATTTAATATGGTTTTTTCTTTGAATGAGTCAATTGGAATACTAATTAGTGGAATGATGAATGATGGCCTATGGAATGGCTAAGAGAATTTGAGTGGATTTTGGTTGAATGAAAAGTAGATTTCTAATGAAATTATATTTGATCTTCTCCTAATTCTATTTGGGATTGAAATCCCTTGAAGAAATGATGTTGATGGTGCTTGTTGGATGCTCTACATCAGATGTACCCTAATGATTGAGTGTTTTGATATGATGCTCTACATCACTAACTACCTTGTCTATGTTATTGCTTACTATTATGGTTTCATATATTTTTTCCAAGCATACATATTTTGTCATACGAGTGCACCTTTGCAAGAACATGCATCCATGTGAAGTAATTGCACCATGTTGCTTATGTTGACTTTCTAAACACTATGTTGTACAGTTAATTTTTTTTCATCTATCAATATATAGTTATTAGTTATGGAATTTGAAGTAATGATTTGAGTTTAAATGATGTGTAATGCAATGTAACCAACAATATGAATATAAACTACACAAATCTATTAAGTAGAATTCATTAGTTAAGTTATCTTTATTTTATTACCTCTGTGTACATTTGAGTAAATCCACTGGCACTAGGAGGTGTTTGCTTGAAACCTCCAATATTATCCTATTCAACATCCAAAATCACATATTAAAATACCATTCGTAAAAAAATTCTATATCATCTAATAAATTTATAATTGTTTACTAGTTACATACCCCACTGATAGGTGTACTACATAAATAAGTAGGTTTAGGACCAGTGTATCCACTCTCAACACTGTGACCCTACAATTTTATTAAAATAATAAAACTAAATTAGTTAATATTTCATTTCAGAATCAAAATTTAATAAATTAAATTAAATGAACATGTTGAATTTTACCTAATTATCAATGCCATATGCATGATGAAAAATTTCAGCCATCCTCTCCATCCCCATAGTAGCATACGGATCCTATGTAGCAACATATAGATTGTGCATAACAACCTCTTAAATGTCGGTGGAGTCATATAAAAAAGTTGCCTTGCAAGATTGACACACATGGGTTGAAGGCCACCACCCAAAGACTCCCTTGGATGGCACTATACAATAGGGCTAGTATGATGGATGACACTCCACGTCAAAGTGTTGATTTCCTGCAATGTCTCTACATTGGCACTCTCCTTTACAACAATAGGCATAACAATGTGCTCATGAGGCGGCCTAGGGAGAGATCATCTCCCTTGCCAAGTAGGATCTGGCTGTGCACTAGGCCTATCCTGAGCTGACCCCCCACCTCTCCCTTGGAAATGCCTCATATAAAAATAATTTGGGATTCGGTTCAATATGAACTCAATGTATAGTTTTCTAAGAAAATATTTGGGGACTTCACAATTGTTGCACAGTGGGTAATCAAAGACCAAGTACCACCTATCATAAAAATAGTTCGTAATATGTTGGTGGTGGCATGAATGAATAAGAAAGCTCTTTGCATTGAGGCTAAGATTTTGATTTTTTCTAGGGTTAGTGAATAAGGAGCACAAATCACCTTTAGTAATTTTTAAATCTTTTTCTTGTTTAAATGATAGTTTATCTGCATAATATGCTCGAGCTGCCTGCCTCCTATCTTGCCATCCCATTATTTCTTGGGTTATTGAATCTACATTTTTTAACATCTCTTTCATTGAATTTTCTAGTGTCATTCTTTCTATGGTTAAATCATTTGGATCACTCAACCTACTGATAAGATCCTCAATTTTTTTTGGTTGTTCTCAATTTCACTCAAATTTTGTTGAGTACTAGGAGGGTGTTGAGTGATTAGTGGGGGAGGTTGATTTCATTGAGGATTTTGTTGAGGAGGATTTGCATGTTCTTCTTGTTGACGATTTTGAGGACTTGCAGGATCATTTGCATCTCCTACAAATTTTAAAAAAACCAATCAAATCTAACCTAAAATAAACAAAATCAACTTGAAACTAAGAAATTAAAAATAAATAGCAAACAATATTTACGTCTTGCACCTCTTTGTGGTCATGGCACCATCTTTGCAAAGGAAAAGCAAATATTATTGATGAATTTTGTAGAATGCCTCCTCTTAGAATTTGGGTGTGAAAATGAGGGTTTTTGGCCGCGGGCAAAGCAAAAAAAAAAAAGAGAAGAGAAAATGAATCACTTTCACTCTTTGTTTTCTTTTAAAATGACATAATGCAAGTGCATTATAATGCACTCGCATTATGTCATTTTCAATTTATTTTTCGAGTTGGCCACAAAAGTGTAACCCAACTTCATGCACCCATTCATGGAAATTGGGCTACCAGCAAAATCTACTTGAATGGATCAATTTTGCTTATTTTCCCAAAGAAAAATTTACAATAGGCCTACTTGAAAAATTTACAATTTACTTTTACAAAATTAAAAACATGAAAGAGCACAACGAAGACCTTAGAACAACATTTGAATAGAAAATTGACAAAGAAGAATAAGCATAAATAAAACCTAACACTCACCTTACATTCTATGAATCCACTCTGCATTCATTGCTTGTGTATCTATTAGTTCATCAACACGTGCCACAAAATTTTCCTTTCAACCTCTACCATTAAACTAGTGGTTATTGAAGCAATGAACAAATGGTTTATGCTTTTAATGCACTCATAGTCAACAAGAACTTCAAATCATTCACCTTCCTTTGTAAAAGTGAACAACATTTATAGTTATCAAGTACTTTGCATTATACATAATGTCTCCCTATTTTCCAAATTTACTCAAACTAAAATGCACATCAGACATAGTTGAACCACTAGAACAAGAGATAAAACATAATTTTGAAACATCAAAGACTTTTCCTTGAATCCAAATAGTGTGAAAAACACAAATTTTTTGAACACTATAATTTAATTTTCCAAGAAAATATTTGTAAAAGAAAACCCAAAATTGATATAGTAATATGCTTCTGACCCAAACAAAGTTCCATGTTTATGAATTGCAAGGCATACAATTTGAACAGTATGCTTATCTGTCTATTTGGAAAGTCAAATTCTTGAACCAAGATTCTCTCTTATTGTTCACAATTCTTCCAAGGCACAATATTTAGGCACATTGGAAGAAATTAAATTCATTGTAAACAAAAGGGAGAAATGATAGAAGAATCTAACCTTTCACTTGTTTGTTCAATAACCAAGTATAAATGCATCCATATAGATCTTTTTCTCCACCTCCGTTTGTAACCAATGGTACCTATTAGAAAGATATGTTAAACAAATGAACATAGTTCATGATATATAATATGTTATTGATATACATGAAATACACAAGAACATCACAAGATTCACCAAAAGAAAGGTCAAATGGGATAAATTTTACCAAGTATTTAGAAATTAAATCAAAATTTTGTTAACTTCACTAATACTATAGAAAGCATTCAAGTGATTAGCATATTAGCAATACGTTCAATTCTTCCACAATGAGCATGATCTATGTGCAAAAAAGGACAACATACAAGTTTGTGAAGAAATAGTAAACAAATGACAAAAAGAAGGAAAATGCCCAAACACATGCTTGGCATTCCATGAATTAACTGTGTATTCACTGCTTGTGTACCAACTAGGCCATCAATTTAATTTTTTTGTGCAGATATAGTTGAGTCACTGAATTTATATTAGAATTATGCCAAGTGTTTGAAACTTTCAAATTTATGCTAATAAGAAAATGACAAATGCAATTGTTTGACTGCACTGATAATGTTGCTAGAGATATGCATAAGTGCAACCATGCAATATGCAATTTACATGCAATGCTTAACAAAGCATATTAGAAACACTTTCTTAGAATAAAATTTAAAGAAATACATATATATATATATATATTATACATTCTGGTCAATGTACAACACAAAACATTTCACATGCATGAAACATACCACATTCATGTAATTATTCACGACTCTCATTTAATTGGGGAATGCATGCGAGCTTTCACAGTGGCCTAATGTGTACTATAATAGTGAATACATGTTTAATGCATTAAATTTAAGCCTCCTATTTTCTGATGGACAACTGAAGCATATGAAAGGAAATTAATCCATAGTTTTCTCATGAAATATGAATCAAGAGGAGGTTTGTGCTTATTTTTTTCTTATTGTTTGTTAAGAAGATTTTGTGTTGCTTTGTTTTTTTCTTATTATTTGCTTACTATTTGTTGAGAGGCTTCTGTTGCTGCCTCCAACACCTGTTTATTGAGTAGACTATCAATTTTTTCTCCATACTTTTAAACTCTAGGTGAGTGCTAGGTTTTTTCTGTGTTTACTATCATATCCTTATGATTCATTCAAAAGATTTTGAGTTTTCTAGCATTTGTTTGTGGTTCTACATCTTCATTACTCTGTAATAGTCCAATTGAATTTCTTGTTCTTACAAAGGCTGATGGAGCAAGCAAGTACAATAATTGACATGTGCTTTGAGCAAGGTGAGTTGAACTGCTAGATTAGAGAATGTGTTGTAGGGTTGTTGAGTATAGAAGTAGTGAATGCATAGTTAATTGACCAAATGTGAGGCAAGAGTTAGGTTTTATTCATGCTTATTTTTGTTTGTTTTTCATTAGTTAAGAATCATATTTTCTTTTAGCTTTTAGTGTCATTTTTTGATCTGTTGTTTGTGTTTATTGTCATTTGTTTGTCATTCTTTGAAAAGTGTGTGGATTTTCTATCTACTTGTTGCTTTGCATCTTCATTATTCTGTAAATTGCTATAAGTGTCAATGGCTTTGATGTGTGCTGCCTCTTGTTAGAAAACTAGCAAGACAAGTGAATGCATTAAATTACATGTACTTTGAGCAACACATTGTGGAATTTGGCAGCAGTGAATGCATTAATTCTATTTTTATTGCTTGAGTGGTTGGAAAGCTTGCAAAGAAAAATGTGCCAAATGTCTTCATGGGAATGTAAATGCACAAGCAATGAGTACATATTTGAATTATGAAATGTAAGGTGAGAGTTGGGTTTTATTTGTTCCCACTCTTGTTTGTTTCTTCTCTTAAAAATCTTGTGTATTTTTAGTTTGGTCTATTTTTTTGCAAAAACATGTTATCCTTTGTTTTTCATTCATTAAAAAGACTCCATGTTTTGTAGCTGTCAGTTGTGGTTTTCTTTATAGTTTAAGGGAACTAATCAATTTATAGTTCTTTTTAGGTTTTCATTGTGCCTCTGCATCTTTTTTATTCTGTAAAAGTACGATGGTGATCAATGGCTTGGCCATGTGTTAATGATACTTGATAACTAGAAGTATTGCTTCCTAATAGGACTAACAAGCCAACTAACTACACTAAATTACATATGATTTGTGCAAGGTCTTGTAAAATATGGTGGTAGTGAACATGCTAATTTTCTTTATTGTTCTTTGAATTCACTGTAATCAATGGAAAAGAATCATACAAGAATATGATCTTTCACTTCCTTGTTCAATAATTAAGTATATTTACAGCTACATATATCTATGCCTCCCTTGACAGTTCCACAAAAAAATGTTACTTTTTCAACCAAGATTATGCATAATTACAATTATTGGAAATGCAATTCATTTCTTAAGTTTGAGATTGTTTTGTTTAAAATATTTTTATCTTTTTCCTATAGTTGGGATTTAAGCACATTTTTTTTGTCATTGCAAATTATGATTTATCTATTTTTCTATTGGTTTGGGTAGGTGCATTTTTCATTTTTCTTTAAGTGGAATAGGAAAAATAAGGGAACTTTATATATGGTGGGAAACATTATATATTGTGGAAAATATTTAATTAGGGATACATGTAGCATGAGTTTTGGTGGTGGGTTGCTTGGTAGTGAAGCAATACCTACATGTTCAATGCATTAAATGCAAACCTCATCATATATGTTTGACAGTTGGTGTGAAGATAAGCATAGAACACTTGGTTTATTTTTATCCAAATAAAAAAGAGACCAACATGATAAATTTTCCCAAGCATATCCCATTAACCCATGTAATTGTAACCAAGCACCGCAAACACAAAAATAAGCCCAATGCATTAAATGCAAAATTCATGATATGTGTTGGATAGTTGGTGTGTACGCAAGTAGATGATGTATAGCCAATCCATGAAATACGAGGCAAGTGTCATTTTTTTTCTTAGTGTTTGTTTATTGTTTGTCGAGAAGCTTGTGTTGTCATTTCAGATGCTTGGAATTCTATGCAGTGCTTGAGCAAGGGAGGAGTGATGAGAGCACAACCCGAGACATAGAAAATAACCCACAAACAAAGAATAATTTTATTATTTAGAAAATGGAGCTTCTTACATGTAGAGGATCTCAACCCCAAGTTCTACAACACATACAAGTGAAAATATTTAGTATATTCTTTCACAGATCTGCTTTTGTCAACCCTTGCAATTTCTTCAATAGATCTAACTCGTAGTCTACTTGTATGAACTGCTTCTTCAGTTTCTCTACCATGTCATTCCATCTGGTGATCTTGACTTTTCCTCTTCGATTTCTTTCCAACTGGACCTCTTTCCACCAAATACTGGCATTGCTCTTTAGCTTCATTTTTGCAAACTTAACCCGATCTGGGTCCTCTATTTCCTCATACTCAAAATATTCTTCTAGCTCATTGATCCAATCGATCAACTCTTCTAGATTTAGACTTCCGGAATAACTAGAGACTTCTACTCTAGGTCTTTTACCGATCTTTGAAATGGCCCTTATTAGCCGCATTTGGTCTTGATCAATTGCTTCTTCTTCCTCTTCTACATCTGAACCTTCTTCCTCTCCTTCATCCTCACTTTCCTCCCTCAAGTTTAACCCTCTTCTCAACTGCTCTTGTAACGCATCAACCTATCTCTGGAGGGCTGCCAGTGCATCTCTCCCACCAGCATCTCTACCGCCTCGACCACCTCTAGCACTACTATGCCTACCAGGCATCACTCTTGGAGGCATATTTCTTGACCTTGACCCACAACCACGGTCCTGGTGTGAACTGCCTCACGATAGGCGATCTGTCCACATGCTCAAGAAAATCCCGCTCTGATACCACTTAATGAGGGCACAACACGAGACACAAAAAATAACCCACAAAACAAAGAATAATTTTATTATTTAGAAAATGGAGCTTCTTACATGAAAAGGATCTCAAATCCCCAAGTTCTACAACACATGCAAGTTACAGACAGCTACAGAATAACCCTTTGCCAATATGCGAGCTTGTCCCCCAAAAGTTCCCAAAAATTAGAAACCCACCCATAAATAGAGCTCCTCTTCAATTTGGAGCTAAAACAACATTCAAATTTTGAGTTTAGACAGTTTGGCGCTGAAAATTACAACTTGAAGTTCAAATTTCAAAACAACATTTACAATTGTATCTTCTAGAAAGTGCGCCAACTTCCCGGGGCCATAACTTTTGATTCGGGACTCCGATTCGTGAACCGTTTGAACCATTGGAAAGGTATCGAAGTCAAGAACACACTCAAAATTTTTTATGCTGATGTTGGAAAGTTTTTGGGCCATTCCGGAAGCTCTAAGTGCCTCAAATCCAACTCAGAAGATTTTTCAGGTGCAAATCTAGGAAACTAAAACTGCAATATCTTTCAACCTAGAAATAGAAATTAAAAACCATAAATTAGGAATTTCATTATGACAAAAAGGGTATCCAAAAATGTAAAAACATCTAAAAATGATAAATTTGAAAATTAACTATTTGTGGGTGATGCAAGATTGCTCTTACACCACTGGATGCGCCTGCATCAGACACCCAGGGTAAATTGAGAAGTGACCCCATCACATCTCAAATGGTTGAGGAAAACCCAACTAGTCAACCACTACCTTAGATAGCCAAGATGAATCTTCCATAGGCCTTCCTCTCCATTTCACCAGGTATTCTTCATACTGCCTATTTCTGGTACTCCTTCCCACACGACTATCCAAGATTTCCTCAATCTCGTCCTTTTCTGAAGTAGATTTTGGAATCCCACACTGTTCCATCATTGGTACTTCCTCTACGCCACCTTCATGATACTCTATCAAATTAGAAATGTTGAACATAGGGGAAATGTTGAATCCATCTGGCAACTCTACCTCATATGCATTCCCTGAATCATACTTCTTTAAAATTTTACAGGGATCGAACTTCTTCATCTTCAATTTGTTATATGTTCCCACTAGAAACATTTCTTTCCTCAAGTGGACCATCACTTCATCACCAATCTGAAACTCCTTATACCTCTGCTTCTAATCTGCCTTAGCCTTGTACTGCATATTCATCTTGTTAATATGTTCTCTTACCTTCTCATGTATATCCTTGATTTTTTCTACAAAATATTCAGCTTCAACACTTATTTTCTTCTCCTAGTCCATCTTCCTCAATTTCGGAGCTATTCTAGGACTACCTCCATACACAATCTGGAATGGTGATCTACCAATGCTTCTGTGGACAAAATTGTTGTAAGAGAATTCTGCCTGGGGTAAGATCAAGTCCCATCCCTTGGGTTTATCTCCTACCAAACATCTCAGTAGGTTACCCAGACTCCTGTTAACAACCTCTATCTGCCCATCTGTTTGTTGATGGTGTGTAGAACTAAACTTCAACTATGTCTTCAACTTCTTCCACAAGGTCCTCCAAAAGTACCCCACAAATTTAGTGTCATGATCTGAAACAATACTCTTTGGTAGACCATGTAGCCTCACCACCTTTTTGAAGAACAAGTTAGCAATGTGGACTGCATCATGGGTCTTCTGACATGGAATGAAATGTGCCATCTTTGAAAACCTATCAACCACCACAAAGACTGAATCATTCCCTCGTTGGGTCCTTGGAAAACCAAGAACAAAGTCCATACTTATATCCTCCCATGGCCTCTCTGGTATAGGTAAGGGCCGATATAAGCCTATATTCTAGCTCACACCTTTAGCCATCTGACATACCCTGCAGCTTTGTGCAAACTTCTTCACATCCTATGACAACTGAGACCAAAAATAATGCTCACTGATAATGACAATGGTCTTATCCCGACCAAAATGTCCTGTCATTCCTCCACTATGCTTCTCCTTTATCAGGTTCTCCCTCATGGAACTCCTTGGGATACACAATTGACTCCCCTTAAATAACATGTCATCCTGGATTATGAAATCCAGCCACCTTGTCCTCTCCACTATAACAGGTTCCTTACAAGCTTTCCAAGCCTCTACAAAATCAGGATCTTCTGCATACAGTGTCTTGAGTTCATTGAATCCAACCACTTCAATCTGCATCTTTGTCATCAATGTATGCCTCCTACTTAAGGCATCTGCAACCCTATTTGACTTCCCACTCCTATATTTCAAAACAAAGGTATAACTCTACAAAAACTCTACCCATTTCATATGCCTCTGATTTAATTTTCCCTGACTATTTAGGTACTGCAAGGCCTGATGATTATTATATAGAACAAATTTCTTTGGAAATAAATAATGTCTCCATTTCTTTAATGCTGAATTATAAAATTCTTGATCATACATAATACTTTCTCTGTGTTTTGGCACTGCTAAAATAGGCAATGGGCTTACCTTCTTGGCTCAACACTGCTCCAATGGCACAACCAGTAGCATCACAATCCACGTGAAGTACCTTGTTGAAATCTAGGAGAGCTAGAACAGGTTGCTCTGTCACCTTCTGCTTCAATAGTTCAAAAAATTTTGCTAGTCCAGTGCTCCACTTGAATTCTTTTCTATCCCCTCTCATTGTTCCAGTCAAGGGTCCACAAATACTACTAAAGTTTCTAATGAAATTTCTATTAAAACTAGCCAAACCATGGAAAGATCTCACCTCGGTAGCAGTTCTTGGGGTAGGCCATTCCAGAATTTCCTTCACCTTCTCTGGGTCCATCTTGAGACCTTCTGCTGAGACAACAAACCCTAAGTACACCAACTCCCTCTTCACAAAACTACACTTCTTCAGATTAATCAATAGTTTCTCTTCTCTTAACTTCTCAAAGGCTCTCCGAATATGCATCAGATGCTCATCCAATGTCTTACTAAAAATCAAAATATCATCTAAATGCACAATAACAAAACTTCCTAGAAATTCTTTTAGTACCTCGTTCATGAGCCGCATGAATGTGCTCGATGCATTGGTTAGACCAAAAGGCATGACTAACCACTCGTACAGACCCTCTTTGGTCTTGAAGCCAGTCTTCCATTCGTCTCCCTCTTGAATCTAGATCTGGTGATATCCACTCTTTAGATCAATCTTTGTGAAATACTGAGCTCCACTCAAATAGTCCATCAGGTCATCCATCCTTAGCAAGGGAAATCTATACTTGATTGTTATCTTATTTATGGCTTGGGAATCTATACACATCCTCCACTCCCCGTCCTTCTTTGGTGCTAGTACTGCAGGTACTGCACATGGACTCAAACTCTCCCGTATCAAACCCTTTCTCAACAACTCTTGAACTTGTTTGTTCAACTCTTCATTTTCTATTGGAGTCATTCTATGAGCTACCTTATTTGGCAAACAGGCTCCAGGAATCAAGTCAATCTGATGACTGATCTTCCTTATTGGTGGTAAACCCTCAGGTACATTATCAGAAACAATATCCTGAAACTCATCTAACATCCCAAAAACTTCTTCTGGAACCTTCTCACTATCCTCCTTACTCACTCTAGGAATCAATGCATAACACACACGCTCATGCTTCATACCTTCTAAAAATTTTCTTCCACCTACATAAAAAATTCTAGCACTACTGCATACCTTTTCTTTAGTCTCCTTTAGGGGCTTCAACTTGTGACGAACCCCATCCTTTGTCAAGGAATAATTGTTTGCATGGCCATCATGTATAGCTCCCCATCGAACTGCCACAGCCTCCCCAACAACATGTGACATGCATCCATGGGAATGATATCACAGAGTACCTCATCATGGTAGCTCCCGATATTGATCTTTACTAGGCACTGCTCATTGACCAAAACTTTGTAGTCTTCCTGCAACTAGGCATACTGATACAGGTGCAGGTGCCTTTCCCTCTTCAGCTTCAACTTTGTGACCATCTTCTCTGACACCAGATTATCAGTGCTCCCACCGTCAATAATGACATCACAACATTTTCCTTCACACTTGCACCTTGTGTAAAACATATTCTTCCTCTATTTTGGTTCCTTTTCTTAAGTCACTAGGACTCTCCTAATCACTAGGGTTTCTCCCCTTTCAACATCATCAGAATGTTCTGATTGGGCCTCCTCATCTGTATGCACAACCCTTCCATGACCTTCTGGCCTTTTTTCTACCCTTCCTTGGTGTTGTGGACATTCATAGGCTTCATGACCTTCTTCACCACACTGGAAACACGTTCCCCTAAAACCACCTCTTCTAGATCCTTGTCCATATCTCCTTCGTCCTCTACCTCTTAAATCACCACTATTTTGATCACGAGGTTGGTAGAAGATGTCATTTCTTTGGCTTCGGCTGGTACCCACATCTTCACTTTTCCTTTCATCATCATTTCGGCTTCTTGAAGGTCTTCCATTGCCCCTTCCACTTTGACCTCCTCGTCCTTTTTGCTTGCCATCAAATCTTTTATTCAGCTTCTCTTCCACTTTCAGAGCAAACTGATACACATCCTCAATGGTGGTCATTCTGACTAGGCCTAACTCCTCCTGAATGCTCAGTCGTAACCCATTAAGATATCGGGCTACCTTCTCCTTATTGGCCTCTGTGTGACCCGTTCTGATGATTATCTTGTGAAAATCTTCAGTATATTCTTTCACAGATCTACTTCCTTGCTTGAACCCTTGCAATTTCTTCAACAGATCTAACTCGTAGTCCACTGGTATGAACTGCTTCTTTAGTTTCTCTACCATGCAATCCCATATGGTGATCTTGACTTTTCATTTTTGATTTCTTTCCAAATGGACCTCTTTCCACCAAATACTAGCATGGCCCTTTAGCTTCATTTTTGTAAACTTAACCCGATCTGGGTCCTCTATTTCCTCATACTCAAAATATTCTTCTAGTTTGTTGATCCAATCGATCAACTCTTCTGGATTTAGACTTCCAGAATAGCTGCGAACTTCTGCTCTAGGTCTTTTACCGATCTTTTAAATGGCCTTTATTAGCTGTATTTGGTCTTGATCAATTGCTTCTTCTTCCTCTTCTACATCTGAACCTTCTTCCTCTCCTTCATCCACACTTTCCTCCCTCAAGTTTAACCCTCTTCTCGACTGCTCTTGTAACGCAACAACCTGTCTCTGGAAGGCTGCCAATGCATCTCTCCCACAAGCATCTTTGCTGCCTCAAACACCTCTGGCACCACCATGCCTACCAGGCATCACTCTTGGAGGCATCTTTCTTGACCTCGACCCACAACCACGGTCCTGGTTCGAACTGCCTCACGATCGGCTATCTGTCCACACGCTCAAGAAAATCCCACTCTGATACCACTTGATGAGGGCACAATCCGAGACACAGAAAATAACCCACAAAATAGAGAATAATTTTATTATTCAGAAAATGAAGCTTCTTACATGCAGAGGATCTCAAATCCCCAAGTTCTACAACACATGCAAGTTACAGACAGCTACAGAATAACCCTTTGGCAATATGCGAGCTTGTCCCCCAAAAGTTCCCAAAAATTAGAAACCCGCCCATAAATAGAGATCTCTTTAGTTTGGAGCCAAAACAACATTCAAATTTTGAGTTTAGGCAGTTTGGCACCAAAAATTACAACTTGAAGTTCAAATTTCAAAAGAACATTTACAATTGTATCTTCTAGAAAGTGCGCCAACTTCCCGGGGCCATAACTTTTGATCTGGGACTCCGATTCACGAACCGTTTAAACCGTTGGAAAGGTCTCGAAGTCAAGAATGCGCTCAAAATATTTTACGCTAATTTTGGCAAGTTTCGGGGCTATTTCGGAAGCTCTAAGTGCCTCAAATCCAACTCGGAAGATTTTTAGGTGCAAATCTAGGAAACTAAAACTACAATATCTTTCAACCCAGTAGTAGAAATTAAAAACTATAAATTGGGAATTTCATTATGACGAAAAGGGTATCCAAAAATGTAAAAATATCTAAAAAATGATATACTTGAAATTTAACTATTTTTGGGTGATGCAAGATTGCCCTTACACCACTGGATGCTCCTGCATCAAGGATTTGAAGGAACGATGTCAAAAACACATATCCAAGCTTGTGTTTCCATTTATGATAGTTATAGCTATCAAGTATCAAAAAAATAGAGCCAAGCCAATTACCAACAATGCACCTTTGCATCCAAACAAACATTGAAAAGCACAACGAACGACTAAGAAACACAAAATTTTTAACAAATGATAAAAAACCAAGAATAAACACAAACAATATGCAACAATCACCTAATATTTCATAAACTAACAATGCATTCACTTCACATATACTGACATGCAAAACCACAACGAACAACTACAAAACCCACAACCTTTCCAACAAATGATAATAAAACAAGAATGAGCTCATAAACAAAATGTGGCACACCTCGAAGAATTCACAAACTAGTTATGCGTCTAGTCCATGTCAATGGATGTAATTTCCAAACATGTATAATGTCATATTCTCCCAATTTACTTTAAAAAAATTGAATAGTAGACATAATAACATTTGATGCAATAGCTATACATTGATAGACAAGTGTTCCATATCCAATGCATATGATACAATTGAAAAGTTGGCGTGCTCCAACATGTAGTGAACATATAGTTAATTCATCAAATTTTAGGTGAGTGTTGGATTTGGTTTCTACTTATTTTCGTTTAACCCATGAAATCTTAGGGCTAGCTTTTCTTTTTGCTTACTCTCATTCATTTATTGTTTGTTGGAAAGATTGTCAATACTTTGGTCTTTTGCATCTTTGTTATTCTTTAAAATTCCACTATAGATCAATGGCTTCGCTATGTCTCTATGATAGTTGACAACTAAAAGTATTCCTTGTTATATTGCTTGTTCTCGCTAAATCCTAACTATAGTGAAAAATATTTTAAACAATATAGTTTCAGTGGCTAAGCAACTATTTGAAAAGCAATGAAATGAATGCAATAGTAAACCCAAAGAATTTGTTTTTACATTATACAGTGTGATACATTCCCAAGCATACAATATCATTCATTTTTGTAAAACTATATCAAAAAATTAGGAACTCATTATTTCTTTTGCAAATAGTCAACCATTGCATGCAAACTATGCCCCCCTCATCACAACATACTCATTATAAAAGCAGTCAATGCACACTAAATGCATTAAATGACATAACTATTTAATCACAAATAATAGTATAATAAGTGAAATTTTTGTAACATAACTTTTCCCACACATTTAGATATTAAATAGAAATCTTGTAAACCTAGCCAATATTTCTCCCTATTAATCAAAATTGCCAAAATAATAGCACACAATATATTTTGGAAATATTCATTGTCTAGGTGCAAACTATGCAAGTTGACAACAAGATACTAGATACTAAAGCAATCACTGCATCTTTAATACACTAAATAGTATGAAAAATAGACCAGAAGCAATAGTCTATCAAATGCAAATTGTACAAGATAACATGAGACACAAAACCATATGTATAGGAACAATGTACTATTGATAATCAACTATTGTGTCTATTTATCATACTTGATAACTAGATGTATTGCTAACTATTACATAGAAAACCTAACAAAAAAAAAACTAGAACTCGCCCAAGATTTCATGAACCACTACCCACTACCTCTCCAACACATCTCGCAAAATCTTCATCCAATGGAGTTAACATATATTCACTATTTCATGATCAAATATTTCTCACAATATACAATGTCTCCTTATTTTGGCAATTTAGTTAAAAAAAATCAATATATTGTAATCTTGAAGCACAAAAAATATCTACTTACATCCTAACTATAGGAGAAAGCCAAAAATATTTTAAACAACACAATATCATTGTCCAAATGACTAATTACAAAGAAAATGCAACATATGCAATAGTAAACCTTCCTATCAACAAAAACCAATAATAGACCCACTCCAACCATCTATGTAAAAAACATAAAAAGTACTTCAAACAATATAATTTGATTGACAATGAGAAATTTAAGAAGAAAAAGCCATTAGTTCAAAAGAAAATTCAATAAAGTTTGCAATTGTAAAACTGCCTTCCAATAGAAATTAACAATTGCAATAGCAACCTACCTCTGAACAAAAAAAAAGTTTCATGCTTATGAATTACATAATATGTCATTCGTTATGCACATATGACTATCTAGTAAGTCAAATTCCCGAACCAAGCTTTTCCTTTATTGTCCACAACTCTTCCAAAGCATAAATTTTATGCATATTGAAAGACTTAAAATTCATTGGAAACAAAGGGAATGAACATTACAAGAATTTGACCTTCCAGTTCCTTCTTCACCAACCAAACATACTTGTGCTCACATAGTCATCTGTCTCCAACTTTAATTGAGAATAATGCTTCCTATTTCAAGAATAAATTATACAAATGAACACAATCCATGACATATAATACACTATCCATAAACATGAACCACATAAACACCAATAAAATTTGAAAAAGAATACACCAAGACTATAATTTTTTTTCAAAGATTCCCCGTTAGCCATTGCAACAACAACCAAGTATCATAAATAGAGGAACAAACCACCCATCAGTCATGCACTACCATAGAATAAGGAACATGCAAAACCACAACAAAAAGCTAGGAATACAAAAGCTTTTAAACAAACAACAATAAAAACAAATAAAACCCACTACTCACATCAAATTTTGTGAATAAACAATGTACTCACTGCTTCTCTACTCACTAGGAATTCCACACATCTTGCACACTATGATTTCCTACCTTTCCTCATGCCCTATCACCACAGAAGCAATAAACACATAATTAATGCATTCACTATACCCATTTGCATAGTTACACCTTGTAACAACAAGCAATACTCATAGTCATCGAGTGTGATAAACAAACAACCAAGCCATTCACCACCAATGCACTTTTCTAGAATAAGGAACATGCAAAAACACAACCAATAGCTAAAAGATCCACAAGCTTCTCAACAAATACAAAGAAAACCCAACACTTGCCTAAGATTTCATCAATTATCCATGCATTCATTGCACATATACCCACAAGCAAAACCGCAACAGAAAGCTACCAAACCCATAATCTTTTCAACAAACAATAATAAAACAAGAATAAGCACAAAAAAAATCTAGCATTGGCCAAAAATTTCATGAACTAGTTATTTGTTTAGTGCATATGCACTCACAGACTTCTCAAGTATCACAAATACATAGCCCAACCATTCACAACACTGGACTTTTCCAAAATAACAAAAACAAGTAAAAAATGCAAAATCTTTTCAACAAATGACAACAAGCACAAACAAAATCCAACACTCGTCTTAGAACTCATTCACTGCAAGTCTACCCACATGCAAAAATACAACGAAGACCTAGAATACCCACAAGCTTTAAAACAGACGATAGTGAAACAAGAATAAACACAACCAAAACCTATAACCCCACCAATATTTCATGAACTAACTACAACTACGTGTTCACTGCATATGCACTCACATTACCCAAGACCTTGCCAAAAATGTTCAATTTTCATTGTAACACTTCTAGTTATTAAGTATTGAAAACAAACCAATGTGCCACTCACTTGTTGCATACCGTTACCACTATAGAGAATGACAAATGTCGAACATGGCAACCAATATCCACAAACACACAAGCTTCTCAAGAAACAACAAACATTTGAACAACATGAAAATTAACCAAAACTTCTTTGCTTATCTTCGTACCAGTTGTCTAACACAGATCACGAGGTTTGCATTTAATGCATTAAACATGCATGTACTACTTTAGTAACAACCAAGCCATGCCAAAACTCGTGCTACATGCATCCCTGATTAAATATTTGCCACAATATGTAATGTTCCCCAATATTTATAAAGCTCCCCTACTTTTCCTATTTTACTTAAAGTAAAATGAAAAATCCACCTACTAAAACTAATAGAAAAAATAGATAAACCATGATTTTCCAGCATTGGAAAAATCCATAAAAATCCCAACTATAAAAAAAAGTCAAGAATATTTTAAACAAAGCAATCTCATTAGACAAGGGTCGAGTACAACAACAAATGCATCGATTGCAATAATAAACCTGCCTGTGGACAGGAACTAATAAGCACCTTATCATCTACGGTTAATTACACAAAATACTTTACTTGTATATTTTGATCATTCCAAGCTCTCATTTATTAATATAAATTCATCTATGCTTAATACGACTACACTGCTTATTTTCCACAAAATGGTGAGTCACGACGCATATCGATTTTTCGCAAATAATCCCGTGAGAATTTAATTTCGTTATTTATGTGGTATTTTATAGACGATTATTTATGTCGCACAGAGGTTGCCGCACACGCTTTGATGGTAAAATATTATATGTTAGATGAAGATAAAGGTGTTAAAAAATAAACAGTAAAGATGTATGAGGATAACAACAATTTCCAGATGTCTCCCATTATTAAAAATTTAGGCCTGCATATTTTACACTACCTTCACTAGCTTTCACTAAACAATGTATCAAAAGCATATTTCAAACCATCTGCATCAAACTATCAAATAGTTCATGGCCAACAGGATGATATTTTTCCAGTTGTAAAATTTCGAAAGTAGAATAGATAGGGACGGTAATGTAGATCATTTCAGTGAAACATTTTTCCATGTAAAAAAATAGAGGGTAAGCTTGAGCAGGTGAGAGAGATTTATCTAATGGGACATCGCAGTGGGATTCAGGAATATCCTACGCAGAGCGCATTATGTGCGGATGTTTTCGAGTTTGAAATGGCATCTCATACGAAAGATAATATGGTATTTATGCATCGACCCTGTCTGACAACGCGGTCGTGGAGTAGGTGGAGAACGTGATGGTGGAGAACCGGGCGGACGTTGGGGAGTTGGAGGTGGAGTTACACGCCAATTTCATAACCATCAATTTTTGGAAGCAACACTTTCACTTTGTTATTCAAACCAAGTATGTTTTATTGTTGAACATTTAAGAAAACTTCAAGTTGTTGAAGAACATTCATCTAGGGGTTTGATATTGGATCAATCAAATGACCCTCAGTCTAGCATTGAAGTTCTTTAGATGATCAAGACTATATATATATATATATAAAGGAATGTACATCATAATTAATTAAAGAGAAATAATTTTCTATAGTTGGCATCCAAAAAATTCTAATACAAAAGAGAAGTAAAAATGTTTAAAAGATAAGATTTATAGAGCAAATATTTGATCCAAATATACGTATTTTTATAATATTTAATACTAATATTTACGATTATCAAGTTTATGGTATAGTCTCTATAAGATTGAGATTCAAAACAAGTTTCTTTTGCACTAGATTCAAGATGGGAAAACAATGCATTTATGTCTTTTTTTTAAATATTACATACATTATATGTTATAATTTCCTCATAAATTTAATGTTAAGTACATATAAATGGTTCTACTTAATACACACTAGTTCAAAGGTCAAATGATCAATGGTCATTTTCGTAAGAGGTAAAATGAGATTTGAACCTAAAACCATTTACTCCAAGAGAAGATAACTAGACTAATCCCCTCATCACCACATCAACACAGAAAATGGTAAATAACCTTAATTTTTTAAAAATAATGGAAAAAATATACTTGATCATCAAACCAAATGCACAATAAGAATAAGATGTAGAAATATAGATCATTAAGGTGACATAAATGTATTTTTACTCTATCATTATAGTGCTTTAAATTTATATAAATATGGTTGTAATTGTGTCTTGTTTATGGAGGACTATATTTCAAAATATTCTTAACATAATGACTCAATTTAAGGTTAAACTAACTTAAAAAGTTGTTTTAACTAGACACTAATGATAATAAATTATGCTTAACATAAATATAAAAATTAATCTTAAAATGATTGTAGTTATGAAAAGATAATCTCAAATTGGGATGAGTGAAATTACAACTTAAAAACAAGATTAATAAACAAATGTAGTGGGGTTAATTGTGTTGCGATATGGCTCTGAGAGATCATTTTTAGCTACTTGTGTTTTCATTGATGACAACTAGATCTAGCAGTATGATCTATAGTATTAGCATTGTTTATAACGGCAAGGAAACTAAGACTTTGTATTTTACTAATAGAAATAATGAAGAATAGGATATATAGCTGGCAAGTTGATCCAATCAATTTTTCAGATCTTTATTTTGTGGTGTGGATCTCTAGGAATTTTTTCGTAGCATTTACACTATCCTCTAATGAGTTTTGTGGCATAGTATTAAGTTGGAGTTCGAGTTTAGAGATTTAGTAGCATGATTCATGGTTTATTTTTCATTGTGGCCAACATATTTCATATGGCATATTGTGGATATATGTGGAATATGTATTTTTCTATTTCCTATGTTTGGAATCTTGGTTTGGGTCCATACTAAAGTCTAGCCAACGTGTGTGGGTATGCATCAATTCTAATTCAAGATTTGAGCTGACATAAGAAAAAATATTATATTTTATTGTGAGGTTGGCATACATTGAATTTCTAATTAGCGGGTATATAAAGGAGATCGATAAACTATTTTGGTGGTGATATGCAAGTCGTGGTAGTAGATATAATGCGGTAGTGAAGGAGTATCAAGAAAAGAGTGAAAAGAGAAGATCAATTGTTTGAGGGAGGAATATTTTTGGTATGCCAAGTAGTCCAAAGCAAAGCAGAAGTGCAATTTCATCAATAGATCTGGAATCTGATCAAGAGCCTAAGTGGAGCTAAATTCTAGCATTTGTCGATGTTGTTCTCTTAGTTCAAAATTTTGTTGTAATCTTATTTTTTCTTGTAAGGTTGTGAGTCTTTCCTATTAAGCAGTGATATCTAGGAAGTGTGCTTGAATGCAATTGAATTCCTCTTCTTTCGACTTTACTTTTAACAGAGTAAACATTGTCGATTAATCTTCACTGTGGTTTTTCCCCTAGCAGGGTTTCCACGTAAAAAATATCTTGTGTTATGGTGTGCATTAATGTTACTGCATGAATTCATTTATTATGTGTTGCAAATGTTATATGAAGTTTAATAATTATTGTTAATTGTCTTAGATCTATTTTGGAAATGAAAATCAGTGAACACTAATTCACTCCTCCCCCTCTCAGTGTTCCCAATGTCCAACAATTGGTATCAGAGTAGGTTCCTCTTCAAAATTTTAACAACTTGAGGTGAATCTTGAATTACAATGGATGTTGGTGGTCTTCAAAAAAAAATTATGGTGGCACTTGATGATCTTGATCAATCCAAAGAAAAGGTCATGGAATTAAAGAAAAATAGATTGCAGATGCCAAAAAATTCATCCAATCACTAAAGGATAAGATAAATGAGTCAAAGGAAAAGAGGAAGGAGTTGTGTGATCAGTTAAAGCAAAAAGAAAGCAAAGGTCTAGATGATGTCCATTTGAATCAACCCTAAAAAAAATAGTAGAAAAATGTGAAAAGCTAGCCAAGGACAATGCAACTCTAAAAGTTGAGATGGAATTTGTGGCAATGAAGTTTACCAAAGAGATTGAACAAAGGAAGAAGAATGAGGAGAATCTTGCCCAGTCCTTGAAAGAAAAATAAAAATAATGTAGTAGAATGAATAGTAGAACCATTCAACTATAGGTAGAACTAAAATAGGCTAGAAACTGTGAACACAAGATTGAGAGACTGGAAATGAGCTTGCTACTGCAAATTAATTCAAGGAAAATTTTAGGATAAGTTCCACTAAGAAATCATAAGGATACAAATGACAAGTGAGGTCTCAACTATGAGAAGGGTGAAAGCTTTAGATCTGAATAGAACTCTAAAAAGAAGAAAAAAGGAAAAAGACATCCAATAAGGCAACCCAATGCTCAAATATTTAATGGATATTATTTTACTTGTAATAATGTTGGACATATGGCTTCTCAATGTAGAAGAAGGATAAACCCTAGTCCTCCATCATTTTTTTGTCAATGTTTTAAATGCAAGAATTTTGGTCATAAGGCACTAGAATATAGAAGTATGCTTGTCAATACAAGCAACACTAAATGCTATACCTATGGAAGATTTGGACATGTTGCTAATCAATGTAACTTAGGAGGAAATAAGTGGAATGGCTAGTATAGACAAAAAGGTCTATTGAAACATCTTGGACTCCTTGCAAAATTTTGTAGGAACATAAACATGAATAAAAGATGTATAGTTTATCAAAGAAGAAATTCACATAAAGAAAACAAAGGAAAAGAAAACATGGGTGAAGAAAAGTGGATCTGATGAAGGAAACAAACCTGCACTGGAAGCTCCCTTCGGTAACTCTTTCGGTAACTGATATCAGGCCAGTGGCCTAGGGGGGTTTTTCATGAAAATATCTTGTCCCCTTGTGTATAATTGGCACTGAATCGATGGATGTCATTAGTCATCGTGTTATTCATTAATGGAAGTAATAGAAATCATACATTTAATTGGATGAAATGGCATAGGTTCATAGTTGAATTCTTCGCTTGTCTGAGTTTGCAGAGTGAATGGAGCTTTTAGGGAAAGACATTTAAGGTGACAAAGTAAAGTAGGTGAAATTATAAAAAGGGAATTTGAAACCCTAATTCATCATTGTGCATTGAAGGGGAATAGTTTGAGAGAATTTTTTGTAAAATTTCAAAGGTGTAAAAGGTGATCCTAGTAGTGAATTTTTAGGTATTCATGTTGATCATTAATTTCATATTTACTTTTTGTAATTGGTAGAACTCTCTTCGGGGTGAAAAATGAAGCAAATCAAAGGAACCATAGCTCTAGATGAGTATAGTAGTCTAAATATTAGGGATGAAAGAATTTTTTTATCACTCACCGATCTTAGGAGGCTTGAAGGATCAAAGCATAAAAATTTGCATATATGGAGTGAATATCTTCATTTTGTCAATGTAGAAATAATTTGGTTTGTTGTAAGAAAAATCGATGGTGATATCCTCACTCTAGACGAACCCTATCAAATTTCCAAGGATGTGCTTATAAATCTAACCGGCTTATGCAATGTTGGTGATATACCAAAGAAGTCGATTCACAATGTTGAGGTTGAAGCCCTAACCAAAATAAATGGATCTCAAAGGGTTCTAACAATTGTGATGATTAAAGATATGTTGACAAGGTATGCTGCACATGAAATCACATATAAGATCTTCTTCATAAACTAATTAAAAGGATCAAACTTGACTAGTGCTAAATATATCTCTCATAAAATGATAATTGAAAATGAAAACTTTGACCTATATAGTCTATTGAAGGATCAACTAATGGAGACTGTTCAATTAATGAAGGATATTGACTACCACTTCAAGTTTGGCACTCTAACAATATGTATCATGATGCATTTTCTAAACTATTTTCTATGAAGGACAATGTAGTGTGGAGAGAAAATAGTTTGGTTTGTAAGAAAATATTCAATCATTATAACTCTTTTGAAAATTGTGAACAAGTGTGTGAAAACTTGTTTAGAAAGGTTTTAGAAAATTTTGAGAAAGTGCTATCCCTCTCTTGGTAAGTTAGCTAAAGTTGGATTATCCTTAGGAAAGGAAGAGAAAAAGTAGAAGAGAGGAAGTGATATGGGTGGTGTCATTCATCTGATACCCAATTCAACAAAGGTTGAAGAAAAATGGAAAAGATAATTAGTTGCGGATGTAGAGGATGAAGTTTTTGAAGAATATACTCCAAGAGATCAACCAAAACTAGGTGAAAAGTAAATAATAATAGCTGAAGATAGTGATGAAGAAGGTGCTTTGTTCAAGTTAAAGATAGTGCAAATCATTCAAGATGAGGACAATATGCAAAAGATATCAGGCATATGGTTAAATGTACCATCTTATGAATAAGATATTATTGAAAACACTTTAGAAAGATACTTGTACAGTTTTCACACACATGCCCTGCTGAAAGCAGGGATGCTCTTTTGCTTTCATTTTTGGTGTTTTGGCCCTTTGATTTTTAGGATTTGCTCACCTTGGTACTTGTCTAAATGATTATCTCACTTGTGCAAATTCTACTTTTGAGGAACACTTTGAAAATATTTTGTTTTGGGACATATTTTAGGTTTTTCTTCATTTTTAGGAAAATTCCATTTGGGCGGAATTCCCCACATGCCTTGAAAACCTAACCGAGGATAGTTTGCATTATTTTTTGAAATTCTAGGACTTCACAGAATTTCGTTTTCCCTAGATTTTCCCAAAATTCCATCGTTCCTTCAGATTCCTGAGCTTGCTATATTTAGTCATATTTATGCCTCTTGTATGATTCTATAGCTTGATTTTCTTGGGTTTAAATGATATTTATGCTAGGATTTGAGTCATTTTCTTTGTTGAAGGATTTGAGGAGACTTGATTTTGAGTTGTTCTTTCTGAGTCTTACATTTGAGATGTGATTGTTTGCTTCAGTTGGATTCTTCTTGGTGGTTGCTTGCATTCGCTTGGACTCCAGGGTTTCTTGCCAGCTATTGCTATTTTTATTTCTTACTTTTCATGGTATTTTCATGCATCCTTCTCTTCTAATTAATGGATTTTAATTGTTTCATGGTTTGTGTGTCTATGCCTTGAGTTAGGATTTTGATATGGCAAGAGTCAATAGCAGGGCTAGGGTTTCTCATCTCAATTTGATGCCCTTCCTTGTACTATGCATTTCCTTTCCTTCTGCTTGATTGGATTTTAATGTGGTCAATCATTGCTTTTTTTGATTCTTAGTTCAATTTCATGTTTTAATGTAGTGAGTTGTAGTTTGACCTAGCGAATCCTTGACCTTCGATAAAATCACATCCTTGGCAAATTGGAACTTTTTGTTCATCATCTAGTCTAATAATCATCATGTTGCCATAAGGTTTTAGAGAGGTTTGTAAGAAGGTTGTGAAAGTGGAAAGGTAGGTTGGGAGCCAAATTGTGTGTCCATGGTGGTATCTTAGGGTTTCCCCTTTATCGTTGCTCTCATTGGTTTAAATCACATTTGATGAATTGGAAATCAAGATTCTCCATTTTAAAATTCAAACAAATAGAATCCAAGATTGAATCCCCAACTTTAAAATCATTTAGTCTATCTGGGTGAAATCCTGACAAGGTCAAAGATTTTGGGTTTTTGAATATTTCATGGATTTCCTTTACTTTGGGAATTCCTTGATTTCCCATTGCCTTATTGATTTCCTGAAGATGTGCTTAAAATACAAAAAATATGTGACTTCGTGGAATTCCATTCCCTTAGGATTTTACAAAGATTTCTTTGGTCCTTCATTTTCCTAAAATTTTGTGAAATTTTTCCATTTTCATAGATTTCACTCCCTAACGAAATTTTTTGAAGTCTTGTTGGAAATGAAGAATTGTGGGATAACATGAGTTATTAGCTAATGATTGTGCATCATCTGATCAATTTGGGTTTTTAAAAGATGTATCATGCTATTTATTAACTAGTGATGTTGGTTGAATGATAGTTGTAATTTTTTTGAGCTCATTTCACTAACTTCTGTCTAGCTCAGAATTTCCCAAAAATTTCTCTTCGCCCTAAATTCCAAAAGAGGATGAAAAACCCAAACTTTGAAATGAGTAATCTTTATGATGTTTTAGGGGATTTTGTTAATCATGGGACTTGTTTTAAGGGTTAATATATAAGTTATGATGGACTAACTTGGTTTTTCATGCTGTGGTGGATCTTTATTGTGATTTTTTGTTGAATGCAGGCTAAATCAAGCAAGGCCATTGCTGGAAGGACTAAGGGAATGGTAATGGACCCTAGTGATGAGGGAGCTTCTATTTTGGAGGCTAAGAGAATCAAGTTGGATATGAAAAGAAATGTTCCTGAGAGCAAGTTAGTTTCCTTTTGGTTAGAGGTAGCAGATACCAATGTTGGGAGATGGGATTATGAAGAATTTAAAGAAAGAATGGTAGCATAAAATCCTTCCTTGTTAGCTAAAAAATTGGTATACTCAGGGTTGGCTCATGTGGTTGGCTTCCCTCCTATGGTGCAATGTTATGAGTTAGTCCTAGAGTGTGCTAGGAATTAAAATTTAGATACACAGAGGATAATTAGTCCACAAGGAAGGGTGCTTGTCAATTTATCTCCTATCTCAATGGCTAAAAAATTTGACATGCTAGATAGGTCTCATGTGGTGGGGCTTGATCTTGAGATAGCTAAGAAACACTATACAAATGATATAGCTAAGTATTTGCAAGCTATCAATTCCTGGTTAGAGAAACCTAAGCCACACTTCTCCAAGTCACCTAAGTACTTGCATAGAGCCAAGTTCAAATTAGAGTATTATGATGCAATCACTCTCCTTAGTAGAGGGTTTAAAGACTATAGGGATATTTTAGAATTGGATGTCTTACATCATAGTAAGGATGGAGCAAAACATAAATTATCATTGGTCAAGTTTCATTAGTGCTAGGATCCATGAGCAATTATGCAATATTTTGTAGACCAAGAGCTTCATAATGGCATCTTACTTGGTCTATTCCTTGGCAAGGTTTCATCCATACAAGGGGTTAAGTGCACAAGGGGTATTTTTTTAGGATGCTATCTATGAGATTTATCCCTAGCTACATTTTGATAGCTCAAGCTACAAGAGGGTGAATGATGCATTCAACATGTATATCACAAGATTGTTGTATGGAGAAGAGCATATAAGAATTTATGATGTGGCCAAGGAATTGATACAAAATAATGGAGCAAGGTTTATACAATTTTCTACCTTCTCGTACATTAAAATTGATGGTTTCTAGAGAGCTCCTTGCAAGTTACCATGATATCCAACATATCACATCATAATCTTGGAGGTAACCAGGCATGTTTTAGCCTTTGATTATATTGTGAAGAAAGATATGCACAAAATGGGTTTAAGAGGTGATTTCCCATTGAGGGTGGGAGTTAATGAGGTATGCCCTTCTATAATTATAGCACACTCCTCTAAGGAAGAAATGAGCACTCTAGGTTTGGCATTCCACTCCAAGAGACCCAAATTTGATAGGAGAGGAGAAGCCCAAAAGAGAGCTAGTAGGGACTTTAGACACAAGGATGACATTGAAGACTATTGGGTGAATTTCAAAGATGATTTTGAGGTCTAAAGGAAGAAATTCTATAGGTTTCTCGCTAGTTTAATCAGGTTGTATAGCATCAAGGCAATCCCTAACCAGCTTGATGATGATGGGGAAGTAATCCAGACTCATGATTATGAATCAATCAAGGATAATCCCATAAGTGAGATTAATTGGTTAGAAGAGGCGAAAACTAAATTGGAGCAAATCAATGCTCTTGTTATCAAGTATACCAAGTTATGGCTCAAGCATAAGATTTGGGAATTGGACAATGAAGGGAAGCAATATACTTATGATATAATGGGAAATTTGGATTCTCAACCCACCTCTGAGGAATACAAGTATGATCCAAAAGGTAAAGAAAAGGTAGGCTATCCCTTCAAGATCAAGATTAAGGATGCTCAAGAAGAGGCTAAGAAGGAGAAGAGGAGGAAGACTAGTGCTAAAAGGAGGAATGTTTCTTCTAAGGAGAAGACATTTGCATAGGAGGAGGAGCACAAAGTAGAAGGGGAAAAATATGGTCTTCCTATGCCCAAAAGGAGAAGAATTGTAAGGATTTCAAAGAAACAAGGTGGACAGTCTAAAGAACAACAAAAGGAGGATATAATACCATAGGTGGTAGATGTGGAAAGCTCTGGAGAAAAGACATAGGTGTATATCAATAAAGCTAGGACCCCTTCTCCAAAGGAAAGTCTAGTAAGAGAAAGTGCTCTTTTAGTTTCCTCTAGTGTGCCATGACAAGAAGATGCTTTCACCATTCCCTTTCCCTAGGAGCTACATGATTAAGAAAGAGATAGAACAAAGATTATTGGTGATGATGTCCATTAGGGTGAAGATGCAAAAGAATTCAAGGAAGGTGATCTTCATAGGGAAGAGGTAGAAATTAGTAATATTTTATAGACTTCCTTGGTATTGTATGAGAACTCATCAATTGGTAATGAGGAAGGGAACCTACAAAACAGGAAAAGGTACATGAAAGGACTCCCTCTCCCATTCATGTGGTGAAAAAAATATTGGATCAAAATGAAATTCAAAATCCAAGAGATAATAGGGATGGAGACAAGGGAGAAGATAAGACTGAAGAGGTCCCCTCAGTGCATAATGTGGATGTGCATGATGTTGATTTTGAGCCTTCTATAGGACAATAAAAAAGGGAGAAATATGGTGAACAATAGTCAGGTGGCACTGCTCTTGGTTGGCTTAATGAAATATTGAGAAGTAAGAAGATAATTGTAGATGATACTCCTCCTAACTGGGATGAACTATTAGCTAATATTGGGAAGAGGTAAACAAAGAAGAAGGCTAAGGTGATTTACAAAATCACTAGGGATGAGGAAGACAATAGGGTAATTCATGTTGTTGTTCCTATAGTTGAAAAAGACAAAGGTGATATGGCTCCTCAGGATTACACCATTCAAACTATAAACTTGGGGCCTACTAGTAAAGATCAAGAGAAAGAAGAGTTTTAGAAGTCCTCTCAGGCCATCCTTAGGAGGTTAGATAAGGAGACAAAGGAGAAGGAAAGGTTGCAAAAACAACTAAATAGTATATATAAATATGTGCAACATTTGATGAAGCCCCTATAGACTATGGGAAGTGAAGGAGTTTCTCCTGAAGGCTTGTTGCCTAAATTTGCAATCAATGAACTTGGAAGGATGAAGACCTCAAATCAGGTCACACTTGATTGGTTGCATTGAGTGGGAAACAAATGTGATGATGCAATGAAGGAGATATTTTCAATTTTTGGGGATGCTCATAGGTCAATAGAGTGGCTAAAATATGTTTTAGCTTAGGACAAGGAGGATGTTGATCCCCTATTGTAGAAAACCAAGGCCATCATGGAGTATACTAAAGAAAGGTTGGTAAGTGATGGAATCCTTTCTTCTTCAAAAGATGAAAAACCATGGGAATGGTATGAATCTCTATAGATTAGACAAAGGGTACTAAAGAAGGTACATAAATAGTGAAAACAAATAGAGAGCACCCTGACAGACATATATAATAAATGTATTTCATTTTTTGAAGTCATCATTGGTAGGGAGAATTTTGCACCAAGTCATCTCAACTTGGAAAAGGAAATGGTGGCATGATGTTGATGTCCCACTTGAGGATGGTCCAATTATAGTTCACCATTTGGATGGTGTAACCACATACATTGTAGTCATGGAGAGGCACCAAACCCTAAAGATGGAATGGGATAAAATAGTCAAACAAGAAAGAGAAGATATTAAATCTATTGAAAGGAAGTTCAAAATATTAGTTATCCAACCCTTGTCTGACTTGGATAAGATATTATTGATAGTGCAAGATAAAGTGTGGTGAGATAAGGATAAGGGGGAGAGCATTTAATGCAAGGCTTCATCAAAATTTGTGCTTCCAATTATTCCTTCTCCACTCTTCACATGCATTGGACAAAGCTATATTGGATAACCCAAGCTAACCTAGATGAGTCCCAAGCATTTGATGCTAGTTTTCCTTTGTTCTAGAACTTCTTGGGCCAACTTGCTTGTGGCCATTTTTTATTGCAACCTTAGTTGTACCGACATATCCTTGGATTTCTATAAGTATGGAATTTTTCCTCATTTGTAAGGGCTACATAGATATACATTGAATCTAATTAAGTAGTAGAGCAAGAGTTGGAGCTAGGAGTTAGTTTTATTTTTGAGCAAGTGTTGTGACACAAAACATTGGAATTGTTTCTACTTTGGATGATTCAATACAAGTAAAGAAATTATGCCTTGGCAATATTTCTTGTGCTTCCTTATCTTGCATGGTTCTTATTGTTCCATCTTTGAAATTGCTCAAATTTATTTGATATATGTTAAATTTAAGGTTATATGATTTAATAGTGTTTTTGGTTTGATGCTTGAAGTGTTTGTAGCAATCCTTGGTCCACACTTTTCACAACTAGTTGATTGCGAGTTACTTTTCAAAGTTATCCTCGACCTTAATATTCATTGTTCTTAGTTCAATTGTGAATGTTCATTTCAATTGCATCAAGGTTATTTTGGATAAATGCTCATAATCTGAAAATCTTTAGTGCCTTAGAAGATAACATCATTTCTATAAGATTGCAAGTTCATGTGCATTAAGTAGGAATTGGTTTTGAGGGATTGGTCCATTTCAATAATTTTATCATTTTCATTATTGACTGTAGGGTTAATTTTAGTCTTAGTATCTCTCTTAAACCCTTATATTTTATCATTTCTTTCATTATTCATGTTAGATTTAAGATTTCAAGTATCACTATATTGCAAAATCTGATAAGTTCTAAGATCCAACATTTGTTACTAAGGCCCCTTTGTGATTAATAGAATTTTCACATATTATCTAAGTTGTTGATGCATTGTCAAGACCTGACATTAGAAACCTTGGGGTCATCTCTTGAGGCTTGCTAATAGAGATCTACCTTTCAAGAGAGATACAATTTCCATATTCTATCTGAGTTGTTGCTATGCAAGAAACACCATCAACAATACTTTTCTGATAATAATATTGAGTTGGAGAGTCTACAAGATGTTATCCCAGAAGAGCTAATTGAGTGTGTCAAGGAACCCATGGAATCAGTGCCTCTAGACAGAAAAGAGTAAATAATTTCCCATTTAAAGATGTCGTTTAGGCTATCTCTTTCCAAGTTGAAGAATAAAATGAATGATTTGAGATAGTGCATGATTCAGCTAATAAATTTTTTAATTATTGTCATAAGTGGCATCATGTGGTAGGAAAGTACAAGGATAAGTTGGAAGGAATTGAAAAAGAGCTTGTCAGAACTAAACAAGATTATAGTATGTCTTTGGACAAGAATGGAGATGTTAAGAAGAATTTTCATGCTCTACAAGTTGAGCATGCAAATGTCCTCTTTTTTAGAAATACTCTTATTGATTCCTTATGGAAAGTGAAAGACATAACTAAAGGGAGATTAGAGAAAATGATTGAAGTGCTTAAGTTAGGAGAAAAGCTGGAAGATGCAATCACCATTCCTGAGTCTCTTATTCATATCATCAATAGAACTTCAAAGAATAAAAACTTGATCATAGCTATTGGGATTGCTATGGAATCCTAGAAGAAATTCCTTCCAAAAATGAAACCTAAGTATAAAATAATTTTCTAAATTCTTACAGTAGTTGTCGAATTTTGATCAATTTTTGCATCATCTATTGGGGAGAGAATGGAGTAAGAGTAAGTGTAGTAAAATATTAAAGGGAGAGAATAAGAAGTGAAGTGGAGAGTGGATTTTAGTAGAGCTTTGCCATTGATTTCAAAGGGGGAGAGAATGTAGTGAAATTTTTTCTTGACATCCATAGGGGGAGCAATATTTTTTGTCTTGTTGTCTTTGGTTTTGACACTTAATCAAATTTTCACTAAGTGTTGCCATCAATGCCAAAGGGGTAGATTGTTGGCATATGGCTCTGATAGATTATTTTTGGCTACTTGTGTTTTCATTGATGGCAACTAGATTTAGTAGGATGATCTGCAGTATTAGCATTTTTTATACCGACAAGGAAACTAAGACTCTGTATTCTATTGATAGAAAGAATGAAGAATAGGACATTTGGTTGGAAAGTTGATCCAATCACTTTTTTGGATCATTATTTTGTAGTGTGGATATTCATGCAAAATATTTCTTAGCATTTACATTATCCTCTTATGAGTTTTGTGGTATAGTATTCCATCAGAGTTTGAGTTTAGAGATTCAGTAGCATGATTCATGGTTTATCTTCCATTATGGCTGACATGTTTCATATGACATATTGTGGATATATGTGGAATATGTATTTTATTATTTCCTATGTTTGGAATTTGGAATCTTGGTTTAGGTCCCTACCAATGTCTAGCTAACTTGTGTGGGTACACATCAATTCTAATTAGAGATTTTAGTTGACATAAGGAAAAATATTATATTTTATTGTGAAGCCGACATACATTGAATTTTTTATTAGTGGGTATATAAAGGAGATCGGTAAACTATTTTGGTGGTGATATGAAAGTTGTGGTAGTAGATATAATGCAGTAGGGAAGGAGTATCAAGAAAAGAGTGAAAAGAGAAGATCAGTTGTTTGAGGGAAGAATATTTTTGGAATGCCAAGAAATGTAGAATAGAGAAAAGCAAACCAGAAGTGTTGTTCCATCAAGAGATTCAAAATTTGATCGAGAGAATAAGTGGAACTAAATTCTGGCATTTGTAGATATTGTTCTCTTAGTTAATTTTTTTGTTGTAATATTAATTTTTCTTGTAAGGTAGTGAGCTTTAGGCAATGCACCTGAATACAAGTGCATTCCCCTTCTTTCTAATTTACTTTTAATAGAGTAAACATTGTGGATTAATCTCCACCATGGTTTTTCCCCTAATAGGGTTTCCACATAAAAATATCTAGTGTTATGGTGTTCATTAATGTGACTACGTGAATTTATCTGTTATGTGTTGGAAATGTTATATGAAGTTTAATTATTGTTAATTTTTTTAGATCTATTTTGGAAATGAAAATCAGTGAACACTGATACATGCCCCCCTCTTAGTGTTCCCAGTGTCCAACAAATTGAATATATTTTCAAAGCCTTAAGTTCAAAGATATTTTGTTATCTTGTTATTAGAGTGCGCCAATAATTAAGGCAACAAATTGAAGCTTAAGATCCAGGTCAAGAAATCAATACCATTAAAATACCTAATAAGAGTAGTATACAGACTAACCGAGTACTAGATTATCAATGGATGTACCCTTCTCTTGATAGTTTCAACATGACAAACATCTTTATTCTATTGATCATTATCATCATGGTTCTCGATTCCCACTCAAGAAATTTTACAAGAAATATTAAATATACATATAATGGAAAAGATGGAAGTTATGATAATTAAAAAAAAGAAAGATCCATACATCAATAAAATAATACTAGTTAAACACTCTAATGCCTTAAATAAACATGCATACAATAAATTAATAAATATAATTATAAAAAACTACTTGTCAATTTTTGGGGAACATTAAAGTATTTTCAAGTGGGTAGTTGTACCTTTCATTTTGATTAATTCTCTAGACACCTTTATGTTCTTGATAAATAGGATATTGAGGCATCTCATTTATTTATATGTCATACTTTACTTGGTTTGTATCTTGGTATTTAGTAGGACTTCTAAAGAAAATATTGGTCATCTTAAAAATGTATGTTTCAAATTATTAAGTGAAACAAGTTGCTTTTAAATGCTAAAAAGTGTGATTATTCAAAAAGAACTTAATTCATGTAACATGGTTATCTTGTGTCCAATAGAGGGATAAAGATATATATGTCCAAGATCAAAGTGATGTTTAATTTTTAAATTAAACAACCTATAATTTATAAACAATGAGCTTTAGTGGAGATACACACTACCTTTCTAAGTTTATCATTTAACTCTTTTTATGGCTACCTTACTACGTTTGATCATGGGGAATGGTAATAAGTTTCATTAGGGAGTAAAAAAATACCATCATTTCAAGAATATTAAGTAGAAGATTATTATGTCACTATTATTAATACTCCCTAATATTCACTATAAATTTGAAGTAGATAGATATATAAATAATTATGTCATGGGTGTGGACTTGTTATAATGAGGTGGTTTCATTTTTAATGATAAATAAATATTAGGAAAGGTTATTCTTAAGTAAAGTACATATCAAACATATTTGTATAAATTGGGTTTGAGGGTGAGGAGATTTAACTATTATCCAATGGGAAAGAGATGGTAGTGCATATTGATCATCAAATTTCACAATAAATTTTCAATCAAAATACATTTTTTATAATAATTAAATTATTATAAATAGATTGGACTAGTGCAAAAATTACATGTTTTTAGTAAGTACAAGCGTGGATATTCCATATATTATATTAGTGAAACTAAATTTAGTGAAATATATTAGTTAAAAAAAAGATTTAAGATTGTGGGTTTTGAGCCTCAACTAAACTACTATCCTATTTATGAGCTTCTATAGAATGTAGAAATAATTATGTTAAAGAAAATGAGATTATTGTTCATGAGTTGTAAGAATCTTTAATGTGACCAAGATGGTTACAAAATATCAATGATATATACAATGATCCTATTTTTGTTAGCTATAATAAAGTTTTGTTCTAGTGATCAATAGTTAACCACTTGCCTACAAATATGGTAACATAATTTATTTGAAGAAAATTGGGTACAATACCATTAATTTCCCCACATAATATGATATCAAACAACATATATTTATAAATAAACCCTACATATATTGCTCATATAGATCATAAATGATGTATTTATCAATATATTTATATGTATGTGTTCTTCCATGACATGCCTCTTCACATATATAGCTTAACAATATACTTGATCAATATATCTCCTCTTTATAATTATAGAGGTATATATGTGTATGTTCCCTATTACAAGTATTGTAGTGTTTTTATATATTTATTCTCATATTACAAGTAGTGATTCTTTAAACATAACTACAACATTTGTGTCTAGCATCATAAATTGTCACCCCTAATACTTTCACACCACTTGGACATCCTATTTTACTTACCAAATTAATCACAATAATAATTTATTCATTTCATGGTCATTTTATAAAAAAACATTAAATTCATTGACATCTTGAATTTTTTTGAGCAAAATCAGTCAATCAACGGTGGTAGCACCCTTGACCTTAAATGGGACCTAGTTTAAATTTGATGCTTTGGGTGTTTGTCTTAGCTAATGTAAAGTGACCCTAGGTTTACCTATAATAAAAATATCAATTGGAATGCATATACAAAAAAAAAAATTATTCTCACTTGAACATTAGAATAAATTATGAATAAGAAACTATTATGATGCACTTATTGTGAAGATCTATTGAGTTATCCTCTACATTCTAGCTACAATAATCTATTATGTTTTCTGAAATAACCTCTTGCCATTCTATCAAACAATTCAAGAATCCATCAAATAAAATTTAGTGAAAAATTCTGATGTGAAGATCACTTTAATAAGGGCTTTATACCAAGGTAACATTACAATTTATCATTTATGATTTTAGAAAATTATTGATTTGGCCTCTATTTGACCTAGGGTATGCCCTCTTGATCATCACCATCTATTGTACAATGAGGTGGGAAAGAAAAAAAGAGTTTTGAGTTAGGAAAGTATCTATACTACACAACACTTTCCCCTCTTTTCATGTGTACAAGATAGATTCAAAAGTTTCATTAGAAGCATGTCACAAGAAAAACAAGGAAAATTGCAACCTACCAAGTTCAAATTTTTTAGATCTTGAAAAAGGAGAATTTTTGGACTAGGGTGTCATTGCCCCTATCATTGCAATTTAGGGCCATTTTTTTATTATGAGTTCTATGATCTAAAATGAAAACCAAAAAATAACCTTCCACAAAGAGAAAAAGAAAAAAATAGAGAGATTGCATGAAGATGTGCAAATTGATATATTCTCAAAGTATAACTAACTACAAGATATGATTTTCTTTATAAAATCAAAGATGCATAAACATAATCTTATCTTGAGCAAAAAGATAGCTTAACAAGACAAAGGATAACAACCTATAACCTAGGAATTAAATAATGCTTTAGTAAACTTATGTAAAGTGTAATTAAATAATTAATTATACCAACAACTCCCCATAAGTGCAACTTAGGGAGAAACAGATTGTTATACAAATGATGCGAGATGGGTCCTGAAAACAAAGGTCTGATTAGGTACCCATTTACAAATGCAAAGAGAGAGAAAATCCAGTGGAAAAAACCCCCCCTCGGTGAGATGAACTGCTGCAAAGAATCACTAGAAGAACATTGATGAAGCAGCATTGGAACCCCAAATCCGACAAGCAAGGAAATATACTTCTATTTTCAAGAAACCATAATGAAATCACAAATGCAACAACAGACCTAATGCCAAGGAACACTGGAAACTCACAACCTGGATCAACCTTGGAATCTATAAGCAACAATAGATGAAAGGATGGAGCCACCCATAATAATGACAAAATCTGGAAGTTGTGTCCTCGAAGCCAATGCCAAACTAAAACTAAAATTTCCCCATAAGATGAGTACCATCAAGATTCTGGAACATTAACCATATAAACATGGCCTTCAAATTGAGAAATATCTACACCAATGTGGATCAAGAACCATAACTTCCAATGTGAAGTGTGAACTGATGCAAACCAAAGATGTGTCTAGCTAACCAAGAAAGAAGCTAAAAGAAACAATAGGAAACCAGAAAAACTCATGCAAGTTGTCACCAATATGAAAGTGTGAAGATGGAGATCAAAGTGAAAAACTACACTCTAATCAAATTATTATGCAAGAAATCCCCCTTGATAGAACATTATCTTAGTTCATTTAATAAAATAACCCAACGATTATAAAAGGATAGAATGATAAACATGCATAAAAATAAATAAAAATAGACCTCAAATCTGCATAGAGGCTTGAACTAGCTTTCCAATGCCGTAAGAATGGAAAAAATGGATAAGCGAGTCAGAAGATATGTCTCTCAGAGTGAAAACAACATGTGACTTCCAAGGCTGAAAAAGGCATCAAAAATGAAAAACCAAAAAATTGGACCTTCACCATTGTGTAGAGAGTCAAAGCATCTTTCTGATGATATCTTGTTTGCAAAAAAATGATTCTGTATGCTCAAGTTACGCCCATTTCCATGAAAGTGCTCTGAAAAGACCCAATAAGCCTCTAATAAGCCCTTAGGGGCTAAAAGAGTTTGGCCCTTGGTCACTTGGGTGGAGTAGGGGGCTGGCGGTAAGCTCCTAGGGCCAAGCCCTTGGTTGCCCATGTGACCAGGGTGGGTGGTTGGAAGCCCAGTGAGGAGTCGAGTTGGGCACTTGGTAACCCATACGTCCTCAACGAAGCCTGTAGGGAGCTAGAGGCAGTCCAAAGTGGCGCACTAGGGATGATCGCTAGTGGCGATGGTGCGAAAGTGGCTGGTGGGAGGCCACTAGGTGGCGGATGAGTGGCAGTTGCCTGCAAATTGGTCATGCAAATTCTTGAGCAATTTTTTAATTTTTTTTAAAAAAAAATCGATATTCTAGCCTTGAAAAACATGCTTGGGGGTCATACAGCCCTTGAGAATTTTTTTTTTTCCTCCAGATGACTTTTCCCAAACTGGACAAATTTTATATGAAAATAGGGGTTTTTGGGTGCTGCAAATCCAATGGCGAGGTCCATTTTGGCCCAAAATGCCTAGAAAATTATGCAAACCCTAGATATCTTAGAAAATCATTGAGCTTGAAACCCTTGTAGATCTAGCAAACAATGACCAATATGAATGAAATAAAAGTCATTTATGAATTTTTCTAGCACTCTGAATTCAATGGAATACCCTGATCTAATCCAAGATGTTGCATGAATATGCTCAAGGAATGAAACCCTCAAGGGAACCTAAATGAGCTTTGCAATGTACTCCTCCAAAAAAATTTGAGAAGGGGCTGCAAATTGAGGCTCTCATACCATGTTAGAAACCAAGATCTAAAATGCAAACCGGAAAATAACCTTCCACAAAGAGAAAAACAAAAAAGAAGAGAGATTGCATGAAGATGTGCAAATTGATATATTTGAAGTACAATTAATTACAAGATATGATTTTCTTTATAAAAGCAAAGATGCATAAACCTAATCTTATCTTTAGCAAAAAGATAGCTCAGCAAGATAAGGATAGCAACCTATAACCTAGGAATTAAATAATGCCTAAGTAAACTTATGTAAAGTGTAATTAAATAATTAATTACACCAACAAGTTCCTCTCTATAACTCCTTTATAGACTTGTAATTGTTCTGTGAATTTCCACTTTTTTGTGACAAATTACACTTTTTGATCTATGGTTTATGTCAAATAGGCTTGTTAAAACATATACACATTTTTTATTCTTTGAAACTCAAGGACTAGACCCTAGGATATTAGATCTCCCTTACGCAAGATAGTTAATCATCAAACCATAGTTGGTTTATGTTTGAATGTGAAGTGTAAGTGAAAAGAAGCTAATCCTAATTGGATCTAGGATCACTTTTCTTACTTTACATTTGGGTAAACCCAAGGTATCCTACACTTGCAATTTTCTAATTTAAATAGCATAAATTCTAAAATTTGATGAAAAATATAGGTTATTACAATGTCTTGTCATTGAATTGCATTTGTTTCTTTTTTAAAATTAGGAATTTTCACTTCATTTATAAAAAAAAAAATATTGATGAAATCAATTTACATCAAAGTTACGAAATATATTAACTAGTTAGGAGTGAAAAAATGGTGGAAGGAAACAATTTTCAATAAAGGATACCAAGTTTGTTTCGTAAAGCCACTAAGAAAGAGTGGGATTTGCTTGCATAGGTAGGAACCTAATGAACTAGGAGCACAAACATGGTTGAAAATGGGTCAAGCCGGATGAATTCCAAACCTGTGGGGTCCACAACAATGGTGCAAGTTAAAATTGGGACAACCACAGGCAATGGGAAGAGGGAATTTTACCAATAGAGGTAAGGTGAAATAGTATGATTAGAGGAAATTGTAAGGTTTTAAAAGGATGTGGGTTCTAGGATGATATGCATTTGAGAGGGGATGGTTGTATCATTGCCTAAGAATGGATTGATTCACTGAAGGAAGAAGGCTAGATGATTTTCAACTAGGGTAGATAATTTTTGAAGAGGATTGGAAGATGATTTAGAGGGTCCAATAAAACTAAAAGAGAGATGTGGGAGAAGTATGGAGATTTAGGATATAATATGCCTTCATTTTTGATAGGTGCCTGCAAAGTGCCTCTATGAGACAACAAGTTGAAAGGGGGTAATCAGAGAAGTTTCTTGCCACAAGAAAAAAAAAAATGAATGAAAAAAATGAGGAAACCAAATGAGACTCTCTAGTTCATGGGAGTGAGGAGCATCAAACGGGGGAAAATAGCATGGTAACCAAGACCACTAGTTGTTTCTATCAATTTAAGATTTACCAAGGTTAAAGTTGGATTAGAAGAATCTTTTGTAATAATGTTGGTATTGAGTGAAGGCTTTTATTGATGCTTTTATTTCTTGCAATAGAAAATAAGCAAGACCGCTAGTTGTTTCTTTTGTATTAGGCTCTATAAGGACACAAATTCCTTGTTCTTTATCACTACATCCTTTTCCACTATAACCAAGTTGTTTCGAAAGTTCATAATCTCTTCATAAATCTTTTTGATTTCTTTTGGATTTGGTGGTTGTTCATAATCAACTTCATCAAAGTTTGTTGTGTAATTTGTTTCTTCTTCTAAATTGGTTGAAGTGGATTCTTTCGAGGGTTCTTTTGAATTGTGTGTTGACATTATTTCTAGTTCCTTTCCCTTTTTAGACTCTTTTTATGATCTTGTATTCTCAGCCATGAATTTAGGTGTAAAATATAAGGAACCCCAATCATCTTTCAATAAAATTATGTTTTCCTTAGTTTCTTCTTTGTTTTATCCCTCTTGCATGGATTCTTGTTGTGTAGGTGTCAATATTTTCAAAGGACTTTCCTTGTCTTTCTCAATGTGCAAAAATATTTTTGGTACTAGTTTAATTTTGATTGCATACACTTTTTTGTTGTACACATACTTCATTATACAATGGAGGGTTGAATCCGCTACATGCATCTCATGAATCCATGGTCTTCCCAAAATAATATTATATGAAATATTATCAGGAATGGCATGAATAGTATTTTTCAAAGCATAACCTTTCCAACACTAATGAGCAATATCATCACACTTAGCTTGGTTGTTTCCCTACATTATCAAATCCATGGATAGTGTGAAACACTTTTCTTTTCCTTAGTCTTTTGATCTTTAACTTCTTTTTCTTAGCTTTGGAGATGTCTAGGTTTATGCAAGGTTAATCAAAAAGATGGGAAATGCACCATGTGGTGGTTGCAAGAATTTCTTTAATGATTTTCTTTTCAGAGGAGAGTTTAAGACATGCATCAACTTTGTGGAATTTTTCTCAAAAAAAATATTCAGAAAACATAAGATCCCCACCCACATGATGCGTCATGTCTTCATTGCAAGAGGACTGTGACTCTTATGATACAATATATTTTGGGAGTCTATCGAAGCTTGCTAGCTTTTCTTTCTCTTGGTTTCTAGGATGGGAACTTTGAGTTGGTGCCTTTGGATGATGGGATTGGTCACCAAGACCATTTTTCTAGATATTTTTTTAGAATTTAATCATTTGCAATCCTCTATATTTGCTAAATATCTAAAGGGAATTAATGTAGTAGCTATGAATTAAGGAGCAAAGATCATTGTGACCTAACTGAGGATCTATGATCAGATTGCAAGCTATCAAGTATCAACATTTAGCAGTAGTTACTTTTGTGTTGAGGTGGTTTTTTATTCTTTTGATGGCTATATAAGGAGGGAAACAACACAATGAGGGGTTGGCTTCCAAGTTATAGTTTCTTTGTTAAAAAAAAAGTTTCTTTAGTTTTCTTAGGGTTTTAGAATTATTTTTAGAAAGAAAAGTTGTAAAACTACTTTTCTTTGGCATGTTATATCTATTAAGGTTTAAACTATTGTAATATTGGCATTTTACCTCTATTTCAAAGTTCATTTGATATTTACAAGAATGAACTATTGAGGAAAAATTGTTGAAACTGTGCATGTATGGCCCTTTTCAAGCTTTCTTTCTTTATATGATTGTTTTGAATGAAAAACTATGTTGCAAGCTAAATCTAGATAGTTTAAGTAGTTGATTTCTATGTTGTATGGTCATATGGTAGAATAGTAAGGTATGCATAGGATCATGATGGGCCAAAAAGTGGAAAAATGATGGATATTTGTCGGGTATGTGGTTGATGACTTTTTTTTACCCAAAATTGATGAAATGAAAATGGTTTTTAAAGGAGATTCTCAGCTTTCCACCAATATAAATTATGCTTTATTTTGAATTTAATAAATAATTATTATTTATTTTCTATTTGAATTACAACTAAATTCTTGATTGATAGGATGATTGAAAAACATCTATAGCTTTCAAATTGTATCACATTTTTTGAATTCAAAATATGCATCACATTCTATACTTCATATACTATAGGATTAAAAAATAATAATAATGATTTCATGAAGTTTTGACCAAGTTAGGGTGGTCAGACATATGATTTTTTATATTTTTCACAAATTGTAATAAAAAATCATAATTAATTACTTACTTGAAAAAAATTACAAAAAAATATGCATCACATCAGGACATGAGTCTTGTACTTATATTTGGGTATGTGTAGGATCATGATGGGCCAAAAAGTGGAAATATGATGGGTATGTGGCTGGTGACTATTTTTTTCCCAAAATTGATGAACTGAAAAGGGTTTTTAAAGGACTTTCTCAACTTTCCACTGATATAAATTATGCTTTACATTGAATTTAATAAGTAATTATTATTCATTTTCTATTCAAATTACGACTAAAATCTTAACTGATAGGTTGATTGAAAAACATCTATAACTTTCAAATACTATCACATTTTTTTGAATCCAAAACACGTGTCACATTCTATACAAAAATTGAATTTCATGATGTTTTGACCAAGTTAAGGTGGTCAGACATACAAGTTTTTCTATTTTAAAAAAATTGTAATAAAAAATCATAATTAATTATTTACATGGAAAAAAAATATAAAAATATATGCATCACATTGGGGCATGAGTCCTCTACTTATATCTAAAATCTTATAAAAAATTATTATCATTTTATTGTGGTTAGGGTGGTCAATAGACACCTACTTATTTTTTCCCTAAAATTTAAGTACCACTGCATTGAAATTTTAAATTTTCACCAAATAGATTTAAAATAAAAATAAAAACAGTAGTTTAGAAACTATATTCAATTTTCTATAGATTCTATTCTTACATATTTTTAAAATAATATAGATAACTTATTCAAATTTTTATGTCAAGTTGCCTAACTATGATGTTTTTGAAAATTTTGCCACTTAAGGGCCTATTTTTCCATGATGATCCTGTACATATCCATCTAAAATATTATAAAAAGAATTATCATTTTATTGTGGTTAGGGTGGTCAAACAAACACCTACTTCTTATTTTTTCCCTAAAATTTAAGTACTATTGCATTGAAATTTCTAATTTTCACCAAATAGATTTTATTTTTTTGAAAATAAACCTAGTCATTTAGAAACTACATTCAATTTTCTATAGATTCTATTCTTACATAGTTTTCAAATAATATAGATAACTTATTCAAAATTTTACATCAATTTTCCTAACTTTTGATTTTTCTAAATTTTTTGCCACTTAAGGGCCTATTTTTTCCATGATGATCCTGCACATACCTAGTATCTTAAGAAATTTGGATTGTCATTGGACGTCTTTATTTTTCTGAAAGTTGTTGTTTTGTTGTGCTATGATGTATTAGGAGGAACAGTTCATGTGATTTTTGAGATTTTTTTTTTTACCCATAAGAAATCTTTATGTTTGATTGGACCTTAATGAACACTACCTACAAAAAGATTTTAATGTTTGCACTATGATTGAAGTTAGTCTTTGTTGTTTGTTCTCTTTCCAACAATGAAGGGTTGTTGTGTTTTGTGTCTTATTATATCACTCATGACAATGATTTGGGTTTGAAATTTTATAAAAGCTTTGGTGCATCACCTTTTATGTTTTATGTTTACATTTCCTTCTCCCCTTATCTCTAAACCCCAAAGAAGATTCAAATTTCTATAAAAATATCAGAGGTATTTAGTCAAACACAATTTGTCCCCATTCACTGAATTTCCCATAAGACTATCAGAGAGGTACAAGCTTTGATGATCAACAGTTCTTATTTTGGCACATATGGTGGGACAAGAAAATTCCCAAATGCTTGATTAGAAGTCAAATATTTCTTGAATCAGGGTAATGAAGGAAACTAGAATTTTCATGCCTAGTGTCCAAACAAGAGCACCTTGGAGAGGTCACTTTTAGTACTCTCAGTTAACTGCCTCAACCCCTAGGAATAGAAGACTTATAGGCTCCGTATCTCCTATAAGGAACAATAAAGTAAGAAGTAAGAGTCCAATATCTAGAGATTTATCTACTCCACTCAAAGGCTTAAAATTCCAAATAAGATTACTTGTATATTTGATTCATAGGAATATTTTCTCTATGGATCACATACCTCCCCCTACTCCTAGAAATTTCATAACATGGGATAGTGGTAGTCTGCTACAGGTACCCACTAACACCCTCAAGGATATTCCAAAATTCTCTAGAGAATACTTGAAAACCCCTTCTAAGCACCTTCAAGATATAGCAGAAGTTTGGAAGGTACATAATATAGTAGAGAAAAATACCGCTCTAAGGTTGTTAGCCGCCTCTTTCAAAGGAAAAGCCATAGATTGGTATTGATCTTTGGATTTGGGGTCTATTATCTCTTGGGACCAACTTGGAGAGAGGTTGTTCAAATGATTTTTAGAAAAGGGAGATCACTCTTCACTATTACATCAATTAATCACAATCAAAAGGGCCCTGCAAGAGTCCATGAGTGATTTCAACACTAGGTTTGATAAAAATTGGTAGAGGATCCATGTGATTTCCTGACCACTAGCTACTATAGTGTTCATGTTCTATTTGAAGGCTATCAATTTAGAAATCATAGTTATGATAGCTTCCATGGGAGGAGACATCTTTCCTAACACATATGACATGGAGGTGTGTGTGAAAAGTAGTCTAATTGATGTTGGGAAGCTCTCACAATGACCCCCTATGCCTATGTTTGTAGAACTCTCTAGAACATCTTGAGAAGAAGATTCTCAAAGCACTTCCACTATGCAATCAACATCGGGCCTGCCGCAGTTTGTGTATGTGTATCCTACCACACAAAGAAGCATGTTGGGCACCAACTCAGTCACAATGGATATTAGTGACATGAAGAGTCTCATGAAGACTTTTACTAATGACATGGTTATCATCAAATGATAGCAAGCGATGGATCCAAAGCCAAGCACTTAGAACTATGGAAGAAGTAGACCATCTTATCAATATAATGCATACCAAGGGATTTCTTGAGGAGGAGGCCAATATATGACATCTGCAAACTAGATAGTTCCAGTCACCATGTTGCTTCAAACAGTAAAAGACATCCAAAGTAGAGAAATAAGGGTTAAGCTACAATAGTGGTTTACAATTTTTTTGAGGAAGGAAATTTGATTTTTTTTTGTTTCCACAATGTTAAGGGGTTCATTCAAACTCTCTTGTTCACTTGAATCAGAATTGGATCCCCAACCATATGAATAAAAAATTAATATTTAATGGGGTTCGCTCAAATGGATGTTTGATTGAAACCCTTGAAATAGGGCATAAAAAATAAAAGAAATTATCACTGCCACATTATACGTTTTCTTTGTGTTCAAACTGTGTATGGGGTGAACAACGAACCTGAACATGAATAGTTAACCGAACGGGAAAAATGTACACTAGCTCAAGCCATAGTTCATCAACCTGACCTCCATAACTCACAAGTTGGTTAACTTCAAATTTTGTAGATTTCAAAATGCATTTGTTTGAGAAATTTTTAAACCCTAAATGTGAAATGTGAAATGTTTCAAATTTGTAGATTTCAAACTTCATTTCTTCGTTTGAAATTGCATTTTCTTGAAATTTTCTAAGGTCTTTTCAACAAACACTATTTCTATCATGCTTTGATGAATGTTCATACCCTATTCCAAAGCTCCAATTTTGGCATGGGTAGGGAGTGTTGAATAAATGGCATTACAGTTGCTTGAAATATTTTACAAACCCATTTCTAAAATCTATAAAAAAATTAACATGCCTTATCTATGCTTCCATGTTTTGCATACATTTCTACCAGGGAACCTCCAATTGCATTTTATTTCATGTTTCTAAGTCCTTACCTGAACATTAAAAAATTTATTTGAGGCATTATATCAAATAGTTCATGTAATTTTTTTTGGTTATATTTGTTACTAAAATTGTTGTTTTTGAAAAGGAAAAAATAGGTTTTACAGGGACCTACAACCGTAGAGTTAAAACAACAAAGGATAAACATAAAAAGTTCAAACAAGTAGACGGCTGTCCCAAAAAGGAAACAATAGCAACAAGAGACAGCAAGGCCCAAAAAAAGAACCGCCCAAAAAAACTAGCAAAAAACACTACCACGCTACTCCAAGGTGTTCAGTTACTAAAATTATTGTTGATAACCATATGTCTTTATAATTTTGTATAGCCTGATGGATTATTTTGTTCAACCCACAATAATGAATTATTGGTAAATAAAAATGTGAACCATAATAGTGACTATTTCCCTCATTGAGGTTGATGAGTTATGCTAATGATTGTGGTATGAAATTATAAATAAAAATATGATCCCTACTTGGTAAGATTTATTAATGTGCAACCTCCCTAATAAGTATAATTTTTTGAGCGATTTGAAACAATTAATCTAGAACCATTGATTAGAGCTAAACATATTATATTACACTCTAACAAAACCTCAATTGTAACTTAGGTAATCTAGACTATTTATAAAAATGGGGAATTATAGTTATTCCCCTACAAGTTTTTATATTGGTAAATCCTTGCAATGAGGGTTATAGTTATCAATATGAAATTATAAATTGGTAAAAGGTATAAAGTGGTAATCAATTAGAATTAAAATACAAAAATTGGTGAAAGTTTATCTAATTATTTTTTATATATAGGACCTTTAGAAAAATGGGCCTCATTCATGGTGGATATGACACCAACAAAGAAATCTAGGGAGAATGGTGATAATGATGTGAAAATTTCATACCTAGAGCTATGAAGTACAATTAATATATTTTATATCTTAAAATATTAATATAATTAGGTGCTTCTTACTATTTTGTATCACCTTAGATAGTTTAGAAATTCAACTTAAAATCTAAATCCTTGTTAAAAGAGGTAGTGTTGAGTTGTGTACATGTCCCAGAGATAGTTTATAAATGATACCATTCTAAAATTATAACTTAGGTTGCATACAATAGAAAATTGGATAAAATTCTTCATATTTTTCCTTTAAGTCTTATGACATTACTCCAAAAATGCTTGGTTCTAAATGTATGAATCGAAGAATAAATTTAGAGGAAATAAATTAGATTGTTTGAAATAAATGTAATAGTTCTATTAGTATTAGAAGGAATGGAGGTATTATTAAATTTTCTATTTTACATCTCAAAAGAGAATAAATAAAAGGGTGTGCCTTGCTTGTTGTTAATATTTATTTCTAGTAAAAGTGAATGAGAACCATTCAAATGAAAATAAACCTCCATTACAAAAGTCTTAGGATGCTTTCCTAGAATGAACTCCTCATGTTTCCTCCTAAATGGGTGTTTTATTTTTTAATATAGTTCATGCATGAATTGAAAAGGTTTTCCTAAATGACATTTTTAAGAAAGGATTTATATGTTCTAGTGTCTTTTCATGGGATGATCCAACTATTTTAATTAAAAAAAAAAGATAAGACACTTTTCCAAGTTTTCTTGATTATGTATGTTCAATAAATAAACAATTAACATTAATGTACGTTTAATAAATAAACAATTAACATTAATATACACCACCTAAAATAGATGCCTTATTTTACTGATTGAGAGTGGTGGCCATATTTTAAAAAACAAGTCTAATATTCAATTACAATTAGTGAAGAATAAAGGAGGAATACATTCATAAAACTACATTTAGAACTAGGTATAGGACATCAAAATTATATGTTTGAGGCAATGTAGATAAGACACCCATATACAAAATAGTACAAAAGAAAGAGAAAAAATGTAAAGAATGCACTTGTAACCTATACTTGCTAGAGCATTAAAATTTTGAAATTAAACATAAATAATAACAGGATTTATAAATTAAATACATGAGGCTATTATATAATATCAAAAATACTATTTTAAAGTTTAAATTTATATTTTAATTTTAGGGTAAATACTTTTGGTTGAATTTGTGAATTATAAATATAAATTTTGAAAGGGCCCCACCCTTTTACAAAGACCAATAAGGAGACAAAAAATGATCAATCATATTGGCATGGAACAACAACAAGAAAAATATAGTTGCAAGTTAGAAAAATAACATCCAATTAGAAATACTCCACCAATAGTGGCAATGTATCTAATAAATAGGGTCGTTTTCCCAAGAAAAATAGTAGATCTATCATTTCACAACTTGAATCCAAAATTCTTCAAGGAACTCTATCTTATTGTCAACCTTATTCTTTTCTATGAATGAACCTAGTTCCTTTGTAATGTAGTTTCCATCTTGAGTTTCCAAACTTGAGACCAAAGGGAATAAAGGGTTCCTATAATCTTATAAACTTGAACCTTCTTTATATTTTTAAATTATTAGAAGGAATACCAAGAGGTGAACGTTGCAATTAAAGAGAATGGTAGAGGCAATGAACCTCAACTAATCCATCTATAACATGATTCTTGTCTCTACCAATCTCCTCTAAATTTCTCTTGACAAGACCTTCTAAATTAGTCATGTCTACAAGAGGACCAACCACCCCTCGATTATGCTCAAAGGGAGCCTCAACCAAATCCTAAGGTAAACAAGGCTCCATCTGATTCTTATGCATTCTGTTCAACCTTTACTTCCTCTAAAATTACTACACCTATAAAATTCATAGCTATCTACACATGACAACATGGTGAAAGCACAAGAAAATCCTATAGCATGACATATTGAACCCAAATAACCAAATTCAAAAATAATTTAATCTATAAGTATAAATAGTTTGATGGCAGAAAATTTATACATATAAAAATATGATAAATGTGTGATTATTTTTCTTTCCAATCTATAATTTTTTTATGTGCTTGGCCATATATAATTGAGATGATTCACTCATAATGTAATGATAAAAATTTAGTATGTATGAAAGAAATATTTTCAAGACATAAAGCTACCATTCTACATAACTCTCATGGGAATAAGAATATTATTTTATTTTAACTAAAGAAATTGTGTGTACTCTATCTTGAAAATTACTAATTAATTTTGAATTATATACTTATAATTTAAAATGAGAGCATCCTTTGTAACATGGAATATATAGGTTAATTAATGAAATAAAATATTTTTTTATATTAAGAAAAATTTACAAATATATGGAACTTATAGATTGAGAAATTGACTAAGACAACTCTGTATGAGAATTAAAATGCTCAAATAATTTATATACCTTCTTTCAATAATTAACATTAGAAATTAATACTTGGCTTATATTGTATAATCACACTAGAAACCAACAATGGAAGATTGAGAGTCTCAACTAAGAATTCCACCTTATAGATAACATTCATACTAGAAGCCAACAACTAAAGACGAAATTTCATAAATAAAGTCCATGTGTTATAAATCATGCCTTTGAGGGGTCCACAAGTACCATGAGCCTTTTGAAATCCTTCTCCATCTAAATGAATCCATTCCAAGACCATTGGGAGGTGAGTATCCCATGTTATTTCTTGTAGGAATTTAATCAAGAGTAGGACATTGTGACTTTGGCATGTAAATTTAAATCTAAATACACATCCAAAAAATATTAATTAAATAATTAAATTTAATTCAAAAAGTGGCCTGCTATCTATGACCTTCTATAAACTTCTTGAAGATGTCATTCCCATGAATGATAAATTAAAAGTTAAGTTATGACTTCACCAAAATGACATGAAATTATCTTTCTAAGATGTCATTTTTTGCATAAATCACTCAAAGAATTTTTTAACTAATTTTAAACACTCAAACAAATACATATATATGAATATATACTTCATTTATAAATTCTTGGAATATATAACACACCATCACACAAACCCCAAATGAACAAGTAAAAAAAACCACAACAATTTTTTTTTTTAGAACACAAGGAATGTGCATTAATTATTCCCAAAATAACTAATGTTTCAAGTTGCACATCAAAGTCCCTTGGGGTACACGAGGTGACATTACCTAAATTATCCCAACAAAGTTAACAGATGTAACATTAAGTTTCCTATTATGTAATTCATTCATTCACACATCTTCATTCAAACATTCATTAACAATAACCAAAATGATAAGAATAATCCATATAAATCCTCACACACAAATTGAAATAAATTAAACATGGAGATATAAAGTACATAATTCCACAGATACAACATAACATTAATAGTAGTTATGAATGGTAATTCTAGTATGAATTACATGGTGTGAATATACATTACATCAGGCTAATAGTACATCTCAATGAACACATAAACAAAACTACATCATAAATCTTCCCAACACATGTGGGAGTGATACATAAATAGATGAAAAACATTTGAAGTAAAAATGTGCATCAGATAACATATGAACCCATTATCAACTACATCTACAACTCTACACTTGAATGGTACAACTGCATCACAGGGGACCCAACAGGGTGTATAACACGTTCCATCCTAACACCCCCGTGCTAGGAGTTAACAAGAAAGGGAACCCAACCAAATTAGTCAGGTAAACAATGACAAGCAAGACTCACAAGAGCAACAATAAACACAAGGAAACATCTGACACAAGAAAACTTCTATCACAAGAATTCAACCACTTCTAGAGGAACAAGAAAACAAGGAGAAAACCATCCATACACATACTAGATTGTTGAGGATAGAGTGTCATCACATGGATCGACATGGGTTACCCAATGTAGATCTTCGTAGGTTACTAACCCCCATCCTGGGTTACCCTGGCAACCTCTACCAATTCCTGGTCCCCATCCTTACATATGTGGAATCAACTCCCTTTCATAAAGACAAGGTAATTGATTTTCCATTCCAGGCCTTCTCGTTTCATCCCAAGCCTAAATGAGCACTTGGGTAATGAAAGAGGCATACATTATCTTGCATTAGTGTGTATTATTACCCAAACCCCCTAATTATTCTTTAGTGTTTTCACTTGATTACAAAACTTTCAATGAGTTACCCTGGGACCACTTCTGAGTCTTGGCGCCCATTGGAAGCCACTCTTCCTGCTAGCAACCAAAATACCGCAATCTCAATGGGTAAGCCAACTTGCACAAAAATGTCAAGGCCAATTTAATTAAAAAAAAATGAGGCATGCACTATCCCATACTAGTATTCCATGGTAAAACAACATCCATGTGCAAGGAAAAAACCCACCAAATAAATTTGAACATAAGACCCATAGCTCACAAGAGCCAACAAAAGGACCACTCATGAAGCCACATTTACATTCCTCTAGAATCCCATAAGACTGACTACCCAAGATTCCTCATATGAGGATAAATCAAAGAAAAACAAGGTTCCAACAAAACTTTAGCATATAAAAACTCTTCAGAGAAAAATTAACTCAAGAGAATCAACAAAATCATTCAATAATCCAACACGAACATGCAATCACAACCACAAAATTCACTTCTCCAACAACCTCACAATAAAAAATATAACTACATCCCTTCCACATTTAAAAGTTACTAAGTCCTTTATTCATTAAATCACAATTATTTAAGTTAACAGCCTAGTAATAACCTAAACAACTTACTCGAATTAAAAGACCATGATCTCCAATAACAATCTCTAAAAGTAACCTTAACAATTTTCCACTTTTACTAACACATCAAAATAAAAAGCAATAAACTAAAAGAACAACTTAAAATCACCTTTTAAGCTTCACTAAAACCTAATTATATTATAAGTCTCAAGAATATTACAAGAACCATTTTAATAATTGACTACTTTCCACTTCTATTCCTAATATCAAATCATTTAATAGAAAAGACTCAAAAAGTAATTCTACATGACAACTTATCCTTTAATCATAACGTCAAAAATAAGATATATATATATATATAGAGATATTTTAAAACATATAGATATATATCACAAGAATCATTTATAGATACACATATATATATAAATATGTTTAAATATGTTCCTATACATTGTCTTAGTTTTCAAACTAAATGTTAATGATATATATATATATATATATATATATATATATATATATATATATATATTCACTAACATGCAACATTTTTATCTTTACTAATAGAATTACCCATGATTTAATTATAATGCCTCTATTTTTAATTCTACAACCGTTATGTAATCAGAATAATTGAAGAAAATTATTTATACATAATTACAAAGCAATACCCAACCAAAGAATCTTCCCTAATTAGTTCATTTATTAACTGCATTACGAGTTACTCTAAGCCATTCCTTTGCAATTATCTAAGTATGAATAATGTTGTTCCTCTCTTTTCTATGGAATTAACTGAATTAACCTATTAATTCAAGAACCATAATTTCTCAAACCTAATCTTCTAAATCCACCTTAGGTTGTATTATTGATACCCAACCAGCTGCATACCCTACTCACAACAATTGCCAGCACCAAAGGAGAGTAAATAGAATATAATCTGTGAATGTAAACCAAACGCTAATCTCAATAGGTGCAGTCAAAGAAGCTACACCACAAAGCCAAAAGAACATAGAGCCATACAAGAAAAACTCACCAACTTAATTCATGACCTATATCAGTGCATAAATCAATTTATATTGTATATGATACATCGACCCAACCAAAATAAAGGCAGCCTTAAGAAATAACTCTATACAGAGGAGGTTAGCGACCACAATTATATTCGGGAAACTTCTAAAGCACGTCTTCCATGTGGTACCGATTTCTGTCGGATGAATGACTTTTGAAGAGGCTAACAAAAATAAACATTCATATGATGAAAAAACATGAAATCTTCAAGGAGGAAATAAAAAACATTAAGATAGTATTATGGCCTCATCACTGTAAGGGGACGATCATAAATATGTGTTCTAAATTTGTGGCTATGATAGGATCAACTTCACTGGGGTGATCATGGGTAAAGCTTCAGAGGATCGGCAGAGGACACTAGTAGGGATGGGGACGTCATGCACACTGAAATACATTCAAAGTGCACAAAGTAGAGGCAAGAAATCAGGGCAAAACACATTCTAGTTGGTATTGACAGTAACCGGTTTTATAAAGCTTTCAGATCTAACATCCGTTCACTAGTTTAACTCATTTCAAGTGCGCAAAAGAGTCATGGGAATGAACCCAAACTATACAAACCAATAGCTATGCATTATTGCAAGGGAACCGCTCGAAAGCAAAGGGAATCACACAACCTAAGGCGAATAGAATGGAAACGATTTACATAAACAGAGAATGAACTAACACCTGATACAAAGGAAATTTGTTACAGATCAGCCAAACAGATTCAGTAACAGACCTGGAATCCTACACCAGAAGTCGGTAAAGATGTGCAACTAGAATCTCTTTCATAGCCAGTGACCCTCTCTAGAACTTTTGAATCCACCTTGCAAGACAATCCCACATATATATATATATATATATAAACAATTTTCACTTGAGAACAAAATCCCTTGAACCCCCCCTCCCCAAGGTTCACTACATTTGAAAGCTATATCAAAAGTCTAGACTAAAATTTTTGCTCAGAATTGTTTTGCAGAGCAAGTATTCTTTCCCGAGGGCCCTTTTTTTTGCTCCCCCTTTTTTTCCCCAGTTAATCAATATAATTTTTTTCCAAATAGAGAAGTTTCCCTTTCTTTTTAAGGAAAAATCAGGAAAATATTACAATAAAACAAGTTTCTTGATAAAATTCTAGTTCCAAGCTGTGCATGTGTACGTTTTTATGTCTTTCTATATTTTCCCTGCTTTTATAATTAGTTCAAAATAACATGTTTCTTATTTATTTAATTTTCAGAATGCTTTCCACTTTACACTTGATTTTTATCCAATCGAAATCTTATCTTTTTTTTAATTAAAAATCACATTATCTTTTCCCATTAACATAATTATCTTTTGGGAGAATAACTTATCCAATAATATCTTTGATTTCAAAAAATATTTTTACAAAATAATTAGGTCAATTTATTTAATAATAATACTTTTACTTTTAATGAAATAATTTAATTTAATCACTGGTTATAAATCATCTAATTTAATTTACTTTAATTATTATTCTAATTTATAATTTTATTTTAAATATCTTGCAAACAAATTTTGATTTAATTAATTGTTTAAACCAGACTATTGACATATTATGTTTTCCACACAATCAAAGAACACAATAAACAATGACACAATGAACAAATACTCACATAAAGACCAAGATGACTGATACTAAGGGGAACTACATAATATATCAATCCATCACAATTAAATTCTTAGACATCATGCATAATATTTTTTATGTATTCACAAAGCCACCTAGGGTCTCATAAAACTTGAGTAGGTGAATACCGATATGCATATCTAATGGTGGGGTAAATGAAGGGGGATTAAGAGTAAGTTCATATATATCTATTACTTATTTTGCAATCTAGAATATTGGTTGGAGAGGTTGCATTTGAATAGGAGTGAAGATAAGGTCTATTAAAATATGACTCACCATCTTCTCTATTCTTAGGATTTTGGAATTTATCAAAATATCCTTTGTCGATCTCAACCAATCTTTGCTTCAACTTTCAAATCATCCACGCAATCCTCCCTGAAATATTCAATATGTGAAACATAATTATGATGAAGATACAAATAATCCTTGACATAGCTTTTTGTACCAAAGGATAATATGATTCTATAATTTTAAAGTATTTCCAATTTTGGAATCTAAATACAATCAATAATCTATTTAGTCTACCAATAATCATAATTTTAAGGAAAACATAAATTACTTGAATCTTTTTAAGGTCTCTCATTAGATTCTACTTACTCTAACTTAAATTTTAAAAAAAACATTAAAATCCACAAAACAAATTTCAAAGACATAATAAATTATTACAATATTATTTAAAAATCTAATTTTAATGAACACGTTATAGTAATAAATATTCAAATTTTAAATCTATGAAAATATATAACCAAATGATCCTTAGTTTTCATATATCATTTGTGATGAGAATGTTGAATACTATATGTTTTTAGGCCAATCTTTAGGAACTAATTCACCATTGTTAAAATGATCCTTAGTTTATTCATTGTTTTTTTTAGGATTATATTTTTTTCAATTTCTATTAAACCAAACTCAAAATAATGGTATAGATTAAGATTCTTATCTTTATCCTACATTTGGGTCATGTTTGATTCTAGATTTATTATTATAATTAGAAGTTGTATAAATTGTTAAATTATATCTTTTTTAACATATATAAAATGTATGGTTGGATTAGTGAGATATTTATAACAAGTATGCAATATGAAGTCAAACTTTATTAGATTTGATTCTTAATAAATTAATTTTAGTGATTCAATTTATAGCTTTATGCAATCTATAAGTTTAAATAGTTTGATGGTATCTAAACTTTATACATATAAAAATATGATAAATGTGTGATTATTTTGCTTTCCAATATATAATTTTTTTGTGTTCTTGGCTATATAATTTAGATGATTCACAAAGAATGTATTGTTATAATTCATCCTCATATGGAGGATTTTATATTATCTTCCATTAAATTCATCCTCTTTATGATATTCTTATAGAATATTGATATTCTAGTGTGAATACTTAATTTTAGACATATCTTAACTAGATAAATTTAGGTTCAATGAAGGCAATAAAACTTCTTTTTCACTTACATAATCCTATTTTGAAGTTCATTTATGTTAACAACTATTAAATTAGATTATTTTATCCCCAATTATTTTCAAGCAATTTTACACTAATCTTTGTTGTAATAGCCCCCCCCCATGTTGTTGATACTCTTTGATACTCTTATGTGTTGGTTTGATACTTGGTTTGTGATGGTGATTATTCCACCGACTTGGTTCTATGTGGATTCACAGTTTGGTTGGTTTGATGCACTCGACATTACTATGATGTTTGATGATACATCATGTGGTGGTTATATTATTTGGTTATGCTATGGTTTTCTTTAATATTATATGTGGTGATGTTGTGATACTATGTTGCTATGGTTTCTAATATGTTTTCTAGTGAGTCTTGGTGAAAGGATGGAGTAGCATCACTCACTTGTGAGCACCCTACTACCTCGTGATTTCCTTTCACGATGTGTCTGTAATGGAGATTTACATGTTACTTGGCATTTGTTTCTATGTGGGAATTGTAGGAATAAAATCTTGATTCCACTTGATTTGGTAGGATAGGGAAAGCATTAAATTAACCCAATGGGTATGATGTTTTAAAAGGGAGTTGATAAGAAACTGTCCCCGTCCCAAGTTTGTCACCTCATTGTGATTCTTGTTGTGTCATGGTTTTGGCTTTGTCCTTGCCTCTATATTGGTTGTTGTTGTTTATTTATTTTAATTATGGTTAGTTATTATTTAATTTACTTTTACTAGAATATATTAATGATATTTTGTGGATATGATTAATTGTGAGTAATTGTAATTTTGAATTTGATGAGGGTGCAACTCGAGACTTAGAAAATAACCCACAAACAAGAGAATAATTTTATTATTCAAAAAATGGAGCTTCTTACATGCCGAGGATCTCAAATCCCCAAGTTCTACAACACATACAAGTTACAGAAAGCTACGGAATCACCCTTTCACAATATGTGAGCTTGTCCCTAAAAAGTTACCCAAAAATTAGAAACTCGCCCAAAAATAGAGCCCCTCTTTAGTTTGGAGCCAAAACAACATTCAAATTTGAGTTTAGGCGGTTTGGCGCCGAAAATTTACAACATGAAGTTCAAATTTCAAAAGAGCATTTGCAATTTTATCTTCTAGAAAGTGCGCCAACTTCTCGAGGTCATAACTTTTGATTCGGGACTCTAATTCGCAAACCATTTGAACCGTTGGAAAGGTCACGAAGTCAACAATGCACTTGAAATTGGCTATGCTGATTTCAAAAAGTTTCAGGGGCGATCCGGGAACTCTAAGTGCCTCAAATCTAACTTGAAAGATTTTCAGGTGCAAATATGGGAAACTAAAAATGCAATATCTTTCCACCCAGGAATAGAAAATAAAAAAATAGTAAATTGGGAATTTCATTAGGATGAAAAGGGTATCCAAAAATGTAAAAACATCTAAAAACTGAGAAAATTGAAATTTAACTATTTTTGGGTGATGCAAGATTGCCCTTACACCATTGGATGCTCCTACATCTGAAGGGTAATTTGAGAAGTGACCCTGTCATGTATCAGATGGTGGAGGAAAAACCCAAACGGTCAACCTCTGCCTTAAGCAACCAGGATGAATCTTCAATAGGCCCTCCTTTCCATTTCACTAGATATTCTTCATACTACATGTTCCTGGTACTCCTTCCCACACGACTATCCAGGATTTCTTCAATCTCCTCCTTTTCTGAAGTAGGTGTTGGAATCCCACACTATCCCATCATTGGTACTTCCTCTGCGCCACCGTCATGATACTATGTCAAATCTGAAATGTTGAACACAAGGGAAATGTTGAATCCATCTGGAAACTCTACCTCATATGCATTCCCTGAATCATGCCTCTTCAAAATTTTACAAGGACCAAACTTCTTCATCTTCAATTTGTTATATGTTCCCACTGGAAACCTTTCTTTCCTTAAGTGGACCATCACTTCATCACCAATCTGAAACCCCTTATACCTCCTCTTCTGATTTGCCTTAGCCTTATACCGCATATTCATCTTGTTAATATGTTATCTTACCTTCTCATGTATGTCCTTGATGTGTTCTACAAAATCTTCGGCTTCAACACTTATTTTCTTCTCTTGGTCCATCTTCCACAATTCTAGAGCTATTTTGGGGCTATCTCCATACACAATCAGGAATGGCGATCTACTAGTGCTTCTATTGACAAAATTATTGTAAGAAAATTCTGCCTGGGGTAAGATGAAGTCCCATCCCTTGGGTTTATCCCCTACCAAACATCTTAGTAGATTACCCAAACTGCCGTTAACAACCTCTGTCTGCCCATTTGTTTGTGGATGGTGTGCAGAACTGAACTTTAACTCTATCTTCAACTTCTTCCACAAGGTCCTCCAAAAGTACCCCACAAATTTGGTGTCACAATCAGAAACAATACTCTTTGGTAGACCATGTAGCCTCACCACCTCTTTGAAGAACAAGTCAACAACGTGGACTGCATCATGGGTCTTCTGACATGGAATGAAATGTGTCATCTTCGACAACCTATCATCCACCACAAAGACTAAATCATTCCCACATTGTGTCCTTGGCAAACCAAGAACAAAGTCCATACTTATATCCTCCCATGGCATCTCTGGTATAGGTAAGGGCTGATATAAGCCTATATTATGGCTCACTCCTTTAGCCATCTAACATACCCTACAGTTTTGTACAAACTTCTTCACATCCTGTGACAACTGAGGCCAATAATAATGCTCACTGATAATGGTAATGGTCTTATCCTAACCAAAATGTCTTGCCATTCCTCCACTATGCTTCTCCTTTATCAGGTTCTCCCTCATGGAACTCCTTGGGATACACAATTGACTTCCCTTAAATAACATGCCATTCAGGATTATGAAATCCAACCACCTCATCCTGTCCACTATAACAGGTTCCTTGCAAGCTTTCCAAGCTTTTGCAAAATCAGGATCTTCTGCATATAGTGTCTTGAGTTCATTGAATCCAACCACTTCAATCTGCATCTTTGTCATCAATGTATGCCTCCTACTTAAGGCATCTACAACCCTATTTGAATTCCCACTCCTATGTTTCAAAACAAAGGTATAACTTTGCAAAAACTCTACCCATTTCATATGCCTCTGAATTAATTTTCCCCGACTATTTAGGTACTGCAAGGCCTAATGATCAGTATATAAAAAAAATTCCTTCGGCAACAAATAATGTCTCCATTTCTTTAATGCTTGAACTATTGCATAAAATTCCTGATCATATACAAATTACTTTCTCTTCGCATCATTTAACTTTTCACTAAAATAAGCAATGGGCTTACCTTCTTGGTTCAACACTACTCCAATGGCACAACCACTGGCATCACAATCCACCTGAAACACCTTCTTCAAATCTGGGAGGGCTAAAATAGGTTGCTCTGTCACCTTCTACTTCAATAGTTCAAAATTTTTTTCCTCTCCACTGCTCCACTTGAATTCTTTTCTATCCGCTCTCATTGTTTCAGTTAGGGGTCCACAAATACTATTGAAGTTTCTAATGAACTTTCTATACAAACTAGCCAAACCATGGAAAGATCTTACCTCGGTAGCAGTTCTTGGGGTAGGCCATTCCAAAATAGCCTTCACCTTCTCTGGGTCCATCTTGAGACCTTTTGCTGAGACAACAAACCCCAAGTACACTAACTCCCTCTTCACAAAACTGCACTTCTTCAGATTAATCAACAGTTTCTTTTATCTTAACTTATCAAAGGCTCTCTGAATATGCATCAGATGCTCATCCAACGTTTTATTGAGAATCAAAATATCATATAAATACACAATAAAAAAACTTCCCAGAAACTCTTTTAGTACCTCATTCATGAGCCGCATGAATGTGTTTGGTGCATTGGTTAGCCCAAAAGGCATGACTAACCACTAGTACATGCCCTCTTTGGTCTTCAAGGCAGTATTCCATTCATCTCCCTCTTGAATCCAGATCTCGTGATATCCGCTCTTCAGATCAATCTTTGTGAAGTACTAAGCTCCACTTAAACAATCCATCAGGTCATCCATCCTTGGCAGGGGAAATTTGTACTTGATTGTTATCTTGTTTATGGCTCAGAAATCTATACACATCCTCCACTCCCCATCCTTCTTTGGTGCTAGTACTGCAAGTACTGCACATGGACTCAAACTCTCCTGTATCAAACCCTTTCTCAACAATTCTTGAACTTGTTTGTTCAACTCCTCATTTTCTGCTGGAGTCATTCTATGAGCTGCCTTATTTGGGAAATTGGCTCTAGGAATCAAGTCAATCTGATGACTGATCTTCCTTATTGGTGATAAACCCTCAGGTACACTATCATAAACAATATCCTGAAACTCATCCAACATCCCATAAACTTCTTCTGGAACCTTCTCACTATCCTCCTTACTCACTCTAGGAATCAATGCATAACACAGACACTCAGGGTATGTGTAGGATCATGATGGGCCAAAAAGTGGCAATATTATGGGTATTTGTAGGGTATGTGGCTGATGACTTTTTTTTACCCAAAATTGATGAAACAAAAGGGTTTTAGAGGAGATTCTCAGCTTTCCACCAATATAAATTATGCTTTAATTTTAATTTAATAAATTATTATTATTTATTTTTCTATTAGAATTGACTAAAGTCGATCGATAGGTTGATTGAGAAACATCTATAACTTTCAAACAGTATCACATTTTTTGAATTCAAAATATGTGTCACATTCTATGCTTCTCATACTATAGGATTATGAAAATAAAAATTAAATTTCATGAAGTTTTGACGAAGTTAAGGTGGTCAGACAGACGAGTTTTTTATATTTTTTAAAAGTTCTAATAAAAAATTCATAATTATTTATTTACTTGGAAAAAAATTAGAAAAAAATATGCATCACATCCGGACATGAGTCCTCTACTTATACATAAAACATTTTAAAGAAATATTATCATTTTATTATGGTTAGGGTGGTTAGACAGACACCTACTTCTTATTTTTTCCCTGAAATTTAAGTACTACATTGAAATTTCAAATTTTCACCAAATAGATTTTATTTATTTTTAAATAAACCTAGTAGTTTAGAAACTACATTTAATTTTCTACATATTCTATTATTACATATTTTTAAAATAATATAGATAACTTATTCAAATTTTTATGTCAATTTGCCTAACACTGATTTTTCTAAATTTTTTGCCACTTAAGGGCCTATTTTTTCCATGATGATCCTGCACATACCCCTCATGCTTCATACCTTCTAAATTTTTTTTTCCAGCTACATAACAAATTCTAGCACTACTGCATACCTTTTCATTGGTCTCCTTCAGGGGTTTCAACTTGTGACGAACCCCATCCTTTGTCAAGGTGTAAGTGTTTGTATGGCCATCATGTATAGCTCGCCTATCGAACTGCCACGGCCTCCCCAACAACATGTGACATGCATCCATGGGAATGATATCACAGAGTACCTTGTCATGGAAGCTCTCGATCTTGAACTTTACTAGGCACTGCTCTTTGACCAAAACTTTGTGGTCTTTCTACAACCAGGCAATCCGATACGAATGCAGGTGCCTTTCCCTCTTTAGCTTCAAGTTTGTGACCATCTCTTTTGACACCAGATTATCGGTGCTCCCACTATCAATAATGACATCACAACATTTTCCTTCACACTTGCATCTTGTGTGAAATAGATTCTTCCTCTATTCTGGTTCCTTTTCCTTAGTCACCAGGGCTCTCCTAATCACTAGGGCTTCTCCCCTTTCAACATCATCTAAATGTTCAAATTGGGCCTCCTCATCTGCATGCACAACCCTTCCACAATCTTCTCTCCTTTTGTCTGCCCTTCCTTGGTGTTGTGGACATTCATAGGCTCGATGCCCTTCTTCACCACACTGGAAACATGTTCCTTTGAAACCACCTCTTCTAGATCCTTGTCCATATCTCCCTCATCCTCTACCTCTTTGATCACCACTATTTTTGATCCGAGGGTAGAAGATTATCATTCCTTTGGCCGGTTGGTACCCACATCTTCACTTTTCTTTTCATCATCGTTTCGGCTTCCTACGAAGGTCTTCCATTGCCCCTTCCACTTTGACCTACTCATCCTTTTTTGCCATCAAATCTTTTTTTTTTTAGCTTCTCTTCCACCTTGAGCAAAGGCGATTACACATCCTCAATGGTGGTCATTCTGACTAAGCTTAACTCCTCCTGAATGCTCAGTCGTAACCCATTAAAATATCAGGCTACCTTCTCCTTATTGGCCTCTGTGTGGCCTGTTCTAATGATTATCTTATGAAAATCTTCAGTATATTCTTTCATAGATCTACTTCCTTGCTTCAACCCTTGCAATTTCTTCAACAGATCTAACTCGTAGTCCATTGGTATGAACTGCTTCTTTAGTTTCTCTACCATGCGATCCCATCTAGTGATATTTCCTTTTCCTCTTCGATTTCTTTCCAACTGGACCTCTTTCCACCAAATATTAGCATGGCCCTTCAACTTCATTTTTCACAAACTTAACCTGATCTAGGTCCTCTATTTCCTCATACTCAAAATATTCTTCTAGCTCATTGATCCAGTCGATCAACTCTTCTGGGTTCAGACTTTCGGAATAACTGAGGACTTCTGCTCTGGGTCTTTTCCCGATCTTTGAAATGGCCCTTATTAGCCGCATTTGGTCTTGATCAATTGCTTCTTGTTCCTCTTCTACATCTGAACCTTCTTCCTCTCCTTCATCCTCACTTTCCTCCCTCAGGTTTAACCCTCTTCTCAACTGCTCTTGTAATGCATCAATCTATCTCTAGAGGGCTACCAGTGCATCTCTTTCACTAGCATTTCTACTGCCTCGACCACCTCTAGCACCACCACACCTACCAGGCATCACTCTTGGAGGAATATTTCTTCACCTCAACCCACAACCATGGTCCTGGTGCGAACTACCTCACGATCGGCGATCTGTCCACACGCTTAAGAAAACCTCGCTCTGATACCACTTAATGAGGGTGCAACCCGAGACTTAGAAAATAACCCACAAACAAGAGAATAATTTTATTATTCAGAAAATGGAGCTTCTTACATGCAGAGGATCTCAAATCCCCAAGTTCTACAACACATGCAAGTTACAGAAAGCTACAGAATCACCCTTTCGCAATATGCGAGCTTGTCCCCAAAAAGTTACCCAAAAATTAGAAACCTTCCCAAAAATAGAGCTCCTCTTTAGTTTGGAGCCAAGACAATATTCAAATTTGAGTTGTCGTTTGGCACCAAAAATTTACAACATGAAGTTCAAATTTCAAAAGAGCATTTGCAATTTTATCTTCTAGAAAGTGCGCCAACTTCTCAGGGCCATAACTTTTGATCTAGGACTCTGATTCGTGAATCATTTGAACCGTTGGAAAGCTCACAAAGTCAACAATGCATTCGAAATCAGCTATGCTGATTTCGACAAGTTTCAAGGCCGATCTGGGAACTCTAAGTGCCTCAAATCTAACTCAGAAGATTTTCAAGTGCAAATCTTGGAAACTAAAACTGCAATATCTTTCCACCCAGGAAGAGAAAATAAAAACCATAAATTGGGAATTTCATTAGGATGAGAAGGGTATCAAAAAATGTAAAAACATCTAAAAATTGAGAAACTTGAAATTTAACTATTTTTGGGTGATGCAAGATTGCCCTTACACCACTGGATGCTCTTGCATCAGAATTTAAATATTGTAAATTAAAAGTATTTAATTAAAAGGTGTAATTAATTAATTTAAATAAATAATGTTGGTGATAATTATAAATTATCGTTTTCAAGATATTAAAATTTGAAAATCAGAAGAGAGTATCTTGTGAGGATAATATCGTGTGAAAATAATGAATTTTTAATTAAATATGTGAGATAGGTGTGAGCTTTTAAAGCAAGAAAAGAACCAATGGATGGGTTGGATTTTTGAGAATAAAAGAAAAAGATAGAGATGTTTTGGTATTTTCTCTAGAGAAATTGTTTTGTAAGAAAAGAAAAGGAAATTGACTCAGACGTTAGTTGAAAGGAATTTGAGAAGGAATTGTAGAAAAGGTTGATTTTTGAAAGAGGAACAAGGGTCATCGTGTTTGGATTCGTCATCAAATGAAGGACTCCAAGTTCTTTCAATTTATTAAGTCTTTTTTTTTTAATAGTTTTGTAATGGAAAATGAAAAATCATATCTTCCATTCTTTAAATTAAGATTTATGTTTGAACGAGGGTTTTGTTTTAGAAAAATTGTTGTGTTCAATCTTTGAATATTTTGTAGAAAACTATTGTGAAATCTACTAAATTTCTTCAATAAATCTAGTTGTGAAATTCTTGTTGGAAATGGAAAAATCAATTTATTATCGAGTTGAATTTATAAACCCCAATTTATTTTGTGTCTGGTAAAGAAACCTAATTGTTCATATTACTTATTTTATAAATTATGGATAAATATATATATATATATATATACTTATCTGTGTGTGTGTGTATTATATTATGTCTCTTTAAGAAAAAAGAAAAGCCTACATATTTTGCAAAGTCTGCGTACTGCAAATTTTATAGAATAAAATATATTTGTAAATATCTATTTCAGATTTCATGTTTTGTTTCAAAGAATAATATATATATATATGTTGTTTATTTTTCGGGTTCTGTAAGAATGAAATATATTAAAAATATATATTAAAGAAAAAAAAAAGTATATTATATGTGGGGGAGTGGTCAGTGGTGGCCGTACCACCCCTGACCCTATGGTACTGTGTAGTAGCCACAGGCTGCACACAATAGCCGATGGTTGTTGTACGCAACCTATGGGGGTTGCGGTCTCCCCTATGGGAGGTACACAGTACACACTACATAGGTATTGTTTGAAAAAGGTTTTTAAATTCTTTTTTTATTTAATTTTAAATTCTATTTCATTTATCTGTTATTAAATTCGATTTGTATTGTATATATATTATATATAAACATATATGTATATATATATTAATATATATGTGTATATAAATAAATAAATATATATTTGTGGGTAAATTTATAGTGAATTATTCTATTAATTTTTATAATATGGATTAAATGCATGATTTGAATGTATATATAATTTTTTTATTTGCATGTATATATGTATATCTATATATATATATATAAATAAAGATGGTTGTTTATATTGTGATTGTGGAATCACTAGATAATGTTAAATTTGCAATGTTATAGTGTAATCAAGTAAATTGAAAATAAATTGGTGATTTAAATTAATTTGAATATTCTCAAGTAAATTTTATTTATTTATTTCTTGGTGATATTATCGTGTGTCAAAATATGTTATATGGTGTCAATTTACGTATTTTTTTACTTTTGAAATTTTTCTTGAGTTAATTGTGGTTTTCTCTTAATTAGATTTGTGTCATGTGGGAAAGCTCTTGAGTTAGTTTATCCTTCTATAGCAACTTAAGTTGTTGGTTAGGGACTTCTAGAGGTGGGAGATTTATGTTGTATATTTGATCTTGTAATTTGGTATCTGGCCCTATGTTTTGGCTTTGGTTGTGATTTAAGTTTACACATGGGTTGTAACAGTTATAGTTATTGTTTCATGTGATTTTGGTGAGATGGTTTTGCCTCACAGATGTTCCATTTGTTGGTTTAGTGTTCTTGTTGGTACAATCCCTTGGTGTTGGAATTTTATGTTTTGGGTTTCTAGAGAGAGTGGCTCTATGTGGAGGTTAGCGTACAAATGGGTTGTCAGGGTAACCCATGTTAGAGTTTGAGTAATAAGTGATAACCTAAGTAATTAATTAGGAGTTGGGTAGTTAAAAATTAAGAAGATAATTATGGATGCCTTGTCCACCGGTTAGTGCTATCATAGACTAAATGTGGGTCGAGAAGGTCGTGGTTTGCATGATCATTGGCTTGTCCTCACGAGAGGTTAACGATTCTACATGAGTAACCTTATGGAGCAGTGCCTTAAGATAGGCTATTAGGATAACTATAGATGGAGGCAGTATGTTGTGATAGGTTTTTTGGATAATCCATGTAAGGCCATTCGATGACACTCTCATCTAGCATTACTTTGTGTTGTTTTGTTGAAATCCTCTAGAAGTGGTCTATTGTTATGTTTTGAAAATTTATTAACATTATGATATATTTCTTTGTGTTCTCTTATTTTTTGTGTCTAGATTTTAGTCTTTGTTTATTTTTTGGATGTGCATGGTCGGGAATCCTAACTTTTTTACTCCCAGTACAGGGGTGGTTGGGTGGAATGTCCTACGCACCACGTTGGGTCCCCTTATGTTACAATTGTACCATTTAGTGCAAAGTTTTGCTGATGTAGTTTGATCTAGGATTCATATGTTACCAAATGTATATTTGTACTCTAGATGTATTCTATGTATTTGTGTATCACTCCCACACGTGTTGGGAAGACTTCTCATGTAATTTTGTAATGTGTTCATTGAGATGTATTATCAAACTAATGTAATGTATTATAATACCATGTAAATTATTTTTGAATTACCATTTGATAACATTGTTGATGTTATGTTGTATTTGTGGAAATATGTACTTAATATCTTCATGATTAATTTATTTTATTTGCATGTATAGCTTTATATGGATTATTCTTATTAATTTGGTTATCATTAATGAATGTTTTTAAATGGTGATATGTGAATGAATGGATATGCAATTGGTAATTTAATGTTTCATCTGTTAATTTTGTTATGGGATAGTTTAGGTAATGTTACCTCATGTAGCCCAAGGGACTTATATGTGCAACTTGAAACATTGGTTATGTTGGAATACTTAAAGTGCATTCCTTATGTTTAAAAAAAAAAATTGTTGCATTTTTAGTTGCTCCTTTGGGGTTTGAATGATGGGGAATTACATTTGTTTTCTTATTATTTATTTCATTGTTTCATTTAAAATTTTAACGATTTAAGGATCTATGTTATAGATTATAGTTTTCTTCCAATTCTTTTTAAATTTTTCAACCTTCTCATGGTCTAAATAATTTTACATTCAACAACCATGCATAAAATACATTCTATACCCAACCTCTTCCCCTATTTATCACACTCACAAACCTTGTTACTAATCTCATTTGAATAGGTGAAACAACCAATCTTAGAGGGATCATCATCCATAGGAGAGAGAAGGGAGCCATCAATCTAGGTCCTAGTAGTATTCTAAAAAAAGTAGAACTAGAAGCTACAATCCTAACAATGAGAGCCAAGTTGGATAATACATAATTTTTCCTTTTCAAGGGATTGGGGAACACTTATTGAATCAGTATTATTTCCCCTTGACCACATTTTGATTAGGATTGAAAACTGATATAATTAAATTCTCAAATTGGTATAAGAAAAAAATAAGCCCTTAGTGGAGGGGAGCTCATTTTTTTCTCATGTGAAACTCTAATAATAGATTTCTTAAATTACACAAGTAAATGAAAAGGGAAGCTAACAAGTCACATGCATCTAAGATTATTAATACGATAAAAGTTATAGGATAAAAAAAAATTATAGTTTCTTTCTAGGATGAAATAAATAATCAAGTAGAAAAATTTATATAATTTTGAGGAAATCATCTATATTTTCCTTCCTCTTGTATTTACTTTCTTAATGAGACTTCAATCCCTTCATGGATAAACCACTTGTAGTAGCTCAATACCTTCCTCAATGGCTTTAAAGGTTAACCTTAATTTTTAACCAAAATTTTAATAACATTCAATTTTGTGTAATTTATGTCCATTATTATCATTTTAATTCAAAATAATGTAAGAAATTTATATATTTATTTAAAAATTAAAAAATCTTAAAATACTAGTTTTAAATTAATTGAAAACATGGTTTGACCCCTCTAATTTTGTGGAACTGTTTCTTAAAAGCTATTTTAGTTGAATTTTATATAATAGGCAAAGGAAGCCACATATGGCATTAAGACATTCCTTGATGGTCTTTAAGTTAGGAAACTTTTAATTTCATTCATAGGTCTTGAGGTATTTTAAACAAAAGTTGTGTTTGGAAAAAGGTATTTGGTACAAACTCCCAAAAAAAATAATGTTATATGTTTATGCTATTAACACATTAAATTTTGGGCCTTAAATAGCCACATCATCCCCATATTTTAATACAAATGAGACATTGAGGCTTTATAAGACTTATAATAGATTTAAAATTAGTTGATATAGCTCCATTTAGATGAATTCATATATCCTAATTTCTATCAAATCATTGGATTTCAATTTCAATATTTACACAATTCAAAGCACATAGAATTTTCCATTTGCTAGTAGAGCGAACTATCTTATTATGACATTAAAATAAAATATAGGTCCTCAATACTTTTCATCTTTATTTTCCATCATTACATTGAACCTTATAAGGGACATCTTCATTTGTCTCATTTTCTTCTCTTATTTGTGCCTTCAATAATGATTGGATTGATTTTACATGACCACCAATGTTAAGTAATGATGCCCTGTGTGCAATCTATAAATTTAAATTTTAGAACTATTTTAGATTATGTTTTAAATTTCAATTTTAGAATTGTTTTAGATTATGTTTTTTGTGCAATCTAGTAATTTGAATATTTTGATAGATGACTATATGTTGAATGTTGAATGTTTTTTTGTTAATGGTATGAAAATATAATTGATGAGTAGATGAATTATTACAACTATTTTAGATTTGTATTCCCTTTTATCTAGATATATTATTTACCAAGGTCTCATTGCTCTTTTAGGTGTACATGCATATATATAACATGGAAAATGCAAATCATGTTCCACCTCCAGATTCTTTGTTTGTAAATATCACTAATGAGATTAAAAAATTGAGAGACTCATTAGCATAGGGTGCAAACCTAGGGATTTATTTTGAACCATGCATGTCAATATTACATAGTTTAGAAAAACTAAGAGATGAACTTGTGACGACTAGTGCATTTTCCCCAAATAGAGTAGTTGATATTCTTTCCTACATACGAGAAGAAGTACATGGTGATGTTCCCCTTAAACAAATACAAGATAGTGTGACCAAATAAATGATAAAAAAAACTTGTTTTCCTTTTTTAATCAAAATGTGCATAAGGTTAGGGGATACCAGGTCACTGGATGTGTCAATCATGCTATGGCTAAATTGATCTACCCAAAATTTCTCATAGCACATGGTCAATACCCAAATAGTGACTAGATTCCATTATATTTTGTTTAGCAATTGTATGTTGAGGTCCATTTGGACCTCAAAGTTAACTACCTAGACATTCCACCATATGTTGGTTAGGGGTATGGCAGGATTGTCGATAGGCCTACCTATCATCCAGCAGATAGACTAGCCCTAGTTTTTAGGGCATTGGTTGGTGAGAGGTCTCCTTCTCTCACCCTAGCTCTAGCCCCCATAGCAGATGAGGTTGTCGTTGCTTCCCAAAAGGAAGCAATTGACACTGTAAGTGACATTCTGGCTACCACCACTAGGATATTTGATGATCATGTAGGTGAATATTTAATGTCTAAATATTCTCAATCCATGCCATTTTTAGCATAGTGGACTACCATGAATCCTTTTACAGCGGCCAACATCCCTACTCCTACACAACTTGATGTACTTATAGGAGATATGGCATGTAAGACTCTGCATTGTTTGGCTGAGGACCTATTGGAGGCATATGCCCACATTGCATCAAACTATGGGATCGGTATAGAGCATGTCAAAAATCATTTGGCACATGGATTTTGTTTAGCTACAGGATCCCATCACTCTCAGTCAAGCACTAGTGCATATCAGGATCCACCTACAGTTCATTTAGTAACTACACAAACTATGGATTTTATTGATATGTTGATTAGTTATGGTTCATCATCACTGATTCCATCTCACCTTCATAGTCCTCTACATTCATCATTTTTGGCATGACATGGGATAGATCAGATGGATGCAGATGTTGATTCATCGCTTGACCAATTAGTAGATATGGTGGAGGTGACCATTTCAGAGGACTTAGGTCATCCGATATCAGATGATGTGCATGTATGTGTGCATGTGCATATTTCAGTTCTTTTTTAATTCTTTTTTAATTTTTGTTTAACTAGATATTCATGTAAGTTGATATATATGTATATATATTGTTACAAGTGGACATAACTCATGTCACTCCTAGCCTTGGTCTAGATCATGTACATGATTGATGTGACTTTGTGGATGAATCTATTGCTAGTGGACATGTGAGTCTTAAAATTTTATATATATACATGTGTATATCTATGTGCAATATTTATGTATGCATAGATCTAGATAGATATTTAAAAATACAAGTTCATTTAAAAATAACTTTCATAAAATTTATTTAATATAAAATATATGTATTTAACACATTTTGTATACAAGTTTATTTGTAGGGCTCAACACATCTATCAAAGTAGGACTGTTCTCATTCAAATAGTTGTTTGACTAGGAGTCGACATTCATATTAGCCCCTGCACACTAGATTTATGATCTTTACTACATGTATTTACTTATATGATTATCTTTAGTATTCATGATTTGATGATCTCTAACTTAAATTTTCTTATATGATATACATACATTTTCTTATTTGTTGATCTTTAGTATTCGACATTAGATGATATCTAATTTACATACATTTTCTTATACAATATGTACATACATTTTCTTATATGATATATACATACATTTTCCTCTTTGCTTATAACATGTGTTATGTTTATACATTGAATCTCTTTACATGTATGTACATGTGTTTTCTTATGGTTACATGTTTACACATGATATACGTATGCATTTTTTTTAAATATTTTATACATATACATGTTTGTTTATTTGATGAACTCTTCCAATAAATATATTTCCTTGTATTCAATATAAATTTGATCTCTAGTAGAATTTTAGGAAATCAATGCCACTTTATAATTAAGTTCATTCATGTTGATCACAATAAATATATTTTTTTTAAATGAATTAAGCAACATGAACCATTAAGTTTAGAACAAAATATAATCTTTTTGACAAGTAACTTGAAATTCAATTCAAATATAATTAAGAAAATTCAATTCATTTATACTATTATATATTTTTGGCACTTTAACAAAATTCTAAAATTACTAGATATGTTGTGCATACCTATGCATTAAATAACAACAAACTCCATAATGAAATAACTTGTTTGTTTACTACTTGATTCATTTAGACTAGGATTTAGTTTTTTTTTATTCAAGGGGTAAACGCTTTTGACCGGAGCTATGAACCGGATACAACCATTCAACAATAACACCCCAATGGGGTTTGAACCTTGGTGGCAGGAACAACAATGCCACCTATAAACCATCACACCACGCCAATATCGACAGACTAGGATTTAGTTATTCCATGTACACTAGAATAATTTTTTTCCCAATAGAAGCTTATTTTTCATTATTCTGGATTTCAAATTGCAAGATTAATTATCATTTATATCACTTGGAGCACAAATTTTGGAAAAGAGGCTTTTGCACATTTATCAAGGAGGCAAATATTGGAGAGACAACTTTTAATTTTTATCAATCAGGGAAAAATTTGGCGGAGAATATAACTAATTTGGTAGAGGACTTGTTTTGAGTCATCTTTAATTTGAAGAAGAAAATGGGACAACAAAGAAAAAGAAAAAATGTGTCTCAACAAAAATTGTCAAAAGAAGAACAAAAGAGGCATGAAAAAAACTTGGAAAATTATCATAGAAAGAAACAAGGCATATTCATGTTTTTTCTCTCTCTCTCTCTTAAGTGTGTGTTTAGTACTTTTATTAACACCTCAATTTTTTTTTCTTATAAATATATTTCCAATAGTCATCTTGCATAGACATTCCCTGAATTCTTTATCATCTATTTGCAATTGATTTTGTTCCATAGAATTGTTAAGTTCAAGAATATTTGATTTAATTTGTTTCAACTCCACTTAGATAACTCATAGTCTCTAACTTTATTTTCTTGCATGTAAATTCAAACAAGAAGCAGGAACTTTTCAAGATGAAGTTCAGCCAAATCTAGATATGAGATCAAACGAATCTGTTGAAGAACACACGGACCTTGAATTTAGGGAGGAGACCCAACTTCAAACAATTCTTTTTGGAGAGGGGTCAAGATCACTTCCTTCTACTAGTATGGATGAGCATATAAAACTAGCAAAAACTTCTCACTTATATAATTATGTCTTATCACTTTGTTTGCTTGCATACATAAACTTCACTTATATAACATCATCTCTCACTTTTGTTTGCAAAATATTTAGTGACATGCAGGAAGGGCTCAACAAGAAGGAAGTTCTCATGCTCAATTTGACAAAAATCTAGACATTGGATCAAGTGAATACACTCAATAACACATGGTACTTGAAGATAGGGAGGAGGCACAAGTTCAAACAATGAATGTTGGAGAGGGGTTGGGATCACTTCCTCCTACTGGTAAGGATGAGCATATAAAACTAGTTGAAAAGGTGAGGAACCAAATTTCTCATAGAAATTTAGATCATTTACTTGAAATGGATATGGAGAAACTCAAATGTTATGCCAACTAGCCTTATAATAAGAGAAAGAGGTCAATGACTAAATCTGTAAATGGAATAATCAATCATCATTTTAATCATCTTGATACATTTGAAAAAACCCAATTGTTATCACGTTTACTTCTTCATGATGAGATCAAAGAGTCATTACAATTGTTGGGTGTACATTCAGCATCAAATAAGAAGAAACACATGGGATTACAAAAGGATATTGTTCAAAATGTTAAAAATGGTTTAGATTCCATTGGGAAATTATCTTGATTGGTGGATAAGGCCACTACAAGAAGGGTAATGTTGACATCTACTGTACATCAAGATATAGCAAGAAAAAGAAAAATTTCTACACTTTCAACTAAAATTTGTTATAGTAGAACCACATTAATAAAATGTGAGAAAAAGATAATGTTTTTTTATGAGAGTTTAGAAGGAAATTTGACAATTATGTGTAGAGCTCCCCATTTTGATAGGATTGAAGATGTTTTTAGGAACTTGGTCTTAGGTTTTTGGCATGATCATACTCATCCATCATCAAATAATAGAGATGTTATGAGACACAAGATTGGACTTGGTATTTATAAAAATCATATCAAACATTAGCTAGAAATAACACAATTTGAGATGTATATGAACTTCTGTAATGCATATATCCTCATATAAAGATTGGGAAAACAATTTTTCAAAGGTTAAAGCCATATTATGTGAAGATAATTTTTTTTTTAATACTTGTTGCTATTATCATACTAAATTTGATCTCTAATATCAAGTGTTTCAAAAGATGAGAGAAGAAAGATGTGGGTTTCAAAATGCACCTCCTAAACAAGAAATTTTATTCATAAAGTCTATATTATGTGATCATGAAAATGGACCTCAAATAAATTTCATAAAAGCAATGTGTAAGACATGTGGAAATTTGACAAAATTATCTTCAAGAATTGAGGATACTAACCTAACAAAGACAATAAATTGCAATACGTAAGTACTATTTTTAAAGAGATTATTTGTTTCAATTTGATTAGATTGTTATTTGGATTCTCTTTAATGTAATGTTTCATTGATTGTGTGGTTTATTACTTATTAACATATTTTACTCACACAGGTACAAGTATGTTAAGTTGCAAACAATTTTTTGGAAACAATCCACAAGGTTGAACTATGTAGAAGAGGATATTCCCATGGAAAATTTATGGAAGATTTTTGAAAATTGATACGACCATACATAAAGCATTCCTTTTTTGCTAAGTGGCAAGAACAAAAATTAGAAACATTGAAAGATACTTTCCCACATGGAATAGTTCTATCAGTAGTTGAATTTGCAAAAAATAACTCCTTTGTACATCAAAGTGAGATACAATCAAAGTATTACTTTTCAAAGCAGATCACTATTATGGTTCATGTGTGTTATCAATATTGAAAATTAGAATTTGATGGTGTTGAGAGTACAAATGAAGAACGATACATTAAGAAAGAATATCACTTTTATATTAGTGATGATAAAAGCATGACACTTTTTGTCCAACATTGCTTTACAATATTTTTTGAGAATTTGAGAAGCACGGGTGTAAGATTTGAAAATCATTTTGTATGGTCAAATGGATGTGCGACATAATTCAAATCTTCACTACCATTCTATGTACTTTGTAGATATCATAAAATCTACAAAATACCACATGTTTGGATTATTTTGAGAGTGGGCATGGAAAGGGTGAGCATGATGTAGTAGGAGCTTGCATCAAATTAGCTTTAAGAAAGCATCAAATGAGTTATCCAAAAGATCCTCTAGAAAATGCACATGGTGTTGTTGAATGGTGCGATAAAAACTTTGCATCAAATGTGGTTGGCACATCTTCAAGAACAAACTGACACATTCCACATAGAGTGTTTTGGGAGATATCAGGTATGTATAAATTACATAAAATCAAAAATTTGTATTTATTTAAATTATATATATATATATATATATATATATTCACATAATTTTTTTGTTTTACATGTATCTAGGTGTGGATAGAAGATCGGTGAATGGATGCAAGAGGGTAGAAAAAAAGATCTTTTCATTGTGTTAGGAGTCTAGATAGTCTCCATGGATGGAAATTAGACACAAAGGATTACTCTTGTTTTTGCATTGAGTGCATTGAGGGAAACTTTGATTATGCATGCAACAATCAAGAACTTGGTTATGTTGGTAAATGGGATATGGTGCCACTAGTTGTTTCAAAAACATATGATGAAAATGAGGAAGAAATATTTGAATACATTCCTTTGATTTCAATTGATTATGACCATATTTTAGGATTGGTTAGAAAAGGTACATGTGTAAGTTTTCAATCATTTAAATATTATATATATAGTTAATGATCTTTAGAGAAATTTCTAATTTTTTTGGATTTTTTTGTGTAAATTTTGTGTACAAGAGATGCTTTTGCAGTTATAGCAGAGCCTGGAAACATTGAAGGTGTTAGCTATTATTTATTGTGTTGCACAGAAGAGATGAATAAGCTAACACAACCTGAAACAAGTGATGGAATGTCATTTCCCACAAGTGAGTTTGAATTTTAAATTTTATATAAATTGTATTCACATGTGCACATTACATTATAAAAATTAAATATATATTGTACAAACCTTGAGCACAAAAATGTTGTACACATTCATATGTCTTACCTTAAGTTCATGTTTACCATGCAGGTTCTGTTGTAGTGCAAGAGACATATCTAAAACAAGTAAATTTTTTTCAGAATGGGATTCATTTTGTTGACTATGAACCTGATAACAAGTTATATCAATATAGTCACTTAATAATTGCTATTTCCCTACATCCTCATGTAGTTCCACATGCATGTGGCCAAAGAAAATGGAGACTAGATAGTGATGATCATAAAAAAAATCTACATGTTATTCAAGAGTGGGCTGAACTGGAATCTTTCACTTAGATTATATCCATGGTTTTCAAGTTCACTTGTAACCCTATACATGTTCAAATGAGAACTTATAGTAACTTGTGCATAGTTGTAAATCATTGTGTAAATTACAATTATATGTACATATTTGTTCCATGGAAATTCTTAAGTTCAAGAATATTTGATAGCATCATCTCTCACTTTTTTTGGTTGCATGTAAGCCCATATATATGATTTCAATCCTTATTTGAAGCCTAGTGAAGTTTTTTAAAATCATTTTTCCTAAATTACAATTATATCCAACATATATTTTTTTCATAGAATTCTTAAGTTCGATAATTTTATATACAATTATATACAACTTATATAATTTTTTCCATCAAATTGTTCCATGGAAAATTATGTAAATTTTAAAATTAAGTATTATCTAATTATAAAATTATTGTACACATTTATAAAACATAAGTAAATACAAATAAAAAAATAAACCCTAACCCTTAAACCTGATAACCCTAAACACTTGTACCCTTTACCCTCCATCTTTCTCCCACACCCCCTCTCTCTCTTGAAAGTCTCTCCCTCTTACCTACTCTCCCTCTCTCCTCTACATTTAACCCTTAAACCATAAACCCTTGTACCCCCTACACTCTATCTTTCTCCAACTCCCTTCCTCTCTCTCTTGAAAGTCTCTCCCTCCTACACACTCTCCCTCTCTCCTCAACCCTTAACCCTTAAACCCTAAACCCTTGTACCACCTACCCTTTATCTATCTCCCAATCCCCCACCCTATCTCTCTCTCCCTCTCTGCCCTTAAACCTTAAAACCTACCCTTTATCTCCCTTCCACTCTCACCTCTACCCTTAACCATTAAACCCTAAACCCTTGTACACCCCCTCTACCCCTGAGAGATTCCTCCCACTCCCCACTCTCTCTCTCTCTCTCAAGTCTCCTCCTACCCCTCTCCCCTCTCCTACCTTAACCCAGAGCAAACCCTTGTACACCATACCCCTTTATATCTCCACTCCCTCCTCTCTCAAGTCTCTCCCTCCTACCCCTAGACCCTTGTACCCCCTACCCTCTATCTATCTCACACTCCTCCCCTTTATCTACTGAAAGTCTATCCCTCCTACCTACTCTCCATCTCTCCTCTACAATTAAACCTTAATCCCTAAAGCTTTATATTCCCTTCCTTTTATCTCTCGCCCACTCCCCCCCTCTCTCTCTCAATTATATCCCTTCTACCCACTCTCCCTCTCTCCTTTCTATGCTTAAAACTTAAACCCTACCCTTTATCTC
>VDFB02086081.1:143023873-143300289 GCA_007258455.2 Sequoia sempervirens
CCTCCTACCCCCTCTCCCTCTCTCTCCTATAACCCCTACCCTTTAATTATATTATATATTATAATTTAAAAATAATATAGTTTACATTGATATTAATATTAAATATCATAAAATACAATGGAAAAAAAAGAAATATATATGTAATAGAGGGGGTTCAACCGAACACCTTTAGCATGTTCGACTGAACCCCCTTTAAATCTATTTTTTTATTATATTTAAAATGGGTTTAGTTGAACATTACTTCAGGAAAACCCCCATTCAACCGAACATTTAATTTTTGTTTGATTCAATAGTAGTTCAACTAAACCCCCTTATTTTCAACTCCACCCTCTCAGGCACCAAAATTGCTCAGAAGTTTGCACTTCAAAGCTTGATTTGAGAATGAAAATAGAGGAGATTTAAAAAATCTAAATAGTATAATTTTTCCCTCAAAACAAGCTATCCAATGAATATAATTTTAATATTTTTTTATTTTATTATCTATTCTTTTTTCTTTTTTTTTAGGACTGCAAGAATCAAGTAGCATGACCCCATATAAACTGCAGTGTGCCTGGTAAACTTTTTAACGTGACCAGCGGAACTGGCATGACACACCCTCTAGTACCACAGGGGTGGGGGAGACTAGACCTCATGACCAACCTCTTGCAACAGAAAATATTTAGCCAACCGAGCTAGGTCCCCAACCCCTATCTATTTGTTTTTTAAGTTTTATTAAATATAGGTTTTTTATTGAAAATAACTCTCTATTTTGTACATGTGGAAAAATAGAAGATTATCAAAAGAAAATTGAAAAATATGAGTGCACCAGATATTGGAGTCCTTGATCCAACAAAAAAAAGGAAAGAATTTTGATACATATACTAAAATTTTGCATTATACAGTCACATTATCTCTGAATTGTAATTGGTTTGACTTTCAAACCTGATTAATGAAAAGATATTCAATAAAATATATCTAAAAAATTGGAAGCACTAGATATCAGAGTTATAAATCTAAATTCAAAAGAATTATAATTTTATCCTTCAAGGAAAAAAAGTTATACATTATATAGTGTGTGTCACTTTTTAAAAATGTTGTTTTTTGAAAAAAAAACTATTTTTTGTGGGAGATGGAAAAAGGAGTGCAATTTGATTCCAAAACTTTTGGAAAAATATTTTTAGAATCTATAGAAAAAATGTGACGAGACTCTAGTTTGCATCATCTTCAAATTCCTCACATTTTAACTACTATAGGTGCCCGAATGTGAAGATTTAGTTAAAAAAAAATTAGTTTCTAGTTTGGCCAAAAATTGCAAATCACTATTGTGGGATCACCCATGACCCAAGGTTTGAAAAATTTGGTGAAAGAGGAGAATGCATAGTGTTAGTCATGTAATGATAGTCATCTTCCCCTAAATTTCACTAGGGGAAATACGGAGCAAAGTATAGCCAAACAAAGAAGCAAAGGTGTGCTCCTAAGTGTGGATGAATACAAGTCTTCTAAAATGGATAATGCTCATTTTAGAGCACAAACATAGGGGATGTCCTTGGAATAGGAGCTAGGAATTACACCCAATCAAGCATTGTTCTCATGGATGGAGGAAGAATATGTGATATTCACAAATGAAGCTCCAATGACTAGCGCTCCACAAGTACAGTCAGATTACAACACAAGGTCTAAAAGGAGGCTCACCAAAAAATACATGCAACAACCTCTACCATGAACTCACCCACATCAATCGTCACCACAAGAGAAGTAGTTTCCACCACCTAGCATTCAACCTGTCCCATAGTTGCATAATATATTGTTGCCTAAAAAAGAGATGAGCGAAAGACCAAGCCCAATCATGTTGGAACATTTTCTTCCAAAAATGAGGGAAATACCACTATTTAAGCCTAAGGCTCAACCAGTTGAGATTCTTAATGTGGTGGAGCAATTGAAGAAGGTGCCCACCAATGTATCATTGTGGGACATCATATCTATCCTAAAACAAAAGACTCTACCTTGATAAGCATTGAAGAAAGAAGAGAAAATTCCTTAGACAAGAGTAGCTCTGATATGTGATCAAAGAAAAGACAAGGTACCCACACCGAAATGTCGAGTGCCAAAAGTTGTAGCATATGAAAAAAATAAAGAGGTAAGAAAACCAAACACCAGAACTTTCTTTTTAACACTTATTGTGGGAGATAATCTTTTGCATAATAATATGATCAATTCGAGAGCTAGTACAACTTTCATACCAAAACAAGTGGTTGATACCTTGGAGCTTAGGAATTAGCCCCTTGAGAAAGGAATCATGCAACTAGATGGTAAAAAGTTCCCAACCATCGATCAGATAAAGGACTTGTCTCTGACAGTCTTCTCATGCCCAAGTCAAATAGTCACACAAGAAGTAGTAGTGATAGATATTCCATTGGTCTTTGGAATGTTTCTATCAAGATATTTCACTACCAAGCTTGGAAGATACCTATCACTTGATTGGTCCCACCTAATATTGAGAACCAAGCACGAGATGAAAATGAAGATTCTTTCTGAATCTTTACATCTTGAAAAAATTGCAGACAATGTAGTCCTATTGTTTGAAGTCACACATACTACCATCTCTCAATAGGAGAGATATAGCATAAAAATTATAGAAGATGAAGAGGATACAAGCAAGTAGACTCCTGACGAAGAAGTGTTGCTCAACCAATTCATTGATTCTGATCCATTTGAAAACTTCCATGTGATAGGGCTAGGAACCTATGTAATTTTTGACGGTGATCAAGTCTTTCTGAAACTAATAAAGGATGAAGATAAATTTGATGACCCATCTGCTAATTATCTATGGACCCTATATTTTGATAGTGCTAAGTGTAAAGCCAGCTTGAGAGTGGGTGTCTAATTAATATCTTCAATGGGATTGAAAACTCTTAGAGATTACAATTTTTTATTCTCTTTCTCAAATAATGATGTTGAATATGAGGCCTTGGTCCATGGTCTAATACTTGCAGAAAGAATGGGTATAAAGTGAGTGTAAGCTTTTAGAGATTCAAAGTTTGTGGTGAGATGAGTCCATAGTCAAGAAAATGCAAAGAAAACCCAAATGAAGTCATACAAACTTTCGATTTCAGAATTGATCGAGAGTTTTTAATCCTTCAACATACATGTTATTCCCTAATATCATAATAGTGTCATCGATCAGATGACATATATTGGGTCACAATTTGAACTAGTTTTTGACTCAACCAAGAAAAATCTAGTGCAAGTTATCATCCAACCCTCAATTCCCAACAATAGTGAAAATTGGAAGAAAATTTATGACAACACTCAAATTTCTACCTTCATACAAAAAAGAGGAATGTTTCTTGAATGTTCTCCCCCAGGAGTAGAATTTATCGAAGGGAAGGTCATCCAATTAAAAGAGAACAAGCTTCCTAGAGGGTTGGTTTCCCTCAAGAACCCTTTTTACTGTGAAGACGCAAGAAATGGAAAGTGAAGGTTCACTATAGATGAAAGAGATTATGAAGAGCTTGATGTTGGAAGTGATAGAAAGTTGAAAGTTCGAAAGGGGGTTCCACAAAAAGATAATAAAATATTAAGGGATCTATTGTATGAGTAAAATGGATTTATGACCTAGGTATAATTCAACATACCATTGACTTGGAGTAAAGGTCCAAGCCCATCTGATAGAATCAAAAACTATTCAACTTGAATGTTGAAGCCTTGATGGCATAGGAGCTCACCAAGTTAGTCAAGTCAAGGATCATATGTCTGATCAAACATTCCACCTAGATGTCTAATCTTGTACCAGCCTAATATAAGAATGGTGACATTAGAATTTGCATTAATTTTTGGGACTTAAAAAATTCCTCATTGAATTACCATAACCCCTTGTCATCAATGGAGAAAATTCTATAGACAATAGCTAGATCGTAAACGTTCTCATTGCTTGATATTTTTTTTGAGATATAACCATGTATATGTAAAGGAGAGCAACGAAAAAGAGATGGTGTTTACCACAAATTGGGGAATGTTCACATATGCCAATATGTTGTTCAGACTATCAAATGCTAGTGGAAATTTTCAACAAAAAATGGTTATTTCTTTCAGATGTTTAATCAACCTGATTATTTTGATATATTTGGATGACCTGATGGTCTTTTCAAAATCAAAGGATTATCACTTCAATCACTAGAAAAGGTTTTCCAAAAATTTCAATAGTTTTGGATTTCTTTAAATCCAAAAAAATGTGTCTTTGGAGTGCCTCAAGGTAAGCTACTTGGCTTTTTAGTTTCTAAAGAGGGAATAGGAATAGATCCCAAAAGGGTTAGATCTATAATGGAATTACCCCTACCAGTAAACCAAAAAGGACTCCAGTTGCTTTTAGGGAAAATCAATTTCATGAGTAGGTTCATTTCATACTTTTCCAGTATTATGAAGCCTATCACACTAATGCTTAAAAAGAATCTATTGTTCAAGTGGATCCCTAAAGGAAAATAAGCTTTTGAAAAAATAAAGATAGAAATTTTTGATGCTTCGGTCTTAGCTAATCTAGATCTTTCCAAATATTTCCTACTTTATTTCTATAGTGCTTAGGATAGTATAGCTTCAATGCTTACTTGGAAAGGTAGTTAGAATGGTGGAGAACATTCTATTGCATTCCATTGAAGAACCATGAAGGGCTATGAGGTTAGGTATAAATATGTAAACAAGAAAGCTTTTTCCATAGTTAAGAGTTTAAAAATGTTTTGACACTTGGTGTCAACCATCAATATCACTATCCTTATAGCACACCCCAATGTGTGGGAATACATCACAAAAGGTGAGATCATTAAAAAAAGAGAAAATTGGATCGCTAAGATCCTAGAATATGATGTGGACATCAAAGAAACCAATTTGGTTTGGGGAAGAGGTTTGTGTGAATACATCACAAAGGAAATGACTCTTGTGGTTGAAAAGGAGAGTGATCAAGTCTACTTGAACCAATTCAAATTTGAAGAATATTGGGTGGTTGATCAAACACAATATATTCACAAATGGTACTACCTAACTAATCTTTTGTTTCATTAAATGAGATACTATCGATTGCAAGGTGCTAGGTATGTATTAATTGAGGTTGCACTATTTAAGAGAAATTATGATGTTGTGTTACTCCAATGTCTTGACAACCTACAAATAGAAAGAGCTCTTAATGCATTTCATCACTATACTGATGGTGGACATTTTTCCACCAAGACTATCACTTTAAAGATAATGCAAGTATGATATTATTGGACCTCTATGTTTTCTGAAGCACATCATTTGGTGCAGAAGTGTACATAGTCCCAATATTTTGTTGGCAAAAGAAAGAATGTCACTTTACCCCTAAGTCCAATTATAATTGAAGAACCCTTTTCTCAATGGGGTTTGGATTTTATAGGCATGATAAATCCTATTTCCAGTTCTAGACATAAGTTGATTCTCATGACAACTGATTACTTTACAAGGTGGATGGAGGTTATAGCCCTAAAGTATGCCATAGAGGGGAAAATTGTTAATTTCCTTCAAGAGATAGTGACTAGATTTCATCCACCCAAGACAATCATATCCAACAATTCCCAAGATTTTGTTGGGTCAATGATGCCAAATTTTTCTATCAAACATGGGATTTTCCTTAAAATTTCATCAAATTACTACCCATAAGGGAACAAGTTAGTAGAGTCCACCAACAAAAACCTAATTAGGTTAATCAAAAAAATTGGGTTAGAATGGAAAAAAAATTAGCACAAGCATTTATAAGCTACTTTGTGGGAAAATCAAATTACCCCCAAGTAGATTTTGAAGGCCTCCCCTTATGTGTTGGTGTACGAAAAAGAGGTAGTGATACCCATTTCTATACAAATTTCTACTTCACAACTATTGAAAGCCCTGAAGATTGAATAAAATGGTGGAATGGAAGTAAAGTTGGTAGAACTCCTCAAACTAGAGGAATACAAATAAAAGGCTCATCAAGCCACGATCAATCACCAATAGATAGTCAAGTGACGGTTCGAAAAAGGGAATTCTAACCTATAATTCAAAGAAAGGAGCTTGGTGCTAAAGTACGATGAACAAACTACAAAACCAAGGCAACACATGAAATTTGAAGCACTATGGAAAGGACCTTTCTAAATCAATACATGAAAAAAACAAAATGTGTACAAACTTGAAGATATGGAGGTAAACGCTTTAGATATAAGTACTGGGGAATGAAATTTATCTAAAGATTTTCTTTTAAAATGCATAGTTCTTTAAAAACATTTAACAACTATGTACCATATTTTAAAAAAATATGAATATTTCAAAATTTTGAGAATAAAACAATTGAAGAATAACATAGAAGAGGTAAAATCTTGCATTATATTATATTTATCGAAAATTCTACATATAATGCAATTTTGAGGCTTAGATTTAAACATAAGGATCTCTTGAGTAAATCCAAAAGGAGTTATGGAGCCAAAATATCGAAAAGGGAAGCAATGTGCAAAAATGATCAGAAAAGGCCTCCAATCATTGCCTAGGAAGTTGTAAAGGCTCGTTATTTGGTCTTCCTTCTTATTTTCCTTTTCTTCCTCTTCTTCTCCTTGTCTGTCAGGGTGGAAAAAGGGGTTAAAAACACAATGGATGTGAAATTCCTGACACAGGCTCAAGGCCTACTCATTGCTACTCTACACTAGGAAGTCAAAGTCCTTCCTCCAAGCTAGTCCTGAAACCTACTCCACATCATACTCCCATATCAGAAAAATGGCTGTTGACTTAGAAGAGCAGCAGTGTGTCTCAACATCCATGGTGGAAAAATTGAAGAGGAAGGGAAACCAGGGTACATCTATGAAAAATTCCACGTGGCTATGGAGGTCCATAAGGCTCAAGATACCAACACTGGAGATGGCCACTTGCACTATCTTTCTAATTATTTCCATCAACAAGGTGTCAAATATCACATGGCACAATTCAATTATCACAGGTTTGAAAAATTTAGGTCCAACAGTGAGGCCACGAAGTGGGAAAGCATGTTGCAGTTGCTCTAGAGTTGGTTTTCATCGGTAATGAAGTTTATCCTCACCTCCTATTTGAACACAATCATGATGAGGTAGTCAATTTTCTTCACCAGACACTTGATTTGGTTGCTAATGACCTCTCTAATGAAGCAATATTGCAGTCTCCTAGGAAGGAGCCGAATGAGAGTGCCTAAGCTAGTAGAAATTCTAATAAATCAGTGAATTATGGAAGAATAGGAATAAGCAGAAGGCTAACTAATTTAAGAGACTATATGTTCAAATAAATGTTGCAAAATATGGCGTAGCTATATATAGAAAAGGTGGGCTAACAAACTCAACCAACAAAATGTCTATTTTTGGTCTAACGACAATGGAAGCTTTTAAGAAAAAATAGATTAGGGTAGATAAATCATATAGAGGACCTAATTGAATTCCTTAAGAAATAAATTTTGGTGTTGGGAGTAAATGCTTTCATACGCTCATTGTTGACATGTTTCCTTTATCATCATCAGTGCTATCCAACTCACTAATGAGAAAAGACATGGATTAATGTGTTAAAACTCTAAAAAAATAATGGGAACATCTTTTCAAGAGTACCTTGTATCACTTCAATGTGTTCCACATAGAAAAAATCAGATGCTTCAATAAAATGAATTTATTTGTAAAAGAGGTAGTGAAGAGAATGTACTATTTACATTCTCTTATTGTTATCAACATTACCAAGGGCTATAGATCTCATGTTCACAAGTATTGTCCTGGTGTAAGCATTTAATGGACCAGTAGTAATAGTGTAGTGTTAACTAGATGTACAAGAAATATAATTAATTACACTCAAAAGTAGTTTTTCCTTCTTAAGAAAAAGGCAAGTGGCAGTTTTCACTAAGGAATTCTCTGCAACTTCTTGAAAAAGTTATGGTGGAACCTTGAACTTCTGGAATACAAGCCACAACTTCAAGTCAATGACCTAGCTATGCTAATGTTTTTGGGTGGAGGTCATTCGCTAATGCCCCAACAGTGGAGTAGCAACCTTTCAAATTATGTAAGAAGGTGCCAGTTGATAAGCCTATAAAAAGAGAGGCAGTACAAGATATCACTGAAAATGTTTTTGACCCCAATTTATTGGCTAACCCTAAAATTATTAAAGAAGGTGTGTTTCAAAGAAAGGAAAGGTATGACTCAAACAAAGGTTTTGCACTTGGCTTTGGGATTGTGATTTTCCATAATTCATGTTGCCCATTGTGCAACCATGCGTGGAGTTAGTTGTTGCATGTGCCAGGAGATTGGACAAGGTAACAAGGGTCATTCATAATGGTAGGATTAGGGTTACTATTTATACTAAATGCATATAAGACATTTTGTGAATTCCTATGGCTTGGGACACAAAGATTTTTCATGAAGAAAATATGGATCTCTTTAGGAAAGAATTGGCTAGAAGAATTTTTTTTTATAAAGATGAAGCAAAGGAATGGCCAGACATAGGTCATATTCCCTTTCCTCTTTCATATGATAAATTCAAAAGGGACACACAATTAGTGTTCTCAATGTTGGCATAGGTTTTTGGTCTTGATGACAATGCTTAGGTTCTTCCTTTCTAGTTCGACTTAGCCTTTGCACTGAAAAGAGAGAAGAACTAGAGGAATTATGCTTTTTCAAAAGTAATAGCTAGAAACATGTTGAACCAAATGACGAATTACAAAACTCATTCCAAATTTAGCTATTCTTCTTTCTTGGCTCATTTGGTTTTGCATTAGAATCATGAATGGCTAGGGAGAAATGTACCAGTATCTAGGCTAGATGAAAGAGGTTGTCTCCAATAAATTTATATGTGGACCCATGTCCTTTATAGAATAGGCCGATATTATTAGTTTTTGGATCACTTTTTGAGGCCAATGCTTTAAGAATTGTTTCCTCACTCTATTGGCCACTTCTCTCCCAAGGTCCTACACTAGATGAGAATCTTTCCAACCCTCGTGAATTATTTCTTGGGAATGGAATTCACATTTATTGTATTCCATGACTTTCCTGATGAGTCTTTCCAAATGCCTAGGTTTGTGGTAGATAGTCTTTGCATTGGAGGCATTCCACTAGGTGACTATTTTTGACAATATCTATGGCAATAGAAGAAACAAAACAAATTTATATCCACTTCCCGTCTATATTGCTAATAGTCAAGTATGACCAATGAAGTGATTTTTTGAGGATGAGCTTAGGGATCTATTGGTAGCCTTAGGCCTAGTCCTTATCTACGATAAGTATGACTATAACCCACAGGGAGTTTATGGTGTGAGACATGATGAGCAAAAATACTTCAAGACGAAGAAGAATCCAACTTGAGAAATTGTAGAGGTGTACAATGATTTCAAACACATTCCTTTCAAGTGACCAGAATGGTTGAGCTTCTACACACCAAAGGTATAGTATGACAAGAACCTTCTGATAAAAAAAATATTAATATGTAGCTGAAGAAAAGAGGCCAGTCATAATGAAAGAAGGTATAATTCTAGAGGTTCCAATAGGAGCCTCACCCTTCCTATAGAATAATTTCCATAGAATGATGAGTTCAAAGAGATTTATGATAAGGAGGATGACATTGATAACAATCAAAGGACCAACCATCAAATTGATGAGGAATAAGTTCTACATCGGGCTTCTCAACCTCAAGAATCTGACGATTGGAGGGATTCAAAGTGAAGTGATTCACAAGCTTCATCCTCCTCCAGTTCCCAAAGTAAAGGAAAGAGAATCCAACAGTCTCCAAGAGTGTCATCCACTGTGATCATCGATGGCAAAGTTTCAGAGGGGTCAATGGCTAGGAGATTAGAACATGTTATTTTTGGTCATGAAAAGAAAAGGTAGGTCCAAGATCTAGGCATATCCAACATGTCAGCCTAAGGATAAGATGAAGTGGGGTTTTCCCTATAAGATGTGTTGACTACGATAGCTCAGGTAAGTTTCACTCACTCCCTTCTTCCTATTTTTCCATCTTTGGTTGGCCCCTTTCCTACTTCCATGGAAAGGAACTCTTTTTCCTTGGGCACTGACTTGATAATCCTTAGTACACCCCCTCCTATTTGTACCCCCACTCTTGAAAACTCATCTTTTGAGAAAACACCTTTTTTCCTAGCTATATCTCTCTTCACTCCTATTGGAAAATACCCCATTTAATCTTAGCTTGGTGTGCCACCCTTTTCCATGATAGTGTTCCCTTTCACTTTCCTGCATGCTCATACATCTGAGTTCTCTCCTTCCATTTCCCTATTTTCCTTCCCTCTTGATGTCCCTATTATAGTGCATAATATTGATGTCCCTCAAACACTCCAAGATAATTTCAATGCAACAAAGTTGTCCCAATGAAATTCTAAACATAGATAGTTGTTGAAGAATGTTGAGTTTCTGACTACTAAGAAAATTGAGGCTTATTTTAATGAGGAGCAAAATTCTCTCTTGATTAGCACCATGAAATTACTCGTGGCTAAGCCAGAGGGGTAGATGCAGATGGAGGATTATAAATTTTGTATGATAGACCTAGATATAAATGAAACTCATCCACATGATAAGGTGATCTTAGCTAAGACCACCCAATAGATAGTATATGCAGACTATGAAAGTTTGGGTGGAAAGTTAAGAAGCGTGAGATAGACTTGGTTAATGTGAGGGCAACAATGGGTTGATTGAAGACTGAAATCAAGGCCAAGGATGTTGAGATGGCCCACATAATTTAGATTCAAGGTAAGGGTAAACCTTGAGGTTTCTTGAAGAAGCACAAAGTGAACAAGTTCAGCTACATGCCAAAATTGAGAAATTCAAAGCTGACTTCATCACCTAGCATTAGACCATCATGGCATACAAAAGAACTCATGAAAACCTATAGAAAGAGTTGAGAACTGTTTGATCTCAAGCTTCTAATAAGGTCAAGAAGGCAGATGAAAAGGTAGAAATATTGAAGTTGGAGAAACAAGAAATCATGTCCACTTTGTAGACCCATGACCAAGAAATTAGAAAGATGAGCTCCAAACTAGCAAACCCTCTCAAGGATAGAGATCGAGTAGAGGAGAATGCAAGATCCAAAGAGATTCAACTCAATCAAAAGATTTTTGTTGCTCAAAAGGTCAAATCCCTCATTCTAGTAAAAATATTGGCATATTCACACTAGGAGAAAATTGTAGCTATAGTTCCTATTCTTAGGCCCGTTTTGCAAACATGTGACTCTTGAGTAGTAGAATCAAAAAAATTCATTTCTAGGCTTTGTGTGGCTTTTTCCAAAATATTGAAAGCTTCTAGAGTTCTTGATCAAATAATCACTTCCATCAAAGTGAGTGATATTATCAACTCCCTCAAGGTCACCAAAAAGTGCAAGGATTTCCAGATGGTTTGGGCAAGGAGAGTTGAAGAGGTAAAAAAGGATATCAATGTCTTGATCAATTATGGGCTACCTCCTCTTTTCTCCTAAGACAAAGATGTGTAGAAAATAGAATAAATTGGGGAAGCTATCAAACAAAAGGATTAGAATTCTAAAAAACTCCCAAGTTAAAGTACAACACACACAACTAATGAGATTGAGCACAATATTTTTTTCCTTTCTCATCTTTATCATTTTGTTAGAGTGGTTACTACAAGGTGGGGAGTTGTGTCTTTTAGGGAAGTATTCTATCCTAACCAAGCATATAGGCTCATGCAAAGTCTATCATTACCAACCAAATTAAAATGGTAGGAACAACACTCCTCTTTTCTTAAAATCTAGAAATTTAAAGAGAGTTGGGTTCATACCTCCACAACCGCAGGACCCTGTGAGTCAGAAAAACTATGAAACATTTTTCTTTTCCTTAGTCTTTTGATTTTCAACTTATTTTGTTTTTGGCTTTAGAGATGTCTAGGTTTATGCAAGGTTAGTCAGAAAGATGGGAAATGGAACACATTTTTTCTTCATGACTTTCTTTTTATCATTTTCCTTTTTGAGGAGGACCTGAGACACACATCAGCTTGGCAAAATTTTTCTCCAAAACATATTTTTGGAAAACATAAGATATTTGCCTGTGTGATGTGTCATCTCTTCAGTGCAAGAGGATTTCAACTCTTATGAGACCATATCTTTTTGGAGTCTATCGAAGCTTATTGTCCTTTCTTTCTCTTGGTTTTTAGGATGGGAGCTTTGAGTCGGTGCATTTGGATGATGAGATTGATCAACAAGACCCTTTTTCTATTTTATTTTTAGAATTTTATCATTTATGGGTCTGTATCTTTGCTAAATATCTAAATGGAACTAATAAAATAGTTGGGAATTAAAGAGCAAAGATTGTTACGACCTAACCAAGGATCTACGATCAGATTGCAAGCTATAAAGTATCAACATTTGGCAAAAATTACTTCTATGTTGAGGCAGTGTTTTCTTCTTTTGAAAACTATATAAGGAGGGCAATGACACAATCAGGGGTTGGATTCCAAGTTACACTTTCTTTGTTAAAAGAAAAGTTTCTTTAGTTTTATCAGGGTTTTAGAATTATTTTTAGAAAGAAAACTTGTAGAACTACTTTTCTTTGGCATGTTATATCTATTAAGGTTTAAACTATTGTTGGATTGGCATCCAAGCTTTGTTTCAAAGTTCATTTGATATTTAAAATCACAAAATATTGAGGATAAATTGTTGATATTGTGCATGTATGGCATTTTTCAAGCTTTCTTTCTTTATATTATCGTTTTGAATGAAATATTGTCTTACAAGACAAATCTGGATAGTTTAAGTAGCTTATTTCCATGTTGTATGCTCATATGGTAAAATAGTAGCTTAAGAAAAATAGATTATGGAATTGTACTTCTCTATTTTCTTGAAAGTTGTTATTTTGTCATGGGTATGTGCAGGATCATCATGGAAAAGACAAGCCCTTAAGTGGCAAAAAATTCAGAAAAATCAGAGTTAGACAACTTGATGTAAAAATTTGAATAAGTTATCTATATTATTTAAAAAGTATGTAAGAATATAATCTATAGAAAATTGAATGTAGTTTCTAACCTCTAGGTTTGTTTAAAAAAAACATCTATTTGGTGAAAATTTGAAATTTCAATGCAATAGTACTTAAATTTCAGGGAAAAAATAAGTAGGTGTCTGTCTGACCACCCTAACCACAATAAAATGATAATATTTTTTTATAAGATTTTAGATATAAGTAGAGGACTCATGCCTTGATGTGATGCATATTTTTTTGTAATTTTTTTCCAAGTAAATAATCAATTATGACTTTTTTATTACAATTTTTTTAAAATATAAAAAACTTGTATGTTTGACCACCTTAACTTGGTCAAAAATTCATGAAATTCAATTTTTCTTTTTCTAATCCTATAGTATACGAAGCATAAAATGTGACACTTTTTTTGGATTCAAAAAATGAGATACCATTTGAAAGCTATGGATGTTTTTCAATCATCCTATAAATTAGGACTTTAGTCATAATTCAAATAAAAAAATAATAATAATTACTTATTAAAATCAAAGTAAAGCATAATTTATATTGGTGGAAAGCTGAGAATCTCCTTTAAAAATAGTTTTTGTTTCATCAATTTTGGGTAAAAATATAGTCATTAGCCACATACCCATCATATTGCCACTTTTTGGCCCATCATGATCCTACACATACCCTCATGCTATGTTGTATTAGGAGGAAGAGTTCATCTGATTTCTGATATTTTCTTCTATCACCCAGAAGCAATCTTTATGTTTGATCAGACCTTAATGGATAATACTTGTAGAAAGATTTGAAATTATGTGTTGTGCTTGATGTTAGCCTTTGTTGTTCGTTCTCTTTCCAACTATGAAGCTTGGTTGTGGCATTCTATGTCTAATTATATCACTCATAGGAATGATTTTGGTTTTAAATGTTGTAAAATCTTTGGCCCATTTTCTTTTATGTTTTATATTTACATTTCATTCTACTCTTATCTTGAGACCCCAGAGAAGAGCCAAATTTCTATAAAAATACTAGAGTTATCCAGTGAGATGAAAATTTTCCCCTACTCACTGAATTTACCATTAAAATGTTGGAGAGGTGCAAGCTTCAATGATAAATAGATAGATAGAGTCTAGTTGTATTTGGATTTTTTCTACTCCAATCTCATCTAGAAGGTTTATGCTACACACATTAAGGGTTGAGCCATTGTCAAAAAGGGTTCCCTTTATCGTAATCCTATTAATATTATCTATTATCATGAAAGCTTTATTTTGGTTTTGCACTTCCAAAGGAGGTAGCTCACTTTGATGGAAACAATTGTCTAAATTTAGTCATTGAATTAGAGCTACTATGTCATTTAGGTTTTCACTAAGGGAACCACAACTTGTTGCAAATCCTTTTGAATCATGCTATGATAATTAGGTGAGGCTTGAATAGGGTCCCATAAGGATATCTTAGCAGGAGTATTTTTAATTTTTTCAATGAGATCACACTCATTTCCACTATGCAAATGAAAATGAGGAGCACTAGGAAGGATACATTGAGGTAATGGTAATGGTGTGGGAGTAGTTAATGGTTTCCTATTGTTCCATGTATTATATGTGTGAGAAAATTTACTATAACTCAATTATTGTGAAACATTGTTACTACTAAGTTGCATTGTGAAAATTTGGATTTCTCTTGGGGATAACAATTTCCTTTTAGGTAGTTCTATACAAAACATGGATTTATTTTGAACTTGAGGTTGATGTGAGGGTGGATAAAGGATACAAAGTGGCTCAAGATACATGACTTAGGAGGTCCAATAATTAGAGGACTTGTAGGAAGCTTCAAGGGATATCTAATGTTCACAACATCAAAAAAATTATTCTTATTTTTATTATCTTTTAGTGAAGGATATTCTAATGTTACCTCATTATATTAATCTAATGAATCCATATTACTATTGTTTGAAAGACATGCATCAATTAAATCAATCTCTTGCACCATGATATCTTCACTAGTAAGAGAATTTTTAGGAGAGGAGAAAACAAGATGTTTATCATATTCCATGGTTAGATTTTATAAGGTAACTTCATCACAAATAGGGGAGGCATCAAGAGAAGAATAAATATGATTTATTTCTTACCAATGATTGGATCCATTTTTTTACTTATATCTTCCCAAGTGATAGAAGCATTAGGAGAAGGAGAAACAAGATTCTCATGAATCTTAATGAGTGTATCATCTAAAACTAAAATATCTTCTTCAAAAATAGGAGAGTTAGGAGAAGGTAAAAAAATAGGACTATCATAGCTCTCAATCATGGGATCTCCTAACACCAAAATATGCTCTTCACAAATAGGAGATTTTTTTGTAGAAGAAAAAATGTGATTGTCAGGATTTTCCATGATTGAATCTTCTTTCACTAAAGAATTCTCAAAAGTTGAATAGGTATTGGGAGATGAATGGAGCTTACATAAAGTAATGTTAAGAAATATTTCAATAATCTCATCATCTTCTATAATAATATCTTTCTAAGTGGGAGAACGAAAGGGATAAAAAATACTTTCATGATTCACAATGATTGTATCTTCTTTCACCAAGATGCCTTTATCACCAATATGAGAGGTATCTAGAGAAGAACAATTATGGTTTTCATGATTATCCATACGTGTATCCTCTTGTATCATATCACCCCCACAAATGGGAGAGATAGTATGGTTTGAGTGATGGATATGAAAGGTGATGTTAAGGAATGTGTCAATGGTTTGATTCTCTTGCTCTAAGATTTTATCATAACTAGGAAAGATAGTGGGAGGATGGATAACATGTTTCTTAATGACCTAATTTCTTTCTCTAAATTCTACTCATAAGAGGGGATGTTGTATTTATACAATCCATTCTTAACCATATCAAAACCACATATTTGAAAAGGGAACATGATGACATTAAAATTAATCTATCCAACTTATGCACTACTTTAGAAATATAAACAATTGTCATACAAATGGGTGAGTGGAGGATCATAGGGATCCAAAAAGTGGTGATATGACAAAAATGTGGCTGAAAACCATTTTTTATCCAAATTTGATGAAATGAAAAGGGTTTATGGAGAAAATTATTAGATTTTCAAAAATATAGATATGCCTTATTTGGAATTAAATGGATAATTAGTATGTATTTTCTACATATGTTCTAACTAAAGTATCGATTGATAGGTTGATTGAAAAATATCTATAATTCTTACACATTTTCACACTTTTGAATGTGAAAAATGGAACACATTCTATGCTCCCCATACTATAAGATAAAAATAAAATGAATTTCATAAATTTTTGACAAAGTTATGGTGGTCAGAAAAACAATTTTTAATATTTTAATTTTTTTTTAATAAAAAATTCATAGCTAATTATGTACATGCAAAAAAATTACAAAAAAAATGTGGCACATTTGGGCATGTGTCCTCTACTTATATTGAAAGTTTTAAAAAATAAAAATAAAATTCTTGTACTTAGGTTGGTTAGACATACACCTACTTTTTATTTTTTCCTAAAAAATTTAGTACTACTCCATTGAAATTTCACATTTTCACCAAATAGATTTACTTTTTTTCAAAATGGAATAGTATCTTAGAAACTACATTCAATTTTCTATAAATTCTATTATTACATATTTTTCAAATTATGTTAATAACTTATTCAAATTTTTATGTCAAGCTGCCTAACTCTGTCTTTCTAAATTTTATTTCCACTTAAGGGCCTAGTTTGGACCCCCATGATCCTGAACTTACCTAAATCTAGTAATTTTCAATACTGAAATAGTTTTTGAAATGATTTAAGATGGCTACACTAAATGGATAATTAGAACTAGATGCATAGAATATAAATTCCTAAAAATTTCTAGATTGAAATAGTATGTTACCAAGAGACTTCGGAACTGGAAAAAACCAAAAAAAAATCTTAGAAAAGTTGGTTTTCAGAGGCCCTAAAGGACTCATTTTCCCATGGGTGAATGGGTCTCTATTCAAGGTTTTTAAAAATGAGAAATGGAATTTTTGATTTGCTCTATGTGTTTTATGTTCCAAGTTGCAAACTGGAACTTACGATTTCAATCATTTGGAAAGTTATAGTTAAATGGAAGTGTGAAATGATACTAAATGAAAAAAATGACCATTTTTGAAATGCCATTTTAATCCAATTTTCTAATTTAAGTGACTGAAAGTATGATATTATGTAAATGCTATTCAAAATCAATATAACATTATGCAATTTTTGTTGAAGTTTTAGAGTTAAAATCAATGCAAAATGCAAGTTTAAACCTAAAATGCAATGCAAATTTATGCCAAATTTAGAAACTACTAAATGTAATGAATTAATTAAAATCCTAGATCTAGGGTTTGAATGCACTCTAAATCTTAAATTAGAATGTTGAAAACTCAGGTTCACCATAATGTAACATAAAAAAATAGGTTGGGGTTCAAAACACATAAGGTTTTATACTAAACTTGGAATGTTTCACCAAAGGTTTATCCCATAATAGTGGTTTACAATTTTTGGCCAAACTGGACACTAAAATTATTATTTTTAACTAAATCTTCACATTCGGGCACCTATAGCGGCTAAATTATGAGGAATTTGAAGATGGTGCAAACTAGAGTCTCATCAAATTTTGTCTGTAGATTCTAAAAATATTTTTTTCAAAATTTTTGGAATCAAATTGCACTTCTTTTTCCATCTCCCACGAAAATAGATTTTTTCAAAGCAACATTTTAAAAAGTGACGATACCGTATAACGCATAACTTTTTCCCTGAAGGATAAAATTCTAATTCTTTCAAATTTAGATTTGTAACTCTGATATCTAGTGCTTCCACTTGGTTAGATAGTTTTTATTGAATATTTTTTCCTTAATCAAGTTTCAAAGTCAAACAATTACAATTCTAGATAGCGTAGTATAACATAACTTTTTTGTATATGTCAAAATTTAATTTAATTCTTTTGTTGGATCAAGGACTTCAATATCTGGTGCACTCATATTTTTCAATTTTTTTTGATAATCTTCTATTTCTCCACATGTGAAGAACAAAGAAATTCATTTTCGATGAAAAACCTATGTTTAATAAAACTTAAAAAACAAATACATAACAAAACCAAAACATATTAAAATTATATTCATTGGATAGCTTGTTCTGAGGAATACCATAATCATTTGAAATAAATTTTAAATGAATTCATTTGATCCCCCAAAATCTAAATCAAAAGTGATTTTTATCAGCATTTTGATAGGTGTAAAGGAGATGCATTTATAGGTATGGTTTAGAACTAGCGAGGTTCTATCCAAGGGGGTTTGATCTAAGGTGATTTGATCAAACCCTCTTCAATTGGAATCCTTAAAATGGAACTTTTTAAGGCTTAAATCATTATATTTTCTAAAAATATGTGATTTCAGCTAAAATTCGTTCCTCTTAGGAATTGTAAACCACTATTATGACAGCACCCCAAACTTACTATAAATAGAATGGTAAAATGTGGTGTAATGATCCTACCTATTTTTTATTTCATTCAGGAAAATGAGATCCTCCAAGATAGATTCAACTTTCAACCCTTATGTGATTCAAATCTATAGAAGATCTAGCAATGTCCTTTATGTGTGTGTGGATGGGGGGTAAGGTTCAAACAACACTTTTGGGAGATGAAAATAAAATAGAAACTAACGTCAAATCTATAGATTAAGGCTTGATTCATGTACATGAAGTATAGCTCTAACAAAAAAAGTGAACTTTATGTAAATTTAGTTTGTGGAGGACACCTAAAAATTACCTAAAATATGGTTTAAAAGTGTCATGTTTGGTTGCAAAGTTTCCAAAGCCAACTTTTTGTTAGAAATGAATGAACAAGGGTTTTGGGGGAAAGATTAAAGTCTCCAACTGCTTGTATAACTACCTCTAATGGTTGGAATGTTGGAGAGAAAACTAACTCCTCAATAGGATGAAGTAATACTAGGTTTCTTGAACCATAAAATTTTGAATGGATTCACCATGGGAAGATATTCCTCAAAAGGAAAAGTGCACTGAAGAAAACATCAAATTCTTCAATGGAGAGAAAGTAGTCACATTGAGTGTGCCAAAAACTATTGCCACATGAAATTGCACCTTGTTGAGCATGAAGCTCAGTATTCCAATGAAACAATGGAAATAACCTCAAGGTGTGGGACTTTTGTGAGTATGAGGTAGAATATCCAAAGAAGTTCAACTTCCTTTTTCAATCCAAGTGCAAAGTACTGCCCTAACCTAACACATGAAAAACTACCACTACCCTACTCTAATAATTAATAGGGAAAAATGGGAGAAGGAATGGATGAAAGGGAAAATGGAGGTAATACACCAAGATAGAAACATTGTTTCTTCCTAACAAATATTACACAGTACATCATTGAAGAGGAGAAAGGGGATTTTCAAAACTCACTATTTGGTGAAATTTCATAGGCATACAAGAAAGTTTGGGTTTGAAAAGTTGTTGGAAGGAAAGAGGGTTTCACAAACAAAAATTTTAAACAATTTAACACAACATACATGAATGAAAATAAAAACACTCAAATATGAAAGGTAATAAACTTACTCAAACAAAAAAGAGCTGAGAAGAGGAAATCTTTATCGATTTAATTAATGTAGAGGAAAAAGCCAATCTTTACAATGACAAAGTGTGAAATACAATGTCTACAAAAGAAAAAACCTAGAGGAGCCAAAGGAAGAACAACCTTCAAAATGAATACATTTATTTCCTTCATAGATTAAGCATAACTTAAAATAACAATTCGAAACCTAACACAAGCCAAGGTTGGCAAAAAATATTGTGCATGTAATAATGGAGCCATTTGGTGAAAGAAGAAACTAGGGCATAGATGTTACATCCTAATTGTGAAGTTACTATTTACTATTACTACATAGGGTAAATATGAATGTAATGCGAATTTTGGAGATGAATAGATTATGCTTGTACCTTGTTATCAATATGAATTTTATCTCATTTGATATTACCTCAATTGATGTTATTCATGGTGAAATACTACATATCAGTGAATGAAAGGTTATTGAATTATTGTTATTCTAACTTTGGAGATGTTTATGTATACGACATATGTTGTGAATAGCTAACTACCATTGACATACATTAGTGATTGCAAGTAAATTTTCATTCCTCTAGGAAGAAATGAAGAATTACTTAGGAGAAGATCTTGGTTGGGTAACCCATAAAAGTAGCTATCTGATCATATACACACAACATTAGAAAGATTGAGTTGAGTCAATTTGAGGGTAATAGGTAACTCACCCTTAGCCGATATGTTTGCATTTAAAAGTCTTGTTTACTATCAAGTGCATTATTGGGTGATGTTTATCTGTTTGAGCTTTTGAAACCTTCCTTATTTTACTGTGTTTGACTATGTGAGTGAATGAGTATTGGGATATATATACATATGTTAGTATACATATATGATGGATATGATGGGATGTCCATACAAGTATGATGAAATATGCATAAGATATGTTTGTTATCATGTTTGTGAGAGTATAATCATGAGTTCATGACCATTTAGATTGGAATGGATTGTTCAACATAATTGTTATATAATATTTATGTTTGTACATATGTACAAATACACATAAGTGTGAAAGATTAATTGAGGAGTTTGTATAAACATATATATAATATATAAATATATTTATATACACACGTATATTGTTCAATGGAAATGATATTTGTGTATAAAGATATCAACATACATGTTAATATGAAAGTAGAAATACTTTCACATACCATTTATAGATACATTATATCACTAATTTGTCATATATTATATGCATATGTATGTATGAGGGAATATGATATATATTGATATATTTAACAGCCCTTGAAAATGTAATATATATTATGTATATATGTATATTGTATATATAATATAGTATAAGGATATAATATATATATTATTCTATATCTATAAGAAGTGCACAATGGGTAAGTGCAAGATCATGATGGGCCAAAAAGTGGCATATAATGGGTATGTGTAGGATATGTGGTTGATGAATTTTTTACACCCAAAATTAATGAAATGAAAATGGTTTTTAAAGGAGATTCTCAGCTTTCCACCAATGTAAATTATTCTTTACTTTGAATTTAATAAATAACTATTATTTATTTTCTATTTAAAGTATGACTAAAGTTCAAATTGATAGGTTGATTGAAAAATATCTATAGCTTTCAAATGGTATCCATTTTTTTAAATACAAAATATGTGTCACATTGTATGCTTCACATACTATAGGATTAAGAAAAAAATGAATTTCAAGAATTTTTTACCAAGTTAAGGTGGTTAGGCATAGGATTTTTTTATATTTTTTAAAAAGTTGTATAAAAAAATTATAATTAATTATTTACTTGGAAAATAATTATAAAAAAATATGCATCACATTTTTACATGAGTCCTCTACTTACATATAGAATCTTATAAAAAAATATTATCATTTTATTGTGGTTAAGGTGGTTCTAGACAGACATCTACTTCTTATTTTCTCCCTAAAATTTGAGTACTATTGCATTGAAATTTCAAATTTTGACCAAATAGATTATTTAGAAAGAAAAATAAAAAACCTAGTAGTTTAGAAACTACATCCAATTTTCTATAGATTCTATGCTTATATATTTTTTAATAATATAGATAACATATTCAAAATTTTATGTCAAGTTGCCTAACTTTGATTTTTTTGAATTTTTTGCCACTTAAGGGCCTATTTTTCCCATGATGTTCCCTCACATACCTCAATAGTAGGAGATTATTGTATTACATAGCACACAAATGGATGACTAAAGAGACAAACTTGAGAAGTCTTAGAGGCAACAAGTTATGAGTATTTGATGTGCCATGCCAGGAGAATTCATGACAACACATAAACAACATAAAACATATTGAACAATACTAATTAAATATTTAGTTTTGAAAAGCATTGTATAGAGCATTGACCTTAAAGTCTATATATGTATATGTGGTGTTTTCACTTAAACACCATTTCCTTTGAATTTGACTATCTCTTATTTAGTTGAAGCTGATTTCTATGGGTTGTTTATAGTCTATGGAGACCATGGCAATAAAGGATGATAATAGTCATCAATGACTATGGAATTGGAAGTCAGTTTGGAAATGTCATGTATGTGAAAGCATATGAATACATTTTATCTGTTAAACTTTGACTTGATCGACTCAATGATAAGAGTAACATGGACTTAGTCCAACATCATTAATTGGTTAAATCGACTCATCCCTTTATTTTATTCAATACATGCTAAGTGTTGCAGACTTGTTATTGATTGTTTCACTCCTTCTAAAATCAGGCCAACTTGATAGTAGAAATGAGGCTTTGGTGCTACCTCTTGAATCATTTACTTGTAGGTGTCTTTAATGGAGAAGAATTTGAATTCTCCATGTGATTTTTGATTTTTTTCTTGAATTGTTGTCAAAGATGTAAGTAAATGTGTAGGATGTTTTTCTAAGTCTGAGCTTATTTCATTATGACCTTATTGATAAGTTGTTTTGTATGAAGTTTGTTGTCATTTTACATGCATAAACTATAGGCTTTCTTATTGCTTGGTTGCTCTATAAATATTCGAGCCATTTCACTTGAGACGTATTATTCCATTTCACTTGTCAGAGACAAATTATTTCCCCAAGAGAGCACACATCTCTTCTAGTTCATTACTTCTTAGTTATTACTAGTCATATTTGACTTGCTTTGTGAGTGAGAAATAGAGTGATCTATTATAAGTAAGAGGTATCATTATTCTTTGAGAGAAGTATCCTATCAACAAGTGAGATAGAGTTGTTTAAGAGAAGTTGATTGCTATTGGAGAAGGTTGTTATGATTGCCATTAATTTGGATACGTGATAACAAGCACGAGGATCTCTTCTTCTTGATTATTTTACTTTTGAAAGATATGCTTTGTATGCATGGTTGAGAGGTCTTTTCTAGTATATGAATTAGAGAATTTATATTAGTTTGAAAATGAAGTTGAAGCTTTTATGTTTTCTTCTTATTATGTTTTTAAAATATTCCATGATAGGAGAGATTGCTTGACACAAGTATTTAATTATTCTAGATATATCAAAGAAGATTTCTTGACATAGGTATTTAATTATTCTAAATATGTTGAAAACATAGGTATTTAATTATACTAGATATGTTTGAATATGGGTTGCAATGTGTTTCTATTTACTCCATAGTAGGAGATGGGTTTTTATCATAAGTATTATATACTAGGTATGATTGAACGTGACAGGCACATATGATACACTTAGCTAATTTATTGATTTAACTGGGAAATCTTGTGTTTAATCCTAGGAGAGGTCATTCAATATGGAAGAGAAATATATATAATTGCAAGTAAGTAGGGTTATCCAATTTTATAGGTTATCTTTGGAATGATGAACTATTTATAGAAGGAAATACCCAAATTTTGTACTTCCTAGTTAAGTAGGTATATTTTGGGTGGATTAATATGTTGTTGGTTGTCTCGAATGATGGACTATCCATTGAAGGAAATACCTATGTAGCTTAAGATAGATTTAAGTCAAATCAACCTTGAGTAGTGTATGTGATAGATGAAACTCAATTGTTTATTGAATTTCCAAGACTCCACCCTAGATTGTATGACTCTTCTGTAGATTGGGTGACTAATGAGACAAAAACTATTGTTTTATTGTGATCCAGTATTACATGCTATAAGACTTTGTGGGATTACAGGTTGTAGTTATGTAGGACACAACACTATGATCAGTTGGTTGTCGCCATTGGTTACTCTACCAATCTCTTCTATGAAGGGAAAGGCCATCTATTAAATGATAGATGTGCAGGGGATCCCATTATGAGTTTGTACTTTACAAAAAGCACCTAAGTGACGCTTCTTCTCCACAACGAGTGATAGAAGAACCAAGATTTGAAAGGAAGAATCTTGGACTATCTTAGAGGTATTTGTTCTAAAGCTTATTGTTGCTATGTATGTAAGTGTATGTATTCTTGTGTAATTTTAACTTGTGAAGTTATTGTAATGAACTTGAATATTTATTGTAGTTTGATATGGCATCTTGTTCATATATTACCAATCAATAAAAGAAAATTTTCATTGCATTGACTTGTTACTTAGTTCATGTACTTGTATGGTGTAAAATTAGAATTTTTTTACTTTATCAAAGGGTTATTATGTTATATGTGGTATCAGAGCTACCAAGTTCTACATTGAAACCTATGTGCTCATTATGCAACAATGCATAAACATTATCATACGATAAAGGTTGAAAAGTTATTTTGCCACAATGGAAAGAGGAAAAGAACATAGGGATGTAAAAAGAGGATGATAATTTTTGAGAATTTGAGTAAATTGGGACTAGTTAAGAATCATCCCTAGAGTAGGAACTCCTACACTTAAAACTTATTATATTACCTAGGATTACAAAATATTATGCAATCAAGTTATGTAGGAAGGTTAGGAAGAATAACCAATATATACCTTTATCCTATGAAATAGTTATATGGCTCTAAGGGAGTGAGAAGAAATGAGATAACCCTTTCATAGTAGCAAAATATAGTTGTAAAGAGTCAAGAATTATTGGATTTGGTGAGAATACTATGAATCTATGTGTATGCAATGTCAACATAATTTAGATCAAAGAAGGAATTCAACAAAGGAAGTATCCACAAGGGTTAGATAACTCTTTACATAAATCTACTTCATATATAAAAGATAAGATCTTGCAAGAAAATAATTAGTACCTATGAAAAGAAAAAGACCGAAATGGTCAAAATGAAGTAATCAATGGCATGGGTATGGTTCCACAAACCAAAATAAATAAGATTATCATAGTTTTATTAATATGAGAAAATGATACCAAAAAACTTTTGTATCTATAAAGGTTTTGAGTGAATAAGATTCCAAGCATTGGAATAAAGTCACTTGATAAGGTGAATATGAGAAAGAAGCTTGAAAAGGTAAATCATATTGATCGGACAAAGGTTTAGATAATACATAGATAGGTTGGAGTATAAGATGAACTCACTAACATGTCTATGAAAATAAAATAAAATTTAGAGGTTACAAATGGAAAGGGAATACAATATGGCATTGTGTGTCAAAACAATAGAAGTTGTAAGGAAGAAAACATTCTAAGTTGAAAGGTACATCAAAAAAAGAGGCTTGTGAGAATGGATATTCCTCCACCAAAAAGGATATTGGAAAGAAAATGGGAATATTAGTGTTCCTCTTAACTTCTAAGTTTTTGATTATTCATTAGATCTCTTATTAAAAGATCCAAAAATATTATTGAATCTACATAATATAAATCAATGATGAATCTAACTTTGGGGTAGGGAGGCTAGCTCGATTGGCTAATGCATCTTGTTTGCAAGAAAGAGGTCACGGGGTTTAGTCTTGCCCCAAACCCATGGTACTAGAGGGCATATCATGCAAGCGTCATCTGTCCTAGATACCCGACTGATTCTTGTAGTATAAAAAAAATGATGAACCTAACTTTAGGAAAAGTATATTCAAAGTATACCATTGATAAAAGAAAAGGAAAAATAAATTCAACAACAAAGAAATGACAAATATTTTCAAAGAATCAAGTGCTTCTAAGAGTTTAATTTTTATTAGATTGGATGTTGTGAAAACACTAAGGGGGGAAGAGAGAGAGAAAGTGGATTGACTCAATTAAGTACCCCAACCAACAAAAAATGTGGATATATTTTTAATTTGGATGAACTAATGACTACTTTGTAAGTTGTGATGTCAATTAAGTCATATGTTTTATGACCACAAGGAAAGGTATTGGGATTTTTGGAGAAAGATAAATGAAAAGGTCAAGGATTATACCCTATTATCATCCCATACCTTATATCTATTTTATTAGAAGATAAAATTATATTATTGTTTATGCCTTAGAAAAGGATATGTAGATAAATTTATCATAATAGGGATGATCATTATCTAGGGGATTGGTAAGGGAAGATCTAGGTTACTCATGATTGGAAGAAAGTGTCTTGATAATCCTATATATCTTATATGGGGGAATTAGATAACGATGATATACATAAGTAGTAATGGGTATGTGCAGGATCATGATGGACCAAAAAGTGGTACTATGTAAGTGATATGATGACCCATGTGGCTTACAACTTTTCTTTTACGCAAAATTGATGAAACGAAAAGGGTTTTTAAAGGATATTCTCAGCTTTCCACCAATATAGAATTTATACTTTACTTTGAATTTGATAAAAAATTATTATTCATTTTCTATTTGAATTATGAATAACATCCTAATTTTTTTTTTAATAAAAGGGGCAAAAACTTTATTGAATTCGAAAGACTGACAGTACATAAGAAAAAGGGAGCCCATCAGCTCCCACAAAGGAAAACCCAGAACAACAAGAATGAATAGAACCACCAATAAACTAGCCACCAACATCTTATCCCTCCATATCATGAGCAACGATGAATAATTTCCTAATTGATAGGTTGATTGAAAAACATTTATAGCTTTTAAACGGGATCACATTTTTTAAATCTCAAACATCGATCACATACTATAGGATTAAAAAAAATTAATTTCATGAAGTTTTGACCAAGTTAAGGTGGTCAAACATATGAGTTTTTTATATTTTTTTAAAAATGTAATTAAAAATTCATAATTAATTATTTATTTAAAAAAAAATACAAAAAAATATGGATCACATTAGGACATGAGTCCTCTACTTATATCTAAAATATTATAGAAAAATATTATCATTTTATCATGGTTAGGGTGGTTAGACAGACACCTACTTCTTATTTTCTTCCTAAAATTTAAATACTACTGCATTGAAATTTCAAAATTTCACCAAATATATTTTTTCTTTTCTAAATAAACCTAGTAGTTTAGAAACTACATTCAATTTGCTATACATTCTATTCTTACATATGTTTGAAATAATATAGATAACTTATTCAAATTTTTATGTCAAGTTTTCTAACTCTGATTTTTTTGAATTTGTTTCCACTTAAGTGGCTATTTTTTCCATGATAATCCTGCACATACCCTAATACTACATATTATGAAATTATTCTATGTCATGAAGCAACTTGATACTATTGCTTACTATGCTAAGAAACTTGGGGATGATAAGGTTTTTCTATAAAACCATAGGGATGGAGTGAAAGATAAGGTAGGATGTAATGTTATGTGAACCACATCAAAAATATCTTTTGAGAATAATTATTTGATCATACTTTATACTTTAATGAAAACCTAGGTTTAGAATAACCTAATTGTGATTAGAAGTTCATTTGAATAAAAAGAGAAACCTTAGGTTAAGTTTTACCTATTGGATTGGAATATGTACTAGACTACTCATTAACAACTTTAAGTTGGGAATAACTTACTTTTGGAGTTTTCATTTGGTCTTTATTGTAATATATAGGGGTAGAGTAACCTATAATATCAAACTAGTCATCAATTGAGAATTCTATCATAAGAATTGGAAGGAAATATTGAGTTTGATAATTGCCCATGTGGATGTATAAATCACTTGAGCTTATGAAATTCTATATGATTGGAAACATAGGTGGGATACCTAGTGAGTTAAATTAGATGCATGTTTAACTACTTTACACTCTTGAAAGGAAGTCATTGTTGACTAGACTCTATTAAAAAGAGATACACACTCAAAGGAAGAATCTATTATTATGTCTTGATATCATAGAATTTTCACTTAGCGAGAAATGTAGGAAATTTTACTAAGAAGAACATCGGGGTTGTTACATGTGCTTAACTAGGATATACTAAAGTTGGGACTATCCTACATGATTAAGTGAATTCATCAATCTAACAAGAAATGTTTGTTCTTGGTAATTAGATATGCAACTAAGTTTTATATCTTCTAGGAACCAACATGATTGAACAAGGATTAATACTCAAAATTAGTAAAAATTATTATCGTGAAAATTAGATTCAATTAAAATATGAATTGCATATTTGGAAATAATCCTAGGATGGAAGAAATCCATGGTGTGGATGTCCTAAGATAAATGGGATTTATCTCTAAAAAACTTGTAACCATTATTACATGGAATTAAAGGTAGTGTGAGATCAAAATAGGTTTTCATTTCACTTAGTCAAACAATATACTATTGTTTGATATAAAATATCCTAGGTACCCAAAACAAAAAGATTTACAAATGAAATGAGAAAATTAATGTCAAATTTGGAACATCGGAACAACAAAGGAAATTTTTAGATGAGGATCCACTATAACCTAGGAAAAGATAGAGTAAGAGTTTGCACTTAATGTGGCAAGATAATGTCTATTATGATAGGAAATGAAGATTGGATTTCATCATCATTTTGACATGTATAATCTCTTGAAATTCTAGAGGGAAAGTGTTAGAACACAAGACAAATCAATTTTCCATGTTGGTAAAACTGGGATAATGTTCTAAGTAGATAGACTCACCAAAGTAATCAATGCTATTTGGAAACTTGATTTATAGGATTTTTTTCCTAAATAATATATTGTGGGAAGTAGTTGTTGAGTATTCCTGAGAAGGTTATCTCAATTATGAAGGAGCAATAATGATAGAATTGTGTAAACTATGATCATTCTCTGATACATTCAATTGAATGAATGCACAATATATTATTATAGACAAATAGGAAAAAATGGTAGACTCAATATTAAATTATTTATAAACTTCTATGTTCATTAAAGTTTGGACCATTATATGGAAGGAAAGGTTGGAAACTATAGAATAGAAAAATGTATCTTTGGACATTTTCATGCTCATTTGGGTCCTTCCTTTGGATGTTAGCCTAGTTTTCCTTGATTTAATGTTCTAATGTGGTTAGCTCACTCACATTAGCTCTTGTACCCTCTTAAATTAATAAGAACTTTATGATTCCTTGCAAACATGTTGTGAAGAGTTGTAACACACATTCACACTTTTCTTGGACCTTATTAATATATTTAATCTAAATAACCTCCCTTTATCACTTACTGATCCTTATTTTAAAGTGTTGTAACAAAATTTCACACTTTTATAGACTTTTCATCAATAAATTGACCCTTTCTTATGCTTTAATTGGCCCCATTTTACACTTACAGGCCTTAAGTTTATTTTTGAAAATAATCTTGATAAAAATAATTTAATACAACTTAATTTATGAAAACCACTTAAAATTCCTAAGTGGGACCCATTCACCACTAGGGGTGAATGAGTCCCATTTGGCTCAAAAATCAAAATAATTTTAAATTTCTTGCAGTTTATTATTTTCTAATACCTAAGGTTGGCTACGATGTGGTATTTTTAGGAAATATTGCATAATTGTGTATTATAGGGTGTTCCTCTCATTTCACCCACATTCATTCACTTAATCATTCAAGCAATTATCAATCATTCACTTAAGCATTCTCAAGTCTACATCTATTGGACCTATCACTTGGATGTCTTCAAATTTCTACTTCAAGGGTTTGGTCTAGTGTGTATATTTATCAAAGAGCAAGGTGTGAAAAATTTTCAACAATTTTTCTCAGTCATTCAAAGTTATCAAATCCCTAAAATAAGTTTGGAGAACACCTATAGGTCAGATTCTACAGTTTTAGATCTGGAAACCTGTCATGAGTAGAAGTGCAGACCGAGAGCTATAGATTGTACTTTTTATTTTCCAAAAATCTAGATGTGGACTAAGTCACCTATCTTGGAATATGAGTCCCACTACTAGGCCCAAAATAGAGGTTTCACAATTATGAGTACCAAGCTATTTGAAACCTATTCCGGTAGAGTCTCCTTGAAATTAGACTAAGTCGCCTAGCTTGGAGTATGAGTCCCAATTGGCTTCAACAATGACTTCTATAGAATTCTATATCTCCTCTCTATCACTAAATTCTAGTTTCTAGGTGCACACCTTTGATCTCATTAATTCTGTTAATGTTTGTTTCCATATTTGTGTTATTTTTCATATCACAATGTGTTTTCAAACATCTCGCATTTCATTAGTTTTACATTAGTATTTAATATCTTTATCAATTCTTTGCATCTAGTACATTCAACTTTAACAAATTTCAATCATCTTTGGTTGGAATCTTAAGGGCATAAATTCTTGAGTGAGCCATTAAGACTTTTGGATACCTCTCTCTTTTTAGGTGCAAAACCCTAGAAGTGTAAGAGAGCTCCCACATCCAAAAATCTTTGGTTCATTTTGGTGAACCTAACTTTAGAGCATAATTTTTTTGATTTAGAGTGCATCTTCATCCTAGGAATGGATTACATTAGCATTGCATTGCATTTTAGATTTGTTTAATTTGCATTAAGGGTTTTCAAATTTGCATTAGTGAAAATATCATCTAGCTAGAATTTTTGCACTTCATTTCATTCAAAATTACCAAAATTCTACATTTTAATATTATACCTACATTAGAAAACATAAAAGGCATCAAAACCAATTCAAAAATTCTAAATATTTTCAAAAAAATCACTACCCAGGCTCACTCACCATCCTGGGCAACTTAGCCCAGTTGCATATTTTACACTACATTTTCTATCATCTATAGTCCATTTTCTAAGTTTCCTCTTATTGGTTTTGCATTTCACTTTTACTTTCCATAATTTCAGTTTTAAGCATTTCATTCTTGTTAGTTTACATTGAATTTGTACTCACCCTACATTTAGTAGCCTTTGCATGAGTGTTTGGTGTCCTATTTCTAATACCCTAGTGAGAAGAAGTTTGAAACTCATGGAATCTCATGCTAACCCACTCATTGTGGATCATGGGTTATATAGAGCTTCCACTCCTAGTATTGACAATAGTGGACTAGGCATGGATAATAGGCTTAGAAACTCATTTCCTTCATGGAGCATGCATGTTGAACCAAGAACTGATAATATCCCACAAGAGAAAATCATTCAAATTCATGGGGAATTAGTCCATCTACAACACCAAGTTAGCCTTGAAAACATTTCTTCTACTATCATTCCTACCATAGAAAGCATTCATTGCATGCTTGAAAGTGATGAAGGTCTTGACCTTGTGAAAAACATAGTTCAAATATTTGGAAAACATCTTCCTTCAACATCTAGTGCTACTACACCAACAAACAATATTTCCAATCGAGGAACTCAAATTCCTCTTCCCTCAACAATAGCATAAATACCTATTGTACCATAGAAAATTGGACCCGTTGCTTGACCTAGGATTAATTAATAATAATTGGAATTAATGAGGCCCTAATATAGTGTTGTGAGGCACTTTATGTGTCCACACTAGGTCTTCAACCCTTGCAAATCAAACAACATGCTTTTAATGACGTCTTGTAAAGGTGTTCTAAAATATGGTAAGATGCTTTCATGATTTTCTAGACTTAATAAGACTATTTCCCCATAATTCAACATTATAAAAAATATTTAATAACATTATTTCATCAATCTAGAAGATTCTTAATGTAAATTTAATGTTAAACTAGTGTTGTAAGGTACATTTAATTACACTTTCACATTGATTTGTGTGTCCCAAGCCCTATTCAACATTTACATCACCACTAATAAGTCCTATTCCACCCATATTGTGCATCTGAAGGCTTTAATTGATCAAATACCTAACAAGATAGTAATCTAAACCTTATTTCCTATCTCCTAAGCTTCATAGGTGTCAAAATGGCCCATGTATGACCCATTCACAATTCTTGGTGAATGATTCCCATCCAAGTGGGACCCATTCGCCATGCTTGGTCAATGAGTCCTATCTAGCCCCATTTTGACCCTTGAGTGGGAAAAAGTGAAATTTAAAGTTTATTTTCACTTTATGCTGGCCTATGATGTAGTATGAATGGATAATAGGGCACAATTGACTATAAATATTTTTTTCTATCCTCATTTTATACCTAACAACTTAATCCACATTCATTATTCATTATTCATCCATCAATCTTTCATTTCAAGTCAAGCAAATTGGGGTTTCTCCATTAGCGATGTTCAAATTAACATTCTAAAGCATTTAAGGGCTGATTTTACATGTATTGTAGTATAAATCCAAGATCAATCATCATTTCAAGGTAATATACTCCATTTTTATATATTATTCACTTATTTCATCAATTTGGTTTAATTACCTAAACAAGGTTTGACTAAGGAAAACCCCATGCCCTAACAATCAACAATCTCTCTTCTTGTCTTGTTTGTATGCAAATTTAGGTCCTTTGGAAGGTTGAAAAAAATTGAATATTTCATTCCAAGGCTATTGAACTCTTCTCCTATTCATTCAAGTCAAATCATCAAGGAAAATTCACTTTCACACTAGAATCTGACAATTTCAGAAGCAAAGACCTATATGAGGCAAAAATACAGATCTAACTCCATATAATATTCCCCTGATTTTCTAGATTTTTTTAGGTGGACTGATTTACTACCCTTAGAAAATGAGTCCCACCTGTAGGCTTGAAAAATTATTTTCTGAGATATCAACTCCTAACAATCATAAATAGGTTTCTGAAAGTTTTTAATAGAAGCAAGACTGATTCACCATGCTTGGTAAATGAGTCCCAATGGCTATTTACAAAAAATTCAAAGAAATTTCAAAACCTTCTAGTGACATCGTTCTACCTCCAAGTTCACTCCTTTTTCATCCATTTCTTTATGTTTTACATATTTCCTTCTATTTCTTCATATTTCATAGTTTTTTCATATCACACTATGTTTTCAAATAAGGCATAAATCTTAGTTTTGCATGCATTTTAGATCATCTTAATCATTCAATTGCATTTATCTTAGTTATTTTACATCATATCACATCATAGACATCCTAATTTGAATGTACATATTCATTTTAGGAGCCCCAAATCTCTCTTTCTAGGTGAGAAATATTATGAAGATAGCCAAGAATTTCGGGTTACTAAAATCTATGTTACATTTTGGTGATCCTAACTCTTTGAATACTTATATTTTCTAATTTGGTGTATTTCATTATAGATCTAGTTTGCATTATGATTTTCATGCTAGACTTTCAAACTTGCATTCATAAAAAGGTGCATTTAGGTTGCATTTATTGCATCTAAATTCATTTAGGCTTTCTATACTTCTCCATTTTCAATTTAGTTCTACATTGTGGCTCTTATAATTTCTTAAAATCGATTTTAAAATTTTGAAAATTTTGAAAAAGGTCCATACTGGGACTCATTCGCCACCTTGTGCGAATTAGTCCCTTTTGACCATTAAAATAACAATTTATAGAATTCAGAACCTTGTTTTTAGGCTTCTGATGGGTGCCTTAACTAGTATATATCAGTTAGTTTCATTTCTATAACATGCATTTCATGACATTTAGCATTAATTAGCTCATTTCATGCATATTTTCATTTTCAAGTTTGCACTCTCATCTTGTTATATCTCATAATTAGGCAAATTATCAACCTTCCATTCTAGAAAATTATTCTTTATTTTCATCTTTTCTTTAGCATTATTATACATCAAGTTTGTAGATTAATCATTCCATCAAATTTTTATTACAAAATGCTATAGTTCACATCTTGCATGTTCTCTTTTTTAGATATCATTACATGTTGTAAGAAAATTTTGTTCATGGCATGTGAATTTGAGGTCCTTTCCCCTTTCTTTCTGTTCATCATTGATCCCTCTCCTAGTTCACCTTTGGTGGATGAGGTTAGTTTAGCGAAAGAAACCTTGGATAATCATAAAACTTACATTTTTTCTTCTCCTATTATCTCTCACACTTGGGAAGCAGATAATTTAGTGCTAGAAGAACAAATTGATGAGAGTTGTGACCATCTAAGTTGTTTCACTCCTCTTACCTCTCCTACTATACATGAAATTACTAAAGAAGTGGACTTAACACTAAGTAATCATGATGATCCAACAACACAACATGATGATGAGACCATAGATTCATTTCCCAACAATTCCCCTATTTGTGAGAATACTTGCATAATTGATCATAACAACCAGATTTGTGAGGATAATATGTTGATATCAAGAAACCCAAATGATTGAGAGTTATAACATTATTTCTCTTCTTAATATTTCTAACAATTGGAAGGATTTATTTGAATGAGAAGATCCAATAATTGAAACCCATGCAAATCCTAGTTGTTCTCCCCTTCATGACTCCCCTAATTATGATGAAGCTTTGACATGTAAGGCCTCTCTTGATTGTCACCTTTCTCAAAGCTCTCCTACTAGGGTAGATACTTTGAACCAAGATAATGAGATTATGGGAAACAATCAACTTTTTCCTTCTCCTAATGTCTTTCTCATTAGTGAAGATGATATTATGGTATCATACAATCGAATCCTTGAAAATAATGAGAATATTATGTGAAAAAATATCATAGAATAACACAATTCAACCATTAATAACTCCCTTAGTTTTGATGAAGTTATGTCAGATGAACCAAACCTTAATTTTCACAAACATGAGGTTTGTTGTTCTCCTACCAACTCTCCTTCTAGGTAGGATATTATGATTCAAGAGAAAGATAATATCCTATTCAAAGACAATGAAGAATCTCATTTAATAAGGGATGTTAACAATATTCAACTTAAACTTATCCTTTACCCATATTCACATTTTCTTCATCCTTCCAATAAGCCTAAACTTATCCTTTACCCATCTTCACAACTAATTCATCCTTCCAATAAACCTAAAGTGACCCTCTACTCACCCTCACAACCTCTTCATCCCTCTAATCAACCTAACACCAATGTATCACAAAAATATAGTGATGATACTATTGTTCAAACATATAACACACAAAATAACCCACAACCACCACAAAAAATTCCACCATCATTACCTTTACCTAATCTACCCAGGGCTCCTCATTACCTTCCACCAACCAAGGAGTATGATATTGTTGAACAATTGAAGAATATTTCTACCAAAATTTCCCTTTGGGATTTATTCGAAGCATCACCAAATTACAACAGTATTCTTCAAACAACCTTACACCAAATTTTAGCTCCTCATGGTACAACTCTGAATGATGTGGCAGATTTAGTTCATAAACCGAATCACACTAATCTTAACATTACTTTCTATCAACAGGATATCCCTTCTTTGGATTTTTTTAAACAACATGATTCCTTTATGTTCATTGCTCAACTCCATCACATAGGTATTAAACACACTCTCATAGATAATGGTTCTACCCTTAATGTGTGTAGTGTAACTCTTCTTGATCAATTGGAAGTTGATAGAACACAAATAAAACTTGATTCCATTTCCATTCCAAGATTTGATAATATTAAAAATAAACCATTGGGTGTAATCACTTTACCTATTATGGTTGGAGTGGTTACTTTGTAGACTCCTATCCATGTCATGCCTTATGAACTTTCATATAATCTTCTTCTAGGCCAACCATGGACTCATGAGATGAATGTAATGCCTTCAACCCCCCATCATAAAATGAAATATGTCTATAATAATAAAATTTATCAACTTGAAGTTGATACCGAGCCTAAAAGTTGCTTGCATCTTGCAAATGGAGCTACAAGTCTTCTCACAACATTAATTCCAACATCCAACATAGATCCTCTTACAAGTGCACACAACTCTAAGGAATTTCCATCTAACTTATTTGGTGATGATAGGGAATCCTTAGACTTCACACCCTCTATGGGTGAATATATCCTTGCACAAAATAATAACCAACCATCCTTTCAAAAAAAAAATTGATAAACTTTCCCAAGCATCCACCTCAACCACTTTGTACAATGACACACACTCCCCAATACCCCTTGACAAACACAATAATGAACAACCACCTAATTTTAAAACACTTCAAAATCTTGATGGAAAAGGGTACAATTTCATGAAAAAACTTGGGTATAATGGAAAATATTGTGGTGCTCAAGAGCAAGGCATCTGAAACCCTACAGAGCTTAACACACAACAAAAAAATCATGGTCTTGGCTATTTTTGTTTAATCAAAATCAACAAGCCTTCATATAACATCAATACTATCACACAAGATTCTTTCAAAACTCTTCCTTATTCACATCAATAACCTTAGTTGTTGCTCCTTTCCATGTAATAGTTGTAGGATAATTCCATTCTCACTATTTCATGTCTTTCATCCATCACAAGGGGCAGCATACCATCATCCACTCCAGGCTCACCTTTGTTGTACACTAAGTGGGGGGGGGGGCAAAGGGTTAGCAATCCTTATCACTTGTATGTCACCTTCCATTGTCTCTTTCAACTACTCGTTAACCTTTCATGAAAATTTAAGAGCAAGCTTGAGATGTTGACGACATGTCTTAAGATTGACCCACATATGACATACTTTATTTCTTCCTCCTCCTTTTACATGACATAGATCAACTTTGAAACATATGACTTGGCATAGATCTTTCCCAGTTAGCTCTCATGTCTTGCTTTCTTCTTCTTCTCTAGTTTCAAGTAATTTCTCATAGAACGATGTGTAGCAATTCCTTTAAAGTGGGGGGCATACATTACCATTATTTCATTTTCATTCTTATCAAAGTCTTGTCATTTATGTGATGCATTTTTCACTTTTTTGATGACATTGGGTGTGATTTCCTTCATAAGTGTGATCTTTCTTAGCATATTGCATTCCTCTTGGTAGTTTGATGTGACGCACTGCATCCCCTAAGTTGTGAATATACTATTCTTTGATTGGTCCTCTCTTGGAGAAATTAGACACATTTTTCCCTAATTTAATGACCTTACATAAACCAAAAAAGACTCGTTCTAACATATTGCACATGGAATTTTTACATATTGCATTCTAATTCAGTCACCTTGCATAATACAACTTGCATGCCTATAGTGTTGCATTGTTTAAAAATTTGCATTTAAATTTCCTTTTGTTTTGTGGTGCCTTGTTAAAGGTATCAAACATGTATATCTTTAGCATGGTTGAGTGGGAAACCCAAATAGTGGCATGAATTTTCCCCATAGACACTTTTTTTTTGTGAGTGCATACCAACTAGTGTATGTTTCTCACCCTTTTCTTTTTGGGTTTTCTCATTCCTCTTTCTTCCTAACCTTTATATGATCTTGTATCTTGGGAGCTTGGAACACATGTGGATCTCTCTTGAATGGCTACTTTAGTGTGAGGAAGAAAGTTTCTCTCACTCAAGTGGGGACTACATATATTGTCAAAAATTGGACCCATTGCCTGATATGGGATTAATTCATAACAATTGGACTTAATGAGGTCCTAATCTAGTGTGTGTGAGGCATTTTATGTGTCCACACTAGGTTCTTGGACCCTTGCAAACACAACAACATGCTTTTAATGAATTCTTGTAAAGGTGTTGTAAAGTCTTGTAAGATGCTTCCACAGTTGTCTAGACATAATAAGCTTATTTCCCACTAATTCAACATTATAAAACATATTTAATAATATTATTTCATCAATCTAGAAGATTCTTAATGTGAAATTAATGTTAAACTAGTGTTGTAATGTGATTTATACATTCACATTGGTTCTTGTGCATTTCTAGGCTATGTGGGCCTTATTTTATTTTTCTAAAGTGTATTTAATTACACTTTCACATTGATCTATGTGTCCCAAGCCCTATTCAACATTTACATCACCACTAATAAGTCCTATTCCACCCATATTATAAATCTTGGGATTTAATTGATCAAATACCCAAAAAGATAGCAATATAAGCCTTATTTCCTATCTCCTAACCTTCATAGGTGTCTGGATGGCCCTTGTGGGACCCATTCACCATGCTTGGCGAATGAGTCCTATTTGGCCCCATTTTGAACCTTGAGTAGGAAAAAGTGAAATTTAAAGTTTATATTCACTTTATGTCAGCTTGTGATGTAGTATGAATAGATACTAGGGAACAATTGACTATAAATAAGTTTTTTTATCCTAATTTTACACCTAACCACTTAATACACATTCATTCTTCATTATTCATCCATCAATCTTTTATTTCAAGTCAAGAAAATTGGGGTTTCTCCATTAGAGATCATCAAATTATCATTCTAAAGCATTCAAGGGCTGATTTTACATGTATTTTAGTAGATATCCAAAATCAATCATCCTTTCAAGGTAATCTACTCCATTGTTGCATGTCTTATTCACTTCTTTCATTGATTTGGTCTAATTACCTAAATAGGGTTTGACTAAGGCAAAGCCCCATGCCCTAGCAATCAACAATCTCTTATTGTCTTGTTTGTATGTAGATATAGGTCCTTTGGAATCTTGAAAATCATTGAAGATTTAATTCCAAGGTTATTCAAGTCAAATCATCAAGGAAAAGTCACTTTCAAACCGGAATATGACAATTTCAAAAGCAGAGACTTGTAGGAGGTAGAAATATAGATCTAACTCCACAAAAAAATTCCCCTAATTTTCTAGATTTTTTTAGGTGGACTGATTTTCCACCCTTGGTGAATGAGTCCCAGCTATAGGCTTTAAAAGTGATTTTCTAATATTTCAACTCTCGACAATCAAAAACAGGTTTCTGGAAGTTTTTAACATAAGGAGGATTGATTTGCCATGCTTTGCGAATGAGTCCTAGTGGTCATTTATAGAAATTTTAAGGACATTTAGAACCTTCCAGTGACATCATTCTACCTCTAGGTGTACTTTTTTTCATCCATTTCTTTTTGTTCTGCATATTTCCTTCTATTTCTTCATATTTCATAGTTTATGAATATTACATTGTGTTTTCAGAAGAAGGCATAAATCTTAGTTTTGCATGCATTTTAGATCCTCTTAATTATTCAATTGCATTTATTTTAGTTATTTTACATCATATCACATCACACACATCCTAATTTGAATGTACATAAGCATTTTAGGATCTAATCTTTATCCTTTTGGGTGGAAAACCCTATAAGAGTTAGAGAGTTCATTGGGTCCTAAAATCTATGTTACACCTACCTATACCACTCCTCAAATCACAAAAAATCAACAAGTTAGTAATGTGATTCCTTCTATGGGTATTCCTACTAGTATCCCTAGTTCGTATGTGGTATCACATGTTCTATCTTCTTCCACATTACCACCTATAAGAATTCAATTCACTTGCTCTCCTAGTACATATATCCCATAGACCATTTTCACTTCCACCTCATAACACTTCTACAAATCCTCTGATAACAAAAATTTTCCAATCTATTTCCTTTATGCAAAAGAAAATCTCCACCATAAACCAAAATCATAATGGACCACACATATTATGTTCAAATCAAGCCATTGTCCTTCGAGATATTATGAACAATGATGCCTCAAGGATTAGAGATGCCTACATTTGAGAAATATGGAAGGAAGAGAGATCCTTCTAACCATGTTAATACCTATACCACTTTATGTAGTGATTTTTTCCTTGATGATAAACTATTAGCAAAACTATTCCGTAGGACATTCAAAGACACAAACTTGGAATGGTTCTCATCTTTACTGAACAATTCAATTCATTCATTTAATGAAATTGTTGATGCATTTATAAATATTTTCCAATTCCATATGAATCTTTAGAAGACCTTGGCTAATTTAATGTGATGTAAGAAAAATGAGGAAGAAAATATATATGATTTTATCTCATGCTATCAATCACTTTATTCCCAAATTAATGTCAAGATTCTTGATCCACACCTTCAAAAGATGTTTATAGAAAACTTGCAAACTAAAATTCAAGAAAAACTCACTATGATGAAATTCCCCTCCTTCATGGACTTTGTGTACTGTGCTTTGTGATTATCACAATTTGGTTAGTAGTCGAGATACAAGTTCCACTTCTAGCCTATTTGAAAAATATAAGCCTACCAACCAAAACAATTCCCAACCATTTAGAAAGAAAAACAAAGGGTTCCTTTAATTCAATCCTCCTCAACCTACACATCAAACTATGAATAATGAAATAGAAGAAATTAAGACCACATTTCCCTTTAGTTATGGAGATTCAAAAAGACAATTCACACATTTACTAGACACCCTTATAACACAATGTCCCAACTTTTACAATAAAAAATGATTACCTTCCCTACCATCAAATAACCCAATCCTACTAAGCTTTTACATCCAAACATTAAATCCAATGCTTATTTCCACTATCATTGACAAAATAAACATGTCACGAAACATTGTAAGAATCTTAAACATATTGCACAAGACCTCATTGGTTCTAGTTGTTTATCCATTGTGGGTGTTAATGATCAAGGTAATAAGTATGTTGCCCTTCCAAATCAAACTTGCAGATTTTCACTTATCCAATTCCCAAACATAATATTTCATTTTTCAAAGCTAATGAAACTATAAAGAATGATGTGATGAATGTGGATATAGATGATGAATATCATGATCCTATCCCACATGTTACCCATGTTAATCCTATGGATGCAATGGTAGGTATGATAGACATTATCCCTCGTAAGGGAAAACATAAGAAATATGTTGATATTGATTTCTCATCTAAGGATATAGTTAAAAATATAACCAATGGTCCTCTTTAAATGGCCAACTACATGTATGAAAATCCCACTAATTAGATATTAATAGATCCTGCCTATGGAGAAAATGTGATCACTAAAGAATTCTTAGTATTACATGACCTTTATCAACATGACCATGATAAACCAAAAGCATGTATCAAGACACATAATGGTTTTGCTTGCCATATGATAGGATTGATCATTCTTCCATTACAAATAGGACCGGAAATATTACATGTTACATTCTCCTTCATCCTGCAATTAGACCAATTTCATTTTAGGCTAGGTCATCTATGGATTTTCTCAATGAAATTTGTCCCTTCTATTATACATAAATGCTTAAAGTTTCCATTTGAAAATGAAATATTTATTTTCCACCATAACAACTTTAACCTCTTGTATTCTAAAGGAAAAATTTCCTTAGAATCCTTTTTTCTTGAGCCCATGGAACCTATAATGCCATGACTAGACTTCTTAATCATAGCTTACCAAAAATTCAAAGCAAATGAATTAGAAAAATTGTCTCTCCATGACATGTTCTCATCTACTTCTGACACTCCCATCCTAGATAAAACCATGCTTCAACCCAAACAAGAACCAACCAACCTAGATAAACCAACACTAGAAACTACCCCTACCTCATCCAAGAGACAATGAAAGAAACTCCATCATGCCTCCTCGAATAAAACATATTTACAAGGAAAAAGAGAAAGTGGATGACCAAGCTTCTATGGTTCCTTATGTTCCTCCCCTCAGGGAAATTAAAAAAACCTATGTTTGATCAACCCACTCCTTCACAAATGAAACTCGACAACAAAATCAAAAGAAACTAAGGAACGAGAGAGCATAGGCATCAATTTCATTCCCTTTCTTGTAAGTTACATAAAGAATTAAGTAAAGAGAATCAAAATCCACACTTGACACAATGAATGCATGATGATCCTCCTCCCCAACCAAAACAAAAAAATCCAATACAACAATCACAACAAGAGTTACACCCTTCATTAGACATTATTATTCACCCTCTTGTTGTGATTAATTTGGATGATGATGAAATTGCTAAAATTTATGAAGAGGTGTATAATGATTTGAACACATTATTTTCCTCTTCAATGAGCTTAAATGAGAAATATCCTATACATATTGATGAACCTAGCACTTATCTTGGTTCAACATTTTCTATTGTCCCTTTGGCTAGCCATATACCTTCTAACTATAATGACCATGATTGGAAGGTAGATGAATTGCTCGATGGTTGATTCACATTTTCCAAACTAGTATTTTGCATTTTATTTCTCTCTTTTCTTTTTTCATGTGCATAATGCAATCCCCCATGATGTTATATTTGATGTACTCCCTCTTTATAACATTCCTCTATTTTTAAATTCATTCTTCTCTATGTCGTACATCACTTTCACTTTTTCCTTTTGGGGATGACCTAAGGCATTGAGACATCCATGTCTCTTTAATGTTGACCCAAAGGCCTTTTTTGTCTTTTTTTTTGTCTTTTTCTTGTGTTTTCCTTTTGGGAATGATGCAAAGCATTGAGACATCCACGTCTCTTTCATTTTGACTCAAAAGGCCTTTTCTTTTTTCTTTTTCTTGTGTTTTCCTTTTGGGGATGACACAAGGAATTGAGACATCCATGTCTCTTTCATGTTGACCCAAAAAGCCTTTTATTTTTCTTTTCCTTTTCTTTAGTCTTTTTCTTGTGTTTTCCTTTTGGGGATGGCGTAAGGCATTGAGACATTCATGTCTATTTCATGTTCACCCAAAAGCATTTATTTTTTCTCTTTTTCCTTTTCAATTTCATTTGGATTGTGTTTTCCTTTTGGGCATGAGCATTGAGACACCCTATGTCTCTTCCATGTTGACCCAAAAGGTTTTTTCTTTTTCTTTTTTTTTTCTCTCTTTGTGTCATTCTTCTAGTTCTATGTATTTGGGGGATGGTGATAGTTCCAAGCTCTCTAACAAGCATTGCAACAAAGAACATACTAACCTGCAATCTATAGATCCCTTATGTGTTTGGTATTCTCATTTTGAGGGAAACCCCTTTCTTATCTTTTTTCATATCCTTCACATGATGTATCCTTAATTGGAAAAATATGACTTGGCATAGGGCTTTCCACATTGGCTCTCATGTATTCTTTGCATTTTTCATTGGCTATTTTAAAGTAATGTATCATAGTATGGTATTCATCAATTTCTTTAAAGTAGGGGCATACATTGGCATTATTATTTTGTATTTTCCTTTTTTGGTTCTTATTGTATCCTTCTCACTTCATACGATGTGTTTTTTTAATTTTTGGATGACATTGGGTGTGATGTCCTTCATGAGCATGGTCTATCTTAGCATATTACATTCCTCTCAGTGACTTGATGCAATGTGCATTGAATCCCCTAAGTTGTGAAGTTTCTATTATTTGATTGGTCCTCCCTTAGAGACATTAGAAACATGTTTCCTAAGTTAAATACCTCATGTGGACTAATCAAGACCCTTTGAACCTCCTTTTCATTTTTCAATTTGTATTTTTTATATGGCCACCTTAAATAACACAACTTGTATGCATGTGGTTCCATCGAGTTTGTTCATAAGCTCCTAGCAAATGAAGTCTTACTTGCCTCATGAAGCTCAAAAAGTTATTTTTCTTTTGTATAACCTTATTAAAGTTATCAGGAGGTATAAATTTTGTATGGTTGAGAGGGAATCCCATTCTGAGTCATGACATTCCCTAGAGCCACTTGTGTGTGTGTGAGTGCATACTAGCCATGAGTGTATGTTTCTCACCTATTAGGACTTTGTACCCGACAGACAACCATGAGTTTCATTAGAACAAAGTAAGTATGCATTTCTAGACCAACAACCTAGATCAGATCCACAATGGGATGGGAAAATTATTGAATCTTGATTTGATTCTCTCTTCCTTCCTTTTTTCTTTTCTCCCTTTCATTCTTTACATCATTCTCATGTGTGTTCCTTTGTGATAATGTTTGGTTTGCAATGGGATCTTGATCCTGGGGGCTTGATCACCCCTCTTTATTTTTGTTGTCTCATCTTTCCAACATGGGTGCATTTGGATCCCTCTTATTGTACATGTTTGGCTACTTTAGTGTGAGTTTGAAGCAAGTTCATCCTCTGACTAAAGTGGGGACTAAATGTAGCATAGAAAAATGAATCTTTGGACCCTTTTTTTTATGTTATTGCAGCTTCAGGCTTCATACTTCCTTATTTATTTGTGATTATTTAATGGAAACATATCTCTAAGATAGCCAACCTCCTTTGTAATTATTATTTATTATTTGTAATTATTTTTATGGTAGTCGACCTTGTCCTTGAAAATTTGTGACCCCTCTGAAGTGACATGTATATATAGAAGGTCACTTTCTCTCATTTGAGAATCAAGAAAAGTTCAATCTCCTTCTCAATTAAGTGCGAGTTATTCAAGAAGAGTATTTTGAATTCATATAGGAGTAGATTGTGAGTCTATTCAAGTGTAGATTGAAGGATAGATAATTAGTGTGTGTTACAGCCATTTCTAGTGCTATTTATTGGCCTTGTGTGTGGTCTCATTATAAAGATACTTGTTGCCATTGCTCATATATATATAAGAGATGTATTTATTGTTGGGTTTTTCTCCCTCAAGAGGAGGGTTTTCCTAGGGTATATGTTGTGTTATTGTGTCTGATTTTGAATTAATTTTTTGTGCATTAAATCTGATCATTAAACTAACAATTTTCACACTCATTTGAGTCCTTCTTCTAGATGTTTTCCTAGTTTTCCCCTGATTTAATGTTGTAATGTGGTTAGCACATTCACATTAGGTCGTGGACCCTCTTGAATTAATAAGAACTTTATGATGCCTTCAAAAAAATATAATGAATTGTTGTAACACACTTTCACACTTTTTTGCGACCTTATTAATATATTTAATCTAAATAACCTCTTTTTCACAATTACTAAGCCTTATTTTAAAGTGTTGTAACAAATTTTCATGCTTTCTTAGGCTTTTCATCAATAATTTGACCCTTTCTTATGCTTTAATTGGCCTTATTTTACACTTATAGGTCTTAATTGTATTTTTTAAAATAATCTTGATAAACATCATTTAATACACTTTATTTTTCAACACCCTCTTAAAATGCCTAAGTGGGACCCATTCACCACTAGGGGCGAATGAGTCCCCTTTTCCTCAAACATCAAAATAATTTCAAATTTCTGGTGGTTTATTATTTTCTAATACCTAAGGTTAGCCTGTGATGTGGTATTTTGGGAAATATTACATAATTATGTATAAATATATGATTTTTACTCTCATTTCATCCCCATTAATTCACTTAATCATTCAACAAATATCAATCATTAACTTAAGCATTATAGGAATTTTCAAGCATTCTCAAGTCTACATCTATTGGACCTATCACTTGCATCATGTCTTTAAATTTCTACTTCAAGGTTTTGGTCTAATACGTATATTTGTCAAAGAGAAAGGTTTTAAAAATTTCCAACCATTTTTCAAAGTCATTTAAAGTTTTCAAAGCCCTAAAAGAAGCTTGGATAACACCTATAAGTCAAATTCTACAGTTTTGGATCTAGAGACTTGTGAGGAGTAGAAGTGCAAACTGGGAGCTACAAATTATACTTTTTATTTTTTCAAAATATGGAAGTGGATTAAGTCACCTAGCTTGGCATATGAGTCCCATTGCTAGGACCAAATAAGAGTATTTTTAGTTTTGAGTACCTAGTTGTCAAAAACCTATTTTGGTAGAATATCCTCGAAACTGGACTAAGTCACCCAACTTGGTGTATGAGTCCTAGTTGGTTTCAATAGTGACTTCTATAGAATTCCAAATCTCCTCTCCATCACTTTCTAGTTTCTAGGTGCACATTTTTTATCTCATTAATTTATGTTACAGTTTGTTTGCATATCACAAGGTATGTTCAAACATCTTGCATTTCATTAGTTTTGCATTAGTAGTTAATCTCTTTTATCAATTATTTGCATCCAAGGCATTCCCATTTGATAGTTTTCAATCATATTTTCATTGAAATCTCAATGGAATATTCTTAATTGATCCATTACGACTTTTGGATACCTCTTTCCTTTTAGGCTCAAAACCCTATAAGTGTAACAGAGCTCCCACATCCAAAAATATTTGTTTTAGAAACACTATTAGGATGAAATAGGCTAAGGAATAGGGTAAACCATATAATTTATAGAATGAAAAAAATGGAGTAATAGATTAAAGAGATCGATGAAACTATGTTGATACAAAGCCTAAGTATGAAGCAGTATTAGAATTTGATAGGTGCACAAGTGAAATGTTATGCTCAAGATGGACAAGTAATCAATAAAAAGTACTTCATGGTAAGGAAAATGGATGTGTAATTGATGGAAGGACTCATTTTATGAGTTTTCTAAAATTGTAAATACAAAAGGGGAAGAATAGGACCGATGGTGTAGTGCATAATGCATCATTATTCCTTTTCTATTTAAATTATACCAAGGATAAATTCATGGGAAAATGATTTCCAATCACTATGTTTTAGGTTTCTTGTATAGATACTATTGTATCTAGAATTTGTATATATATGATAGTGTAAAAAATATCTTTGGGAGAGTATGTGTAAGGTATACAATATTTCCCTATGTGATAGTGAGGGCATTCAAAGTGAGGTCCAAGTAGGACAACGTTGATACATAGGATGAATGTTTTATAAATATTACATAGTTTGAGAATAGTAAGTAAAAATTTATTTGAATTTAGCTATATGTTAAAAGGCTATAGATCATCAGGGATGATGATTCACAAGGGGTGAAGTATGTTACATCCCAATTCTCAAGTTACTATTTACTATTACTACATAGGGTAAATATGAATGTAATGTGAATTTAGTAGATGATTAGATTATGCTTGTACCTCGTTATCAATATGAATGTTATCTCATTCCATATTACCTTAGTTGATGTTATTCATGGTGAAATACTACATATAAGTGAATGAAAGGTTATAGAATTATTTTTATTCTAACTTTGGAGATGTTTATGTATACCAAATATGTTGTGAGCAGTTGGCTTCCATAGGCATGTGTTAGTGGTTGAAAGTAAATGTTCATTCCTCCAAGTGGAGGGGAAGTATCACTCAGGAGAAGATCTTAGTTGGGTAATTGGTAAATGTAAATATTTGAGAATATACACACACCACATTAGAAAGATTGACTTGAGTCAATTTGAAGGTAATAGGTTGTAGAGAAGGTATATTTGGTACTCATGAGTTCTCTTCTTTTAGAGAGCCTCGCGAGGAAAAATTCCCTAAACTGCCTCAAGGAATAAACATGTGAGTTCTAGAATCGGAAAGAATAGGTCAGAGATATTTTTTTGGACGAAATAACAAGCTCTTGGAAAAATTACAACATGATGCACTATCATCCAAGAGGCACACTGGTGTCGTGTGTGGACCAAAAGGAAAATTTATCACATAAAATAGCTAAATGAATACTAGGAATCAAGTTGCTAAGAAGATACAAAATATGGGAAAATGAAAAAATATCATAGAACTAAAAAGAAGTGAAGAAAAAATGATAAATATAATAAGAGATAGGAAATTCTCACAACCATGGAATTGATGAAACCTCCAACACATGAATGTCTTTAATACCTGCATGCATATGATCTGAGAAAGTGTTGAGGCTATATAGTTTATTATCTCAATCAAACCCCCATTTTGGTGTTCCCACTTCCACAGATAGCCAGATAGAAAGAGAGTGTAACTAAAATGGAAAATACATGTGGTGAAAGAAAAACATAGACCACCAAGTATGAGTGATAAAAGCAATCCTCACTTGAGGAGAGAAACTTGTATCATGAAGTAAGAATGCAAATGATAGGGGATATGGAATCCCAATATAATTGCAAGCACAAGACAAGGGACATAGAGTTGTAGGAGCCAAAGGAGCTACAAATAGGGAGAGAAAGATAGCTGGAAGATCCAAGAGTGTTGAAAAGGGTGTTGCAAGCTTGTGAGAGCATTAGAGAATGTTGTTGTAGAAAAAAATGGAGTTGTGCAAGATTGAGAGACCAAGAAATATGAGTGAAAATGCAAGATAGAAGTCAAGAAGTAGAAGAGAGCTAGAATTTAGAGGGAAAAATGAATTGAAAGAATAAGGTTCAATAAGGAAAATAATCTTCTCTAGCTATTATAAGGAATCACAGGCAATTACGACTGAAAAAGCATGAGGACAAGTGGAAAACATGCTCAAATACAATTTTTTAAATGTTGAAACATCACAAGACATTAGCACGGAATGTAGACATCCATTCAATGAGCTAGTGTCCAAACAAATCATGTTACAAAATGATATGAATGGGAAAATCACAAGGTTTGATGCAAAGCTAACGCACAAGGGTGGTTGGTGAAAAGGATTTCAAAGCATCCTGACAAGGGAAAAAGGTTGATGCAAGAGATAAAATGATCCTACACAAGTACTAGGGGAGTGTACAATAAAGCGGATGCAAGAATGTATATGAAATTGCAATTGGTGCAATTTTATGACATTACATTTTACTCCCACTTTAGCGGGCATATGAATCTACCTAATATGCATGGTAAAGGAAATATACTAAACATAAATAACATCATATGGAAAAAGGATACTATAGAGGAAGTTAGAAAATTTTCAAAGTAAGGAATCATGCCCCCAATGTGAAGACCTACAAAAAAATGTATTAGATAAGAAAAACCTACACTAGACAACAATGTTAGATCATAAAAATCCACTAAAGGATTTGAGTCAGCAAAAGTGAAAGAGACCTTCATGTATAAGATTGTCTTAGTAATATGCATCATCTCCAAAAAATAACACATATTAAATATAAAATGAAGAGAGTAAGGGAAAATACTTAGGATGAAGAAGATGCAAGTCTTCGATCAAATATATACACATTTGAGAAGAGAAGTAAAAATGCTCAAGAGAGAACAAGGAGGAATAAATTTGTTAGAAGGCCCACAAACCAAAGATGGACATATCCCTTAGGATGAAAGCATCTCATAGGCCTGCAGACTTGTATCCCCCAAGATCTCTCACATGAAGGAATCCCCATGAAGTATGCACCTTATAGGCCCACAAACCTGCAAGGAGGCATCCCCCAAGATATATTTCATGGATGATCCCAAAGGAGGAGATGTCATAGAATCTAATTGGAAAGTGGATTTACAAGTGCACCTACAAAGTGGCATGTTTACCTGCAAATAAAACATGTTTGAAAACAAAGCAGTCACACAAGAAATCAAGAAAACAGTCACACAAACCATCAACAAAATGGAAAAATTTCAAAGGGGTCCCTTAGGAACCATTCAAAAGAAAAGGTCTCCACTTGAGGGATGTGCTATTTTAAAAGCAAGGTCTAGTAATTTTTCCCCCAAGCTAGACACCAATGAATTCATTTGAGAGAAAATATTTCAAAGGGGTCCACTCAAGGGATGCTTCATTTGAAATATATAGAGAAGAGAAGGGATCCTTATAAGGATGCACATCTCCAAAGCTATCTATCCCTTCCCCTAGCATACAAGGGAGGGGAACCATGAAAGATACTTAGAACATACAAGATAGAGGTAGGCCTCAATATCACTTATCATGTGAAGAGAAAGGAAAGTGCATTAGTCAAACAAGAGTTTGATGGCATCAAAATCACAAAGTTGTTGTATTTTTTCCTTCAAGGCCTTACATTCACTAGAGGAATGGCCAAGCACTTGATGGTATGCATAGAAAGAATGTTTTTATATATCATGTTCATGAAATTTCTTATGTGTAGGAGGAGGAAGATCAATCAAACATTCTTTTACAAGCCTCAACAAAATATTATATTTGCTTAGACAAAGAATGAGGAGTAGGAAGCAACCCTTTCTCTTGTGGAGAAAAGTTTGACTACTCAAAATAAGAAGGCTTTAGTGGAACATTACTCCAAGATACAAAATAGTAATCTTCTTTGGTACCAAGTGTGGATGATGTTATCAGAAGGCTTGAGTGGATCATGTAAACTTTATGTTCCCCATTGAAGGAATTTGTAAAGTCTATAGAACCCCAATCATCACCAAATGGTCCATTCTTTTGAGAAGAGGTAGAAGGCTAAAAGAAACTACTCTTTACTTCAAGGGAATATTCTTCAGGTACATCTATTTAAAGAGTATCCTTTGTAGTAGATACTATTGGAGTAAACATCAACACACTAGAAGATATTGAAGGAAAAAGAGTAGTGTTGGTGTGAATAATTGTCTTGTACCTAGTTATTTCACTTAGTAGGGACTTAGGGGACATATTCACATGTTAAGTTTACTTAGGTTGTAAGATTATCCCTAGAGGGTGTTAGTTGTCATTAGTTGTTATATTATCTCTTGACAACTAAACACATGTGACCTAGGTAGTTCTGTCAAGTTGTCTCATGTCATATGATTAAGACACTTGTCATAATCCTATGATATCTTGCATCTCACCTTGGCTATATAACCAAGAGGTCTCTACTACATTGTACACACATCTACATTGAATATTTTTGCATTCATTGATAAGAATACAATTTATTCTTGTCATATTAATCTATTGAATATTTTTTTCTTTCCATAGGGATTTAGACCTTGGGTGGACATATTACATGGTATTAGAGCCTATTGAGTGCCTTTGGTTAGTCTTTTGGGAGATTGTGAGTGAAATCTTGTATTTGTGTGATCGAAATACCGAATTTTGGGGAGGTTCCATTCTTGGCTTTGTATTTTAGGTGCATTTTGGGAGCTTTTTGCAATATATCTAAGCTCACCATTGCATCAAGAGTGGTTGAGAAAACATATTTTCCTTTTGTTTTGTCATAGTTGGACATTGGAGACCAAATCTACAAGGGATTGAAGTTGGGTATTTGTTGCCTAATTTAGGAGGTAGACATATTTTTGGAGCACTTTTGGTCACAACAAATGTTTCCATCATGTCTGGGAGGCCCAAAAACCTAAAGATCAACTACCAATTTGTCAATTTTCAACACTGCAAGTTGGAGGCTGAGAATTTTTTTTTTGCTTGGACAGGTTGTCCAATCCCCCTGAGTAGTACGATCATCCCACAAAAAATATTATTTTCAAAATATTTTTGTGGTATATTGGAAAAAATTTGAGGGAAAATTTTAAATAATTTTGGGCTTTATTTGTATTGTGTGGGGCAAATATTTATCAAAAAAATTATAAAGTTTGGTGGACATTTTATTTTTTCTAGACCTATCACTTTATTTTTGTCCATCTATGTTTGGAATAATTTTATTTCTTGCAATGACTCTCTCTCATCCATAGTACCTTGTCCTCTGATCCATCAATCACAAGGGCACACCATCAAATCTAAGGTCTTTTTTGTGCCGCATCCAACAAATGGGATCATACATAGGTGCATGAATTCTCTCAACCAACTATCATATTGATGGGTTTGATTTCATTTTGGTCAGCATATGGTTCTATATTCATCAGCCATTGCAAAATATTTAATCGATTAGTCTCTTCATTCCATCCAATTCATCCTTTTTGGCATTTCCTAACTAGTCGTTATCACTAGGGGTAAATTTACTTAAATCATCAACATATTATGGGTGATCCCCATCACTTATAGTTGAAATTTAATCTCTCCACAGCATCAGTGTACACTTTGTAGGTCTAACTAATCATAGGATACATGTGAAGTTTGGTGTATACCATGCATCCAATGACATTCTTTATTCGATGTCCTCCTTGGTTGGACACCTCTCAACCTACCATCCATTGTTTTAGTTTGAATCCTTCATTGGTTGCACCAGATCTTTCCTTCCTATCATCTCTTTGTAACCTCCATTCTTCCTACAACCTTTGATCACATTTACTCTTGGTCAAGCACTACAGATTTCAGCCCTTGGTATTTCTTCCACCATCAGTTATCATTCCTCATCAGCTAATTCTCATCACTGGTAACATTTTTTTTATTTCTCCACATGTCCTTCATATTTGGTAGGTACTCCAACAAGTCAACATCCTTCGTAATCCTCATCATCATCCCACTTCATTTAATCGGCAAGTTCAAAGCTTCTTTGTCACATCGGTGAGTACACATCATTTGGTAAAGTTTCTAAGTTGATATTTTGTATTTATTAAAAAAACTATTTAAAACTTCAAAGTGGACCAAATATTGGTAAAAGGGTCCAACTATTGTGGTGAACCATATATTTTTGGGTAGGATTTATAGGCTACTCTTGCACTCTTAAGAATTTTCACCTAAAAGGAGAGAGATAAACCCCACTCAAAAGTCTAAGTGGTTCACTCAAATTAAGATATGTATGATTTTATTAAGGCTAAATGGAATGATTGAAGTGCAATTAAATGAACTATTTGATTGATTATAAATGAAAAACCTAAGAATTATGTAATGTTGGAAAATACAATGTAATATGCAAACATGAACTAAACATGAACAAATGAAAAACAAAAATGAAGAAGGTTGAATCAAAGTTCACCTGGAAATTTGATGAAGATTCTAGAGTATTCTGAATGCTGAAAAAATCACTAAAAAATCACCAATGGGACTCATTCACCATTGATACTGAATCCTTCCACTCCCAAAATTTTGTGATATTAGGGACCAATCCTATACCACCAGATCTGAAGTTGTCTGCTTGTCGAGTTGATGGAGTCAAATCTGTAGAAAAAGGACAGAATGCCTTCTCCAAGCTTGAAATAGGTTGTAGTTGACTTGAAACACTTTGTTGACTTCTTGTACACTTTTCAACACCTAATAGCCTATCAAATTTTCATGCACAAGTCTAGAAACACACATGAAAAAAGATAAAAATGGTTAAGGGCTAGGTTATAGGGATTTTTCTTGGTCAAATCCCACTTTGGTAATCAAACCCTTAATGAAACAATGAAATGGAAGAGAATGATAAAAAAATAACATGAAAATTCTATCAACTTACAAAACCCCTATTGAAGAAATTCTAAAGATATATCAATGGCTACTCCAAAATTCTTGATTAATGCTTGATTAAGTGATGCAAAGTGCTTGAATACTTGAATGAGTGATGAGTAAGTGAACATGATGAATGGGGCTTAGAATGAATGTAAAAACACTTATTTATACACACTTGTGCCTTAGTAACTTGAAGATACCTCATAATAGGTTGACATAAGGTAATTTTAAATAAAAACTTGAAAGAAAATTTAAAATATTTTTAATTTTGAGCCAAGAGGGACTCATTCGCTACCCATGGTGAGAAAGGGTCCCATCTTAGACTTGAAAGTGGGTGTCAAGAATTATTTTTCATTTAATGTATTTTCATGAGTTTACATTTAAAAAAAAAACTTAATTAAGCCTCATAAGGTCATAAAAGGGGTCAAATAAAGCATAAGAAAGGTGTAAATAGTGAAATTAAGCCTAGAAAAGTGTGAAATCTTGTTACAACACTTTACAACACTTCAAAATAGGACTTAATAAGTGATGAAAAGGTGATTTTTAGGTGAATTGTAGTAAATAGAGTCTAGAAAAGTGTAGAAATATTTTACAACACTTCACAACACCTTCCCAAGACACCATAATTTGAATTTTAAGGACCTAATGTGAATGTTCAAGCCACATTGTGACATTAAATCAAACCAAAATTAACCAAGCATCATGAAGAAAGGCCTAAAAGACCGCGATAATGAAAAGAGGCCATTTTTATATGACACATGTGGAAAAACTCATGGGGTGGGGTGGCCCCTAGGTGGCACGGCCACTGACGCACCACCCACGCTCTACCCACCCACCACCAATGGTCGTAGTGATAGTATTTTTTTAATAATTTTAATTATGGAGGTCATATGGCATGACTAGCATTGCAATTTTTGAGCCTACTTAGCATTAATATTTGTACTCAGTTAGTGTAAAGTGCCTTTTTCTAGGCCTTCTTTTCATATTTTCATAACTTTTTCACTAGATGGTGAAATTTTTCAAACAAAATATCATAAAAAAGGTAGCAATCTCAAATTTCTAGTGGTATATGTGTTTCTTCATAATTTTTTCTATTTGATTTCATTTATTTCTTGTCAATGTTTGATGTCCATTTTTCACTCTCGAGCTCATAACTTTTTCACCATTCCTCCAATTTTCTTGATTCTTGAAGCATTGAAAAGGTCGTTTTGAGCACTTCAAAGTTACTCATACTCTTTTTCCTAATTTTTATCATGATTTTTTTTGTTCTTTTTGTAATGTTGTAAATTTACTAAAATAAAGTTCCACAATTCTTCTATTTTAGTGTACTCTATCATACTATATGCTTCTTTAGATTGATCTATGTATCTAGTGTTAGTTCCTATATACTCAACAAATGTAGCAACTGGTTACCCATGCATTTTGGTGACATGGACTATATACCATATAGACACTCCTATTTTGGAAGCACTCTACTTGTCTTTAGTAGTTTGGTTCTACTTCCATGGACTTGGTGTCTATCTCTAGTTGAGATAGGGATATACCAATCTATCAAGACAGTGTCTAGTTGACACTCATACAACTATCTCCTTGATCCTGACCTTATTCTTGTTGTAGTGTGGATTGATCTATATTTATCCATCAATAGATTTTTTTGTTACTCTTGAGTTGATAGTTTCAGCTCAGTCAGTAGTTATGAGGCATCTTTGTAGTTGTACCTAATTCTTTCCATCAATGCTTGTCATAGTTTCGCATTCCTTCAGAGCAACATTTAGAAGAATCCTCATCATCCTTGGTCTACTTTACATCAATCTTCACATTGTTCTTCATCATCTCCTTCTTCAATTAAGATTGGGGACTCTTGAAATTGTGACATTTGAGCAGAGACTCTCCATTGAGTGGGGGTTGCATGAACTTTTTTCATTATCTCTTTTGGGGGTACTATTTCCTCAATCAAAGTTTTGTCCTTCCTAGAGCATGTTTCCTATTTTGTTTCTCTCTTTTATGAAGTATTTTTGTCCCACTGCCTAGGTTTTCTCCTTTTCTTCAATTGTGATAGATTGCATTGTGTGTACATGGGTACCTAACATGCCCTACTATCTAAGACCCATCTTTTCATCTTGGTGTCATAATCTTCTCCCTAAGTTGCACTTAAGGGGGGGTGTTGGTGGGAATAATTTTCTTGTACCTAGTTATTTCAATGACTAGGTACTTAGGGGACATATTCACATGTTAAGTTTACTTAGGTTGTAAGATTCTTTCTAGAAGGTGTTAGTTGTTATTAGTTTTTATCTTATCTCTTGCCAACTAAACACATGTGACCTAGGTAGGTGTGTCAAGTTGTCTCATGTCATATGATTAAGACACTCGCCAAAATCCTATAACATCTTACATATCACTTGGCTATATAACCAAGGGTCCTCTACTACATTGTACACACATCTACATTGACTCCTTTTGCATTCATTGAAAGGAATACAATTTATTCTTGTCATATTGATCTTCTGAGTATTTTGTGCTTTCCATAGGCCTTTAGATCTTGGGTGGCTATCTCCATAGCCAAATCTTACAAATAGGCATGCAACAAAAACTTGACTAGATGTTGCTATCTCACATAAGTGCATAGCATCGAGGTTAGCCTTGACTATGACTTCTTGCTTATTGCAAATGAACTTAATTGATTTATGCAAGGTAGATGATGTTGAACCCATAGCATGAATTGATGGTCTAACAAGAAGTTTATATGGTAGGTTTTTTGAATAACATATACAAGGGTAGGTATAGTAATGGGTCCCAACCTCAAAGGAAAGAGTATCATGCCTAAATATTATTGACTGACATTATCAAACCCACAAATTTTTCAATAGAAGAAGCATTAGGAGAACATGAATCAATATTAATATTAGGTAATAGATCAATGATACATACATTGAGCATCGAACCAACATCAATGAGAGTAAGTCTAATGCCAATGTTGTTAATGTTGAATATAATCATTAGAGGATTCACTTGCTTCTATAATTTCGAAGGTGAGAGTTCTTATGGATAGAATTAAAATATTTAGAAAATCTGCATGGATATAAGCCATCAACACATTAGCATCCATCGGCCTAGCAGAAGGAAAGAGGATATTTTGCAAGGATTCCTCAAACATACTTTAATAAACTAGAGTAGATAGAATCAAGTCACATAGTGAAATCTTAGCTAGAGTAACATGTAGTTGCTCCACAAGATTATAATCATTTGGTGTTTTATTCATAGGTTTAGGTGCTTGAGGAATACTTGGTTGTTTATTCATTATATTCTCATAAGTATGGGCTACCGCTTTATAAGAGGGAGTCATAAAAAGATGAAAAGAGTCATTATCAAATGGAACACTATTAATAGAAAAACCCCTTTTAGGAGAAGGACTAGCTGGATTCATGTAAATGATTAGTCTCTTAGGAACTTGAGGGGGAGTAGAGCCATAGATTATATTTACAAACTCATCACAACTAGTGAAATAATTATGTGAACAAATATTCTCAACAATGATCCAAGGAGGATTAGATGTGGAAGGAGGTTAATCATTTTCTAATGCATCATCTCTAGAAGAGAGTGCATTGGAAAAAAATATGAGATACATCATTCACAAATGCATCATCTCCTTCAAAGAGAGTGCATTAGAATGAAAGGGAGATTCATCATCCATGAATGCATCATCTCTAAAAGACAGTGCATTTGAATGAAGAGAAGGTAGAGTAACATTATGAAAATTATTAATGATTTCATCTTCTTGACACAAATTATCCTCTAACGTAAGAGGAATTTCATGAGAAGGATCAAAGATACTGAGTGACATGGGTAAATAAAAGTCACCATCACATGCATGAAATGGAATATCATTAAAACTTTGAACAAAATTAGATATTGAGCTAAAAAAAGATGTTAAATTCATTTTGGTGATAGAACTAAGAAAAACCAAGAATCTAGATTGTTTGATTTCTTTGGTATTTTCTAGGTTCTAGTAATTCACATTTTTAGAGGTCTTTAGAGTAGAATTTAAGGTTGGAACTTGCATTGGTCCCTAAAATTTGATAGTTGAATGCATGGTATTTTATAGACTAAACTAGTTCTCTAGGAAACCTTTTTAAAGGTGCAAATGGTTCTGAATTCTGAGCACCAAATCAAAAGTTATGACCCCACCAAGTAGGGGTAAATAAACTCATAGTTTTTCTCTTAACATCAGGTTCACCAAAATTTAGAGAAGGGGAGATTCACTACTCACAATTTCTCTTCTTTCAGAGAGCCTTATAGGGAAAACTTCCCTAAACTACCTCAAGGAACAAGCACAAGAGTTCAGGAATCAAAAAGAGTAGGTAACAAATATTTTTTGGATAGATTGACAAGCTCTCAGCCAAAGGATGATAACACAAAATGAGGATGACAATGCGGCACAAGATTTAACCCCTAAAATTTTCATCTTCCATTTCCAAGTCTTGCTTAATTTTACGTTGACAATGTATCTGAGGGCCTGGGGTGTTGTCTCCTATCACTATTTAATGGTTTTAGTTTCCTTAAAATCCTACTTGAAAAACCCTTTAAGTTTGTATCTTGGCTAAGGGGTATGTGTAGGATCATCATGGAAAAAATAGGCCCTTATGTTGCAAAAAATTTAGATAAACTAGAGTTAGGAAACTTGATGTAAAAAATTGAATAGTTTATCTATATCATTTCAGAAATATGTAATAATAGAATCTCTAGCAAATAAAATGTAGTTTCTAAACTACTAGGTTTTTTGTTTTTTAAACAAATCTATTTGCTGAAAATTTGAAAGTTCAATGTAGTAGTACTTAAATTTCAGGGAAAAAATAAGTAGGTGTTTGTTTGACCACCCTAACCACAAAAAAATGATAATATATTTTTTATAATATTTTAGAAATAAGTATAGGACTCATATCCCAATGTGATGCATAATTTTTTATAACTTTTTTCCAAGTAAATAATTAATTATGATTTTTTTATTAGAATTTTTTAAAAATATAAAAAACTCATATGTATTACCACCCTAACTTGGTCAAAACTTCATGAATTTTTTTTTATAATCCTATAGTATGTGAAGCATATAAGTGACACATGTTTTGGATTAAAAAAATGTGATACCATTTGTAAGCTATAGATGTTTTCTAGTTAGCCTATCAATCAGGACATTAGTTATAATTCAAATAGAAAATGCATAATAATTATTTATTAAATTCAGAGTAAAGAATAATTTATATTGGTTGAAAGTTGAGAATATCCTCTAAAAACCCTTTTCATTTCACCAATTTTGGGTAAAAAAAAGTTGTCAACCACATACCCTACACATACCCATCATATCGCCACTTTTTGGCCCATCATGATCCTGCACATACCCAAAGGTTTTAATTCTTTGTTGCCACCTTGCTACCAGTTCTCAATCTTTAAAGTCATATCCTTTTACATTCAAAACCATGAAATAATTGGCCCTTTGGTCTTGTTTTATCAGTTGTCATGTGTCGGGGCATTATTTTAATTCCTCCCAAGGTAGGTTAGATATTTCCCACTAAAATTGCTTGAGCCTAAAGTCATTTATTTCATGTATGTGGTCTCGTCGACTAAGTCAGGTCCCTCTTTCAAGATTAATAGTTTTGACATGTGTAGATATGAGGATCCCTGACTACTATTTGATTGATGCAAATGAATCACCACTATTCCCCATGTACAATTTCCATTTCATTGCCTATTATTTTATTCCCATGAGCTCATGGGCATAAGCCATGTGTCTTGTACATTGGTGAACCTACTGTCCTTATTAGGGTGTATAGGTGGTTTTTAGAGGAAATAAATGATAGTTGTTGAATGATGTGGCTATATCTGGACCGTTCCTCATGCACCTATTTGTTTTTCTTACCCATTAAAATAATCACATAGGCTAACAAGTGATTATTGTAGGTCTTGTCTAGTAGTGGGCCTAGTGGTTTCAAGTGGTCCACACCAAAGAGCTTTCAAGTGAATCAACAGTTGGTAGTAGGTGACATGGATAAATCTAGACCACTTTCTGCTATCCCATATGGGTGTCACCTTTATTGACACATTCCCAATAGGGATATAGGAAATTTCCACATGGAATAACCTAGAGGGCTTGGAAGTATTGGAGCAAGGCCGAGTATTAATTAAATATTTCAACATGGGGCATGGATAATCAAGTGTGCACTACTAAAGTAGATATATTGTATGTGTTTGAAGAAATTTTAATCTGGGACATGGATGGTGTAAGAAGAATAAAGCTACAAGCAATGGTTTTAATTTAAGAGGTGTGTGTGTAGAAGTCCAGAGGTTTAATCTCATCCTTTCCCCATCTCTCGATTGATGAAAATTCACACGGGTTATGACTCATGGGGGTGCTCGGGGAAGAAGATATGTGGATCCTAGCTATAGTGATAGAGAAATGGTGGAGCTTGCATACAACTAGCAAGTGGTTCCATGTGTCTTTCAATAATTTGGTGAATATTGTGGTTGTGTATAATCATATTTTTCAAATCAAGTTGGCTAAATCTAGGTCATCGATCAGCTAACACACCCACAGGATTAATAGCTAGCATTCAAAACTCAATTTGAGGGCAAGTGATCAATTCTGGTTCATGCCAGTGAGCTGCAATAGCTGAAAGGATGTTGAGCTACTAAAGAAAGAAGTTGGATAATTATTAATACCTTCTTGAAGGCATAATCTACACACTCATGGAGCTTGTATTGTGGTCTTTTAGTATTTTTTGATGTCAGATCTAGTGTTGTCAACTTGCAAAAAGAACCAATAAATGAATTATTGCCCTCCCATTAGAATTTTTGATAACTTGTGGTTTCTCAAACCTTTGAGTCTATTAGGGTTTTCTTGGTTTAGCATTTCAAGGTTCTACATTCATAGAAGAGAATTTTTTAGTTCTACATTATCCTAATTAGTGTCAAACCCTTATATAGGCCATAAATCTTGTTCCAAGAAACTAAAACCCTGGCTTGTAATACCTCTTGTGTCATGGCTCCTAAAGCACAATAAAAATCATCTTCATTTAAAGGGAAAGCTTTTTCTCCAAAAATAACTTTGAATAAATACTTTATTGACTAGCTACCACCCTCAACCAGTAAAAAACCTAAGGGTCAGCTGCTTCTCAAAGGTCTGCAAGTAGTACAAGGTTTGATTGACAAGAATAATTCTATTAACTTGGAAACTTACATTATACTATATGGTAATTGTTCTATAGTTGGTTGAAGAAGAGAAACATGGGTATTCCAATAGGTAATCCTTGGAATTGTAACCTAGGAAAGTTGATTGTACCAAATGTCTACATGGATGTTGACTTGCTTAAAGCAGTGGCCACCAATTATGACACAGTTACAAGAACTATAAGAACATATGATGGTAAGGAAATAGTCAAAATCACTAAGGAGGAATTGACTTGTGTTTTTCAAACTCACTGGATGGGGTGATGAAATTCCTAAGATAAATGAGAATACTTTCAGGGAGGAATAAGATAAAACTAAGATTGAATTGAGAGTCCACATCCTCCCAAGATATCTAGCAAAAATTGTAGGCTGAAGGATTATAATAGCAAAATGTGATACAGAGCCTTTCCATGTTAGTTATTTTGTTCCCTACTTAAAAACATCTTTCTCCATTTTCCAAATAATTGGTTATGATCCTGTCATAGGAATTGAAATGGTATGGATATATATGGCTTCCCATATTTAGCACCCCCAATATTGTATAGTGTATGATTATGTAGGTTTTCTTTCAAAAATATTTTATGAAGGTTTGATAGGGTTGAAGAAAGGTGAATTGAGAGTCAGTTTTAGGAGGTATGTCCCATTGTTGATGCATATATTTCTATTCAAAGGTAAACCTTACTTTGGACATAATATAACTTTGGATAGGAGATATTTTGAAAATGAAATGTTTGACTATGTTTTTATACAAGGATGATAAGACATATGATTATGTGAAATTTCAAAACTTATTTTCTTGAGAACTAAAGAGAGCCTTGATTATGAATCTACCTAGAATTTCTATATCCTTGCATGATTTCTTGAGACCCAAAGAAAGAAGGCCTAAGCTAGGAGTTGACCACAATTGGGGAGATGTTATCCCATACCTTGATTACACTATTTTAAGAGTGTATGGTTCCATGGTTGCACCTCACCTACTACCAAGATTTGTTCCAAAGAAAATTGGTTTCCCTGAGGTGATGTGGCAATTGGGAAGTGTTGAAAATGAACACCTATTGAATCAAGGAAAAGGAGCATTATTTCCTTTGTACACATGCATTTGTAATTTTTTGATGACTAAAGGAGGTTGGAATAAAATTCTTGAAATACTCAATACCTACTACATACATATATCAATTGAGAGTATCAGATATGGTCCCAAAGGTTTTATGACCTAGTTGATAAAAAGGAACAAGAGCTACAAGTTTGTGTACATTTTTTAGTATCCAGAGGATGTGATAAGATTTTTTTTTGAAATTTTCAAGCAAGGAAAAATAAAATCAACATGTATTTCCTTCAATAAGATGCAAAGAAAGATATACAAAGAAGAACCTAACTTCAAGGTTCTCCCATAAACAAAAAATGTAATACAAAAGGTTGAACATGTATCCTAGAATATTGAAAAAATAGTGGGCCACCTTGAAACTAAAGGGATGATATGTAAGGATAAGGTGAAATCCCCCATTGTAGAATAATAGAGTGGAGGATAAATTCTTGCTACAGAATAAAAATCTACATCTCAAGCCCCTGATGAACCAAGAATAGAGTTCTTTTTAAGGAGAAAGAGTAAGGAAAAGAAAATTGATGAACTCCTACTCCCTCTCATTAAGAGGAGCACAAGCCTCCTCCTATGCCACAAGTACCACCACCATCTCCTCCAAGGGAAACAGAGCCTAAAATTGTGGATATTGATTCTACACCACCTAATGCATTACAACCAAAAGAGCCACCATTAAAGAAATAAAAGGTTGAAGTGACTAGTCTCGTGGATTATGTTGATGAAGACTCTAATGATGACATTTGGGTACCAACTTAGGAAATTCAAGGAGTTCCTATTGCACCAATAGTTAGGGTGACACAAAAATTGGGTATTATATTGAGTAAAGTTGATCTCATTGGGCTCAATAGGAAAGATGATATGCAGGTTGAAGAATGTATAGAATTTTTAGATGATGAATCATTTGTAAAGTCTTAGGCTTATATGGAATTTGAATACAAAGCTAAAATAGATAAGTATTTCAATAGCTTGGATATAGAAATAATCCTTCATCCAAAATTTCTTGATGTCATTATCTAGACAAAGGTTTTGAATGAAATGAGAGCTAAATTCCAAAAGATGAGTGCAAAAGAGGGATGAGAACTGATAAGAAATAGTTGTATTTTGTTGCTTTAAGAATGGGATTTAGTTTATGACATAGCCTTCAATACAATAAATATATTTGATAGGCCTCTCTACAATAAAAAAGAAGAAGTCACAATTGCACTACAAGATTTTAATTTTAGTGAGCAATGAGATGCTTTGTCCATCTAGTCCAGTGCAGCCACGGTTGGAGGGTCCTTAGAAAGAACAATCCAGATTGTGCAACAAGAGTAACACAAAAAAATCAACTCAAAATATGGAGGAACATTTAGATTAACTCATTCTATTTAATACAAATCTTAGTTACATCCAACTAGTGACATCCAAGCTTACAGATTCGACTCACAAGCCTGATCAAATATACAACATTCTAACATGCTCCTATATGTGAGTTGAGCTCTTACAATTCAGATCAATCTTAATCCACTTAATCACAGAACAAATCTAACTACCTATTCTAATGATTTATTACAATATTTATACTAAATCTATGGTTTTGGAACATCTACATTGGCCCAAAGATCATTACATTTTCCAATGAAAGAAAATATAATGGGTACATGAACAAGTGAGCCTCAAATTTGAATTACTCCATCAACAAGTGCATAAGATGAAGTGTTGACCTATAATTAAGGCTAGGGACACTCCACAAAACAATAAAAATCACACCATTAATATCTGCAAGTCACAATAATGATCCATGATTGAATAGATTCGTTGCTAGGCTTGAAAACTATTTCAATGCCAAAACAAGAAACTGCAATGAAATCTAGAATCGATAACTTGTCAAAAAAATGACCCAATCACGCTCAAATCTTGGAATAAGAAAAATGAACATGTAGAATATGTACTCCAAGATCCACAAGATCTAGTGAGAAACTATGATGAACCCACCAACTTGAACTGAGAAAGAACAAAACTGAAAGGAAAATATTTTTTATTAATGCAAGATTTCCAAGAACCAAGGATGCTCTTGCATTAGACATCTAGGGTTAAATAAAAGTGATTCCTTCACTTAGTTGGGGCCAAAGGAAAACCAAGATGGTCTACCTTAGCCTGATAAATCCATGAAGAATCCTCCATTGGTCTACCTTTCCATTTCACAAGATACTCCTTATATTGTCTTCCATGAGTCTTTATCCCATCTCTGATGTCTAGAATCTTAATCTCATCTAACTATTGTTTAGGAAACTGATTCTTGAATTCTAATGTATTGTACTTACTAAGTTTAGTTTCATAATATTGATGTGGGTCTATTATGTTGAATATAGGTGATATACCCATACCTTCTGGTAACTCCACTTCATATGCATTTCCTAAATCAAACTTCTCCAAGATCTTACAAGGTCCAAACTTCCTCATCTTCAAGTTGTTGTATGTTTCAACTAGAAATATTTCCTTCCTCAAATATACCATCACTTCATCTCTAGCTTTGAACTTCTTATGTCTCCTCTTCTCACCATCCTTTCCCTTATACTTCTAGTTAATGTCTTCAAATTGTTGTTTCACTTGAGTATGTACTTTCTTCATATGCTCTGAAAATTATTTTCCTTCTATGCTCATTTTACCTTCCATATTGATGTCTCTCAACTCTGATATACCTCTAGGATGAACTCCAGTCACAATCTAAAAAGGTGTCTTTCTGATACTCTTGTTCACTAAATTTTTGAATACAAATTTCTCTTGTGCAAGGAACAAATCCCAACTTTTAATCTTTTCTCCAACCAAACATCTCAAAAATTCCCCAAGCTCCAATTCACTATTTTTTTCTATCCATCAGTCTATGGGTGAAATGTAGAATTGAACTTCAAATCTATCTTCAAATTCCTTGAAAGTGTTCTCCAAAAGTAACCAACAAACTTTACATCTCTATCTAAAACAATACTCCTAGGTAATGCACACAATCTGACCACTTCTCTAAAAAATAAGTCTACTACATGTACGACATCTATAGTCTTCCTACAAGGTATGAAATGTGCCATCTTATAAAATCTATCTACCACCATGAATATAGAATCATTACCTCTTTGTGTCTTCGGTAATCCAAGTATGAAATCCATATTGATTTCCTCCCAAGGTATTTCTAGAATTGTCAAAGGTTTATAAAATCCAACATTCTAACTACTCCCCTTTGCAAGTTGAAAAAATCTACAACTCTACACAAATCTTCTGACATCCTTGTGAATCTACATCCAAAAATAATTCTCACTAACCAATGCTACTGTCTTATCAATCCCAAAGTGTCATGCCAATCCCCCACTATTCTTTTCTCTCACCAATCTTTCCCTCATTGAACTATGGGGTATACACGAATGATTACCTCTAAAAAACATATCCTCCTAAATAAAATAATCCAACTACTAGTTTCTATCCTCCAAAACCAGTTCCTTACAATATTTTCAAGGTTCTTCAAAATTTGGTTCTTCCTCATACAAATTCTTCAACTCATCAAAGCCTAGTATCTTCATTCTCATCTTGATCATAAAATTCCTTCTCCTACTCAATGCATCAACAACTCTATTTAACTTTCCACTTTTGTGCTTCAAAAAAAATTTATAGCTCTAGAAGAATTCTACCCATATCATGTGTCTCTTATTCAACTTACCCTAACTATTCAAATATTGCAATGCTTGATCATCCGTATACAACACAAAATCCTTAGGAAAAAAATAATGTCTCCACTTCTTCAAGGATTGAACTATAGCATAAAATTCCTAATCATACACCAAATATCTTTTCCTAGCATCATTCAATTTCTCACTGAAATAAGCTACAAGTCTTCCTTCTTGACTCAACACTACTCCAATTGCATTTCCACTTGCATCACAGTCTACTTGACATACCTTGTTGAAATCTGATAAAGCTAACATAGGCTATTTAGTCACCTTCTACTTCAAAAGTTCAAAACTCCAATCTACTCTAGATTTCCATCTAAAATATTTTCTATCTACTCTAGGGGTGATTAGCTCTTAAAAAACCATTAACATCTCCAAAAAATACAAAAAATTACTCTTTAGAATCACCTTGCAATGGGCCTCAAGATAAATCGATACCCATAATGAATTCTCAACTGATACCAAGCTATGAGCCAAAAACTAGATTCAGGCCCATTTTTGCAAATACCCAGAAAATAAAAAAAATCTGCAAACATGTGGAAATCCACACCAAAACTAAAGGGGTATGTGCAAGATCATCATGGAAAAAATAGGCCCTTAAGTGGAGAAAAATTTAAAAAAATCAAAGTTAGGAAACTTCACATAAAAATTTGAATAAGTTATCTATATTATTTCAAAAATATGTAAGAATAGATTCTATAGAAAATTGAATTTAGCTTCTAAACTACTACATTTATTTAAGAAAAACAAAAATCTACTTGGTGAAAATTTGAAATTTCAATGCAGTAGTACTTAAATTTCAAGGAAAAATTAAGAAATAGGTGTATGTCTGACCACCCTAACCATAATAAAATGATAATATTGTTTTATAAGATTTTAGATATAAGTAGAGGACTCATGTTTTGATGTAATGCATTTTTTTGTATTTTTTTCCATGTAAATAATTAATTATGATATTCTTATTACAAATTTTAAAAAATATAAAAAAGCATATGTTTGACCACCATAACTTGGTAAAAAATTCATCAAATTATTATTATTATTTTTTAATCCTATAGTATGCGAAGCTAGAATGTGACACATGTTTTGGATTCAAAAATTGTGATACTAGTTTAAATTTATAAATGTTTTTCAATCAACCTATCAATCAAGACTTAGTTGTAATTCAAATAGAAAATGAATAATAATTATTTATTAAATTCAAAGTAAAGCATAATTTATATTGGTGGAAAGTTGAGAATATCCTTCAAAAACCCTTTTTGTTTCATCAATTTTGGGTAGAAAAAAGTCATTAGCCACATACCTTACGCATACCCATCATATCGCCACTATTTGGCCCATCATGATCCTACACATACCCAAAGACAATCAAAATCACACCAAAACACATAAAAACATCAATAAATATTCATCATTTCTTCACCAAAAATCAAACTCTTAAAGGTCTTGTGATCTTAACTATCAATAAACATCAATATTTGTTTAGGGTGGATATTTCACCACTGAAACCAGCCCAAGGAAGGAGGTTTTTTGTCCTCTCTACATACCCCAAGAAACCTAGAATGAAACTATCAAAATTTCTTTGTGTTGTCAAAGCATGGATGAATAAAATATGAGAACTTCAAAATATAAGGCATAGGTAAAATGAAATTCAAAAAAGCAACTTAATTTCTCCCTAAAACACAACACTTTCTCCATAATGAAATATTGTAACATTTTAAAATGTATTTTTCCTCCTCCTTATGGCCCCCAACTCTAGGAGGCAATAAAATATTCAATAAGCTTTTAAAAACAATGTAAAATTGTTTCATTAGGCACAAGGTATTCCTCAATGACCACTTTTCCCCTTAATATAAGTTTATAGTTTAATTGTATAATTTAACTTTATAAAATCACTTAAGTGGTCAAATAAGAAAATATTAAACTACAACCTTAGGATCTCCAATTGAAACTGGATAATAATGTTGCTATAAGTACACTAGCTTGGGACCAACTTCCCCAAAGGTGACTTAAAAAACATATCACTGCTATAAATAGTAAGTATATGTAAAACACCCCAAACTGAGCAAAATTGAATCCCAATGAGGAAAATTGTGACCAACTAAAAATAGCAACATCAAGACTGACCACTGCTATAAATAGAAACCCCTCTTAAAATCCCCAAATAGACTACTTAAAAATAACACTTACTATAAATACCATACTGCTAAAAATAGTGACTCTAAATAAATTTTGAGCACAAACCTAGCAGTCGTCACAACTTACTAAACTAGTAAGTCAAGAAAAAGTTTTCAGATGTAGATGCATGTCATAACATTGTTAAGCTCGTTGAAAACCAAGAAAGAATCCAAAAACCAATCCTACATGCAAACCCTTGATTAAAATGCATGTCACATCCCTCTGAAGCTCTTTGAAAACCCAGAAGGAATCCATCAACTAAATTGCAAAAATCCAACATGTAAACCCTTGAATCCACCAAAGAGGCCTCCAAACAAATGGAAACCCTAATTCTACATATAACTATCCTACGGGCATCTGGGAATAGGCCAACAATCACTGGGAAGTGTAGTGCTAAAAATCGGGACATTACACTAGGGAAATTCAAAAAGTACAGATGCCTCAAGGCCCATCTTGCCTCAATACTTCTAAACTTCCCTAAGTTATGTTTCCCCTAAGTTCCTATATTAAACATCTATGCTAGCCTCCATTTCTAGTTTGTACATGACCTTGGCTAATTATTTTCTTCCAATTGAAGGTCTTTGTGGTAAATTTTGATCCTCTTGAGAAGCTAAAAGGCAAAAATATATAATGCAAATCACTGAGGTGCCAAGTGACATCTCCACATACACATTTGCAAAATTTGAGTGGTTTTCAACTAAATTAAATTCCCTTCATCCCAATACCACATGTCAAGGTGGCCCATCACAAAGAAACTTTGAAACATAATCAATAACATCTATTTTGTGATTGGTTGAGGCCTTAGGTGTGGTCTTGGTCATTTTCTCTCATTTGTGAGTCATAATAGAATCAAGTTTGGAGCTTTCCAAAACTAAGTAGTGTCCCACCAAGCTAGAAGGAAATATTTTATCATGGGAAGTGATAAGGAAATACATGGTGACTTAACACATAACCAAAAATTAAAATAATTCCTTTTCCTACTTAAGTGACCATTCATGCAAGCATATTCTAGGAAATCCTTTAAGCACAAAAAGCAACCATTGTTGTATGATTGGAAAACTATTTCAGTGGGTCCACCACAAGGTAGAAATGTGTTAGTTTCCTAACATTTCCATGCATTATTTGAGCAATAAAGGCTCATTAATGGCCAACCTAGTAGCTCATAATATTTTAGCATTGCTAAAAGTTGTCACTAAACTTAACCAATGCTCTCATTATCTTAGAACCTCAACATGAAACACCTTCTCTCTCTCTCAATCTCCCTTCAAAATCATGTTTTCTTGATTTACGAATACTTGACATGTGTCTATATGTTGGCACTAGGAACTATGTACTTCCCTCATAAAAGAATTAACTAACACATCTCATACCCCATTGAAGATGGGATGCACATTTATTATTACTATTTAATCTAATGTCATTCCTACCTAGAAAATTTCAATATGATCAATCATTTGGATGGAAATCAATAGATGTTTTATAAATTAGCTATTCATTCTACAGATTCATCATTAATGAAAAAATGGCTACATTGTACTCCATATGAAAGTTTGCATGTGTATAAAAATGATAATAAAAGCATTTAAAATTTATCCACTACCTCCCTTACCGTGAATGAATTTGGAAATAATTTCCTCTAACCTGAAGCATGGGAGGTCAAGGAAGCTCGCTCTATTTAAAGCATAAGGTTTATTCCTTTGTTATCCTTCACAAAATTTCTTTCCGTGTGCACATTAAGCATGGAAACTCTTATCCATCTCACAAGAGCTTACACCACCTAATGGCCTTCATAGAAGATATACCATACCAAAACTTAAAGGTGAATTTGAAACACCCCACTAGAGAGGACTTAAAATAGGTGAAGATGATCCTAGGTATACATTTTCTTAAGGTTGGTGATAGATAAAAAGGAAACACAAATATTAATATTATGCTTTGTTCTGTCCCTAGTCAATTTAGGTGAGTAAAAGGAAATGGTGAAGGAACTAGCCTCAAAATTACTTAAAAATCATGCCCTCAAAGGGTTGGAAGAAACCCTAGCTTCAAAAAGGATTGAAGTTGGTGTCATGAGGATGAAATAGATCCAACATATGTGTGAGGAGGTTGGTAGGGTCGAGTGGCCTCCATTCCTCAAAAAATTTGCACAGTCACACTAGCACAACATAGTGGTTTGATGTGCATGGGGTTTGTATTCCTAATGTAAGTAAACAACTTGGAGCCTATGTCTAACCTCGAGTGGAAATTTTTTTTTTTATTCCCCCCTAATGTCATGTGAGAGTTTCACCCAATCTCTTGTACAAAATATTCCATTTCTATATTTTTTCTTTTACTTTTTTGTTTTGAGGCATATGCACTATTTTTGCCTCTCTATGTATATCAATGGATGCATGTGAAATTTTTTCCTTGTCTTAGTCCCTAAAAAATACTTTATTATATAAGCTTATATGGTACTCTTATGTATTTTCACTTTCTATTAATGTTAATAGTTCAACCTTTTTACCTTTCATCTAAAAAAACATAAATTATCTATATAGAAAACACCTCCACTAGATCTATTAGATAAAAATGTGAAGGACGATGTTAAATAAATTTACATGCATTCACCATCACTTTAAGCATTAAAAATATTCAAATTTAAGTGTATAGGATCAAATAAAGACCATTAAATTTATTTAATATATTACCTAGAGATGGTACATAAAAATCGATCCCTGCAATCTTAGCCATAACATTAACTAGGTCATATAATTCTAACCTTTTATCCCATTTTAATTCATTCCTTTAGGATTCAATAATAATTTTATATAATTATTAGATATAATATAGATATAAGACGTCACAAATAGGTACATTATAGAGTGATCCCACATAGCTGGTTTACAATTTTTGGGAGAATTTGATTTTTGCTGAAATCACAATTTTTTAGAAAATATAATTATTCAAGCCTTAAAAGGTTCCATTTAAAGCATTCCAATTGAAGAGGGTTTGATCAAACTACCTTATATCAAACCCCCTTGGATAGAACCTCGCTATTTTTAAACCATACCTATAATAGAGTCTCCTTTACACCTATCAAAATGCAAATAAAAAACTACTTTTGATTTACCTTTTGGGGGATCAAATGAATTCATTCAACAACAAAAAAAAATTGTATGCATTCCTTATTATAAGCTTCCCAAAAAGTATAAATTTCATTTTGTTATTATATTTATTTTTTATTTCTCGTGAGTGTAGTTTTTTCATCGAAAATCAAGCTCTTTGTTCTGCACATGTGAAAAAATAGAAGATTATAGTTTTTTTTTTGAAAAAAGTGAGTCATGACTTATGCCTTTTGCCTCACTGATAAATTGACCTCTTGATCCTAGTGGTCCTAGTCGTTACCTATTGTCATATGGAAAATATTATTTTATTAATATGGGTTGAAATGTGTCTAAGTTTTGGTCAGATCCTAAGTTTGGATTAAATTTTTCCATTGTTGGCTTAAAGTATAAACCCTTGCACTCATGTCCTTACCAATCATGTGCCTAGTTGGAGCCCTCTTTTAAGACTAAGAAATTTAGCATGTGTAGATCTTGGCTTTTATGGTGTCTGCACAATCATCATGGGTGAATCACAACCATTCCCCATGCCCCCAATCTATCTTATTTTTCATTTAATTATTCCCATGGGTTGGAAAGTGCAAGCCTTGTGTCTTCTACATTGGCATGCCTAGTACCTTTCAAAGATCTATGAGCGGTATTTATATAAGATCGATGATGTTCATTTAGAGATGTGGCTTCATCTTGTCCACTTCTCGCCACCCTCTCTAGTTTTATTTTATATTATAGAAATTTCATGGGCTAGTGGGTTGTTAACACTTGTTGCTTCATGGAGGGACCTACTTGGCTTGGGATAAAATGATATATTTATTTATTAGGGATCAATGGTTGATGGCAGGTTATGTGGGTCAATCTTGACTACTCCACACCATCCCATTAGAAGCCCACTCATGGCTTTCATTTTTTAGTAGGGAAGTGGGTGATTGCCACATGGATTAATTTGAAGGTCAGAAAAAACATTATTAAGGGGGGAGATATTAATAAATTTAGTTCAGAGGACATGAATACTAAATGGTGCCATATTTGAATTAATTTCTTTTGGAATGTGTTCAAGATTTGAGGAACTTTTTTTATTACAACTACCAATTCTGTCAGATAATAGTACACATGAGAAGGTGATATTGAGTTGTGGCAGGGTACGAGACAATGGTTTGAGATTAAATCATGACCACTCCCTACCATCCTACTGATATGAGTTGCAAGTGGATTAATTCCCATAGGTGAGTGGGAAAACATGACATGATAGCATTTCTTAAATGCTAAGTGGGTGATTAAGTGTGTAGATAGAGTGGATGTCTATCTACATGGGATTTTTTGATTGGAAAAAGGAAATAGGCACATACAGTTAACTTTTACATAATAAATTAACTTGATCTTATTTATCTTTCATTCCATCACGACAAATGATCAAAAACTAAGATTCAAAATTAAGTGACTGATTATCAACTCACTCATGCAAGCTTGCTTTGAGCATTAATGGTTGACACACTCAAATTCTCAATAAAATGGGAGTTGGTAGCCATATTTTCTTTACAATTGTAATCAAAAGATGAGAAATTGAGCTTAATCTCATGAAGAAGATGCCATGAAAGACTATGGTGAAAATGTTTCGAAGGCATTGAATTTAGTTCCTCCTAGGTAAGCTAATATCCACATTTTTAGTTGCTGACTAAATATCTATTGGCTAGTCTAGAAAAGCTATTATACCTACTCTATAGGTTTTGTTACTTGGGGATTGCAAGGGTTATTTTTGTTGAAGAATTCACATGGGTTGATAGAATTTTACATAGTTTGGAAGGTTTTTTCCTCTAAATTTTTCTAGTTTCTTTTTAGCTATTGTTATTTTCTCTGTGAGAATCAGTAAACCTAGTGTGTCTACCAACCTAATCAAAAGGTCTAGGAGACTTAGTCTACCTGAGTCCCAATACAATGCACCAAAAAATGAACTTGGCTTTCCAAGAGCTCCTAAAAAGCTAAAAGGAAGAAAAAATGCCCATGGTAAGACTAAGAAGGGTGGTTTAAGAAGAAATTACCACCTAAGGAATAACATTATTGGTCATGACTGGGATGATTGTAGTAAGAAGTTGGCTAAGTCTTGTGGTAAGAAAATGAACAAGTACCACAAGGCTTATGATTATTATATGGGACAATACAACTCTCCCATAGAGGTTTCAGATGGCCCTTTGGGTATGAAGGAGATATTGACCCAGAGTATGGCCATTACCTTCTTACTTTGATGCCACAAGATGATTCTAATGAGGGAGGTGATGTAACCCCTAAAATTTTCATGTTCCATCTCAAAATTCTATAAAATTTTGGTTAAGTATATATTTGAGGGATTATGAATTTTTATTAATGTCACCAAAGGTTTCATTCTATCTAGGACCTTTTTGTTGAGAAGTAGTTCCTCAAATTATTGGCCTATATCAGCAATCAGGCATTGACATGTCAACAATTGCGTGTTAAGTTGGTTAAGCTTTAGACTTGTTACTTAGTCTACTTTGGAGTATCAATGATCAACAGTTGGATGGATCAGTGATTGAAGTTCTATCATTTCAAGTTGTTAAATGTTGTAAAGTCTCTAACATCTTCAACCTTTGATAGCTTTGACAGTGCCTTGGTTTGACAATCGAGTATCGACATACCGGAGATGTCAGGGGTTTGAGTGGAAAGTGTGCAATGTTTGCTCAATGCTTGATCCTCTAGTGCTTTGATAGCTTTGAAACTCTGATGAGTTGATAAAAATGAAGAGTCAAGGTGACATGGTGGTGATGTTAGCTCAAAGAAAAAATTTCAATGTGTTCACACAATCTTTTATGGGAAGTCAAGTATTTAAACCTATTAAAATAAATATTTCAGCAACTCCCTTCGGGTTTCTTTTGTATTGTGTGTGCATTGGCCTATGCATCGCTGAGTTTATTTGGCTTTCCATCAAGTTTTGATCTACCACTTTGCGCATCTCCTCTTCACAACTTCAGGCAACATTTTCCCTTTCAGATCCTGAGGAGCTACGCTGGGCATCCACGTGTTGCTCTTACGGAGGTTTTTACTTCTTATTTCATTAAGGTCTATTCGGGTTGTGAAAGGCTTCTGCGGGGACATCATTTCAAAAAAGTTTGTCAGAGGATCAAACATCTACTATGTGGTAGCAGATCACAAGTTTTCATGCGGGAATGAAATAAACAAATACGGGAGCTGCAAAATGCTTGCGCAGGGTTTTCTTTTTACTTTCTAAAAGGTGTTGGTGGGCCCTACCTTCTACTAGGTGGCAACCATTTGCAGGTCTTTCAACACAATAGGGAGGTGAACCACCGTGGGTAGCGAAACACTGCCACTAATCTTTCGCACCCGGTTGATGCAACTTTCTCTCCACTACATTAAGGATCTCAGCCCATTGGACACATGTTGCATCTTCGCAATGTCTCGGTAGCAATGAGAGAAGTTTTCATTCGAACAGCGATAGGCTTCCATGTGCCTTACAACTTATCTTTGAAGCAGGCGATGGACTGGCTGAGGGAGATAATGCTATTGGGTGCCGCTCGTCATGGTCATTTGAAGTGATGGATGACACTTGTTGCCTCGGGCTTGGCTTGGACCACTGCCATCATTACGAAGGATGCACTTGCACTTGGATGACTGGATGTTGTGTTCTAACTTGATGTCATTGTAACGGCATTGAGAATCTTCTGATTCAGGCATCATTGCAAGGGATTGTAGAATCTTTTCTATTGCAGTTCTCCAAAGTGGTGGGAGTTTTCTTTTCCTGCTATATATACTCTCTCTGTTGATGAGAGAAGGGTCCAAAAAAAATTTAGAGAAAAGGATACTGGTTTTAGCAAGAGACACCAGGCCTCTTTTACATGTTTATTTGCAAGAAACTTTTAGACTGTGCCAACTCTTAGGCCTTTCTGTTTTTCATGTTTTGATTAAACTGTAAACTGTGCTTTATATTGTCTTAAGCATTTCATTTGAAAGAACTTCTATATATTGAATACAAGCTTGCTTACCTGAATCATGTCTAATGACTCTTCTTAGTAGTGAGGATGTATGTAATACTATTTTATGTCAATAAATGAATTTTTTATGCTATAGTTTTAAGTCCCCAACGTTTTGGAACGTGACAACACCATTTAGGCCCCTAAATCTATGATTTATCGTGCCTATCAACAAATTTTGGCGCATCACCTTAGATTACACTTTGCTTCATTGTATCTGTTTCCTTTTCCCTTTCCAAAACCCATTATAGAAGAAGCCAGCTTCTTTAAAATCTAGAGGTCACTCAATTTGGTGCAAAGGGGTCCCCCTTAAACTGAGTTTCCCATAAGACACTGTTACCTCGTCAATTTTTGGCATCAATAGTTTGCTCTTTTTCTGGCATGCCCAGTGGGACCCGAACTAATGAAATTGCCTTGTGGAGGGGTGTATGAACCATCGAATTATAACTAGATCCCAAACCGCAAGTAACCCAGGTTTACTAGTACCTCCACTAGGGATAGTCCAGGCTGCAAATCAACTAGTAACTGTTCCATTCCCAAGCACCTTTCCTCTCACCATGTTGCCGGCAGTGAACAAAAACTATGTAGCTTGGGATGCTGGAAGTCCCCAGGTAGCCTCGATAGCACCTGCTGTTTGGGGCACTATCCCAGTTTCGGCCCTTAAAGCTATTCCCAAATTTGTCGGAGACAACACAAAAATGCCAATAGAACATTTGCAGGATGTAGCAGATGTTTGTCTAGTACATGGTATTACAATGCAGAATGTAACCCTGAGGTTCCTCGTTGTGTCCTTCAAAGGTAAGGCTCTGGATTGATACTGAACACTGACTCCTAATTCAATTCGCACTTGGGATGATCTCAGAGATCCATTCTATGAAAGGTTCTCAAATGATGGAGATCGTTCTTCATTATATTATCAGCTATCTATCATAAGACGAGCCCCCTAGGAGGCTCTGACAGATTTCAATGCCTGATTTCACTTAAATTGGCAGAGGATTCCTATAACTATCTGCCCGACTCCAGAATTGGCATTCATATTTTATCTGAAGTCCATTAATCCTGACATTTCTATGATGATTAAGTCTTTCGGAGGAGCCACCCTACCAAATGCTTATTCTACTGCTATCAAAGCTGAGAATCATTTGATAGAGTGCGGAAAATTTCCTCCTCAACCTATTGTGCTAATATTTCCTGAAATATCAACCTCTACACAAGAAGCCGCATTGACTAGTGCGTCAGCAACTACCCAGTCAATGTACTCATATGTGGCCATTCCTAAAAACTTGGCTTCCACATTAGGTTCTTCCAATGATGAAATAAGTGATCTCAAGGAGATGTTGCGAACTATGGGAAATGACATAACAACTCTCAAGCGGAACCAAGCAATGCCCCGCGACCCGCATATCAAAACTATCAAGGCGGGCGGTCTACTTATCAGTAAAATCAATATCAAGGTGTGCCTCGCACTAATCCACCAGCACTGACTACAAACCAAATGGTCCCAGTGCCTTCTCCGCTGACAAGTGCGTCACCAAGCTCGAGTAGGGAGTTAACTATAGGACAAAACAATCTTATTGATGATATCAATCCATGGTGTTTCCCCTGCAACAATGCACATATGCCCCAAAATTTTGTGCGTGGAAAATTACAATAGAAGGTGGCAAAGCAACACAGTCAAGGTATTATAGTAGAAAATGGAGGACATGCTTATGCCTCACCAATGGAGAATGTTGTCCTTACCGCGAAAATGCAAGGAATGTCTTTAGAGAAAGAGTCTAATATTGCTCCTAATCATGCGTTCTTCTCCTGAATGGAAGATGAGGAAATGGTGTTTGCTAATGATGCATCCATATCCAAAACACCGCAGGTGGAATCAGACTATAACACACTCTCAAAGAGGAGATTCACCAGTGAGCCTATTATTTCACTTCCAGACAGCCCGCAACGCAAAGGCATGTCTAATCAAATTCTCGACGCTTCAACCGTCTCTTTACCTTCTCAACCGCGGAAGGAAATTATTATAACAAGAGGAAAGGAGCAGAAATCTCTGAGCTTGTCACCTTTTAATGTGGTGGAGCAATTAAAGAAATCATCCACTAATGTGTCTTTATGGGTCATTCTAACTATCCAGGAATAGAAGACTATACTACAGAAGGCGCTTCAGCAAGAGATCAACTCAGCACCAACAGAGTCATCTACCAATATAGAGGTGGTTTATCAAATGCCACTAGCTAAGGTTCTTACAGACAAAGTGAAGGAATCCCATGCGGAAGGCAGAAGTAGGCCAAAACCTCAACCCTTCTTCTTGACTCTCATTGTAGGGGAAAAGCTATTACACAATGCTATGCTTGATTGTGGTACTAGTACAATGGTTATGCCAAAACTGATAGCTGAAGCTTTGGGACTCAGCTACGAACCTATGAAGAAGGGGGTGATGTAGCTCGATGGAAATAAAGTTGATACCATGGGTGTCATCAAATTGCTCCTTTTAACTCTATTCGCCTGCCCCAGTATCACGATCCTGCAAGATACGGTGATCATAGATGTTCCTCCTGTGTTTGGTCTCTGTCTATCCCAAGAATTTACTTCAAAGGTGGGTAGATATTTGTCTTTAGATTAGTCACATCTGATACTTAGGACCAAGCATGACACAAAAATGAAGATAGAATCAGAGGCTCTACATTCTGAACATGTGGCGGATGAGGCCCTCATAAATTTTGAGGCCACATATACCTCTATCACTAAGCAGAAAATGTATAGTGTCAAACTGCTAGAGGAAGAGAAGGTGAGTGGAGCTCGTAATGATAAGGAAGATGCTCTATTGAGAGAACACATAAACAATGATCCTTTCAAGAATTATCATGCTACAGGATTGGGCACATATGTGATTTATGACGAAGACTAGGTTCTTCTTAAGGTTGCCAAAGAATCCAATGGTAACCAAGCAGATGAGCTATGGACATTATATTTCAACGGAGCAAGAAGAAAAGTAGGTGCTAGAGTAGGAGTATGTCTAATATCCCCACAGAATGAAAAGTTGTTGAGGTCTTTCCGATTTCAATATGCATGTTCAAACAATGAGGCTGAATATGAAGGGTTAGTCCAAGGCCTAAGCCTAGTGGAACAAATGGGTATTAAGCAATTGATTATGTTTGGCGATTCCAAACTGGTAGTTAATCAGGTCTGAGGAATTTCTATAGTGAAGAATGTCCGCATGAGATCTTATCAGCATCGAATCTGGGACCTGGTTGAGGGTTTTGAAGCTTTCAACATTTGAACCATTCCCCAAAGGTAGAATAGCGATGCAGATCATATGGCGGTGATTGGTGCTAAGTTTGATCCTATCTCTGACTTACTTTAGAATGAATATTCAGTGCGAGTGCTTGTCTAACTAGTGATCCATGACAATGATCAGAGTTGGCAAGTCTTTGAGAGTGATGAACACATCACATCATTTATCCAGCACTCAGGGGAATTTATTGATCAACTTCAACCAAAGATCGTCGAGACCTATGAAGGAAAAATTATGCAACTCAAATCAAATAAACTTCTGAAAGGGTTAGTTACTCTCGAAAAAAATTAATTGTAATGATGCCCGAAATGATAAGCAAAAATTTGTGGTAGACAAAAGTGATTATGAGGACCTTCGGGTCTCCGATGGTAGGAACCTCCGAGTCAAAAAATGATGTCCCACATCGAAATAAAGAAAGGTTTATCAGTTTCTGCAAAAAATATGGAGTAGTGGTCTGGTCCTACGATGATCTGGAGGGTTACGATCTTAGCATCAATCAGCACTCTATTGAACTAACAGAAGGTGCGAAACTAGTCCGATAGAAATAGAGGCCAGTCAACCCTAAAATTGAGGCCCTCATGGCATAGGAGCTAACCAAGATCATTAAGTCACGTATTGTCTTCCCAATCAAACATAGTACTTGGGTATCAAATCTTGTACCAGTCAGAAAGAAGAATGGCGATATCCGCTTGTGTAGATTTTTGAGACGTAAACAAAGCATCTCTGAAGGATCACTATTTGTTGCCTTCTATGGATTCAATCCTATAGACTATCGCAGGATCAGAAATGTTCTCTTTGCTGGATGGCTTCTCTGGCTATAACCAGATTTGAGTTAAAGAAGAAGATCAACACAAGACTACATTCACCACCAAGTGGGGAACATTTGCATATGCTAAAATGCCTTTTGGTTTATCCAATGCAGGGGAAACTTTCCAGCGAGCTATGGACATCGCATTCAAAAAACTAATCAATAAGTTTATTCTAATCTATTTGGATGACCTTACTATGTTCTCTAAATCCAAAGATGATCATTTTGATCATTTGGAATTAGTTTTTCAAAAGTGTCAGGAGTTCGGGGTTTCCTTGAATCTAAAGAAATGTGTATTCGGAGTGCTACAGGGTAAGCTATTAGGACATGTTGTGTCTAAAGAAGGTATTTCAATTGATCCCGAATGAGTAAAGGCTATCAAAGAACTTCCACTTCTGGTAAATAAGAAAGGTTTCTAGTCATTTCTGGGCAAAGTAAATTTCGTCAACAAATTTATTTCCGATTTCGCGGGAATGATTAGGCCGATCACCCTAATGCTAAAAAAGGATCAAGCTTTCAAATGGACAATGGAAGGTCGGGAGGCTTTTGAAAAGGTCAAGAAAGTGATTTCCGCAGCCCTGGTGTTGGTTAATCCAAATCAATCCAAAGATTTTATAATGTATGCTTTCAGTAGCAAGTCTAGTATTGCTATCGTTCTAACCCAAAAGGGTAACGCAGAAGAAGGGGAGCACCCAGTGGCGTTCTATTCTCGAACCCTAAAATAATATGAGGTGAATTATAAATTTGTTGAAAGACAGGCCTTTGCAATAGTAAAGGGACTTAAAAAATTCTGCCATCTAATTTCGTGCAACAAAGTTCTGGTATATGTCGCACATTCTAGTGTGCATGAATACATCATGGAAGGAGAGATCACAGAAAAAAGGGGTAATTGGATCACCAAGATCCTTGAATATGACATCAAATTCAGGCCTACTAAGACTATTAAAGGCAGAGGACTATGTGAGTATATGGCATAGGACGAGAAGGTACCTGCCAAGGAGGAACAACTAGAGCTTGTCTTGATAAATGGATCGGGATTGAAAGACGATTGGCTAACTAATAGAATGAACTTCATGCAAACCAAAAGGTATCCGCCAGGCCTCTCACCCCAAAAAAGAAGGTATTACCAGCTTCAGAATCATGGGTATACACTAATAGGAGTCATTTTCAAAAGAAATTTCAATGGTGTACTCCTACGATGCGTTAATTTAGGGGAGTTGTAGAGGATCCTTGATGCATTCCACAATAGCGATAAAGGTGGAAATTTTTTCGCAAAAACTACCACCATCAAGATCATGCAAGCTAGCCATTACTAGCCTACAATTTTCAGTGACTCTCACTCTCTGGTAAGGGCTTTTAAAAAATACCAGTTCTTCTCTAACAGAAGGAAGAATTCAGCAACGCCCCTTAGACCTATAGTGGCAGACGAACCATTTGCGCAGTGGGGCCTGGACTTCATTAGAATGATCAACCCAATTTCTAGTGTCAGACATAAGTGGATTCTAACCACTACTAACTACTTCACAAGGTGGACAGAAGTTGTTCCCCTTAAGGGTGCAACAGAAACAGAGATTGTAGACTTCCTCGAAACACTGGTGACAAGGTTTGGCCCTCCAAAAATGATTATTTTAGACAACGCCAGAGTATTTCTAGGAACAAAGGTATGTCACTTTTCTTTAAAGAATGGCATATTCCTTAAAGTATTATCAAACTATTATCCACAAGGAAATGGTCTAGCCGAGTCAACAAACAAAAGCTTAGTCCGACTCCTTAAAAAGGTTGGCTCAAAGCACCAGAGGGAATGGCATAAAAATATTTGAAAAGAACTCTAGGAAAACCGCATAACTCCTAAGCAAGTCCTTAAGACTTCACCTTATGAGCTGGTATATGGCAAAGAGGCATTGTTACCTATCTCCATGGAGATCCTAGCAATACAGTTATTGAAATCTCTTGAGATAGAACAAAATGAATCCATAGAGGTTCGGCTCGCCGAACTGCTGGAAGTATAAGAAAAAAGGGAGAATTCCCTAATGGCAATGACAAATCGTCAATAGGTGGTCAAACAATGGTTTGAAAAGAACGCTTCCGACCAAGGTCTGAATAGTGGAGACTTAGTGCTAAAATATGATAGCAGGGCTGCAAAGCCAATTCAGCACGATAAATTTGATAGCCTATGGGAGGGACTCTTTAAAATCATTCGGTGCAAGTAACAAAACACTTTTGAACTGGATAATATGGAATAGGAACCGTTAGGAATTCTGGTCAATGGGATTCATCTTAAGTTTTTCCATTAGGTATTAAGCTCTACCTTGTACATATGTAAATAGCGCTTTTATTTTCATTCCTGTTGTTTGGCCAGTTCTTTTTCTATAAGTCAGTTGTCATTTTGCAAATTAACTCATTATCATGGGCAAGTGAAGCACCGGGGTCACTTTGCACAAAATGCATTCATGTACGAAGAAATAGCATATAAAACTTGCAAGCCCAGAAAAGTTTAAACACAGAAGCAAGAAAGAGCATGGATTTTCCTTAAAATGAGAAATATATATTTATATATATGTTCTTTGGTTACAAAATGGCTGGGAAGCCATTTTTCAAAATATACAAGCATATTAAGGTATATTATATATGATGGCCTTTTATCAGGCTTATATATAGCAAAGAGAGTCACATTTTGAATAGTAGGTGAAGGGGTTGTTTATCCAAAGGCATGACTAGTAGCAATTGATGCATTCATTGTAGCATCCACTTCTTCCTCGTCCACGGGTTCCTCAGCAGCGCTAGCAACATCATTTGGCACAACCTCCATTGGCGGTGGAAACACTAGGTTCCTGAAGTCAATGTACCAGTCTACATCGTAGAAAGGTATCACGTTATAGCTCTGAAACAGGAAGTGTAGGGTCTGAGTAATCCTCTGCTGGTGCTGGTCACAAGTCTGTAGGTGGAATCCACTGAGGAATGGAAACCAAATGATAATAGCTTCTTCTTCAATAAAGCAACACAGGTCGCTAGCTATTGGCAGGCCTATTCCATATGCAACATATGCAACGACCTGACCAAGCCCATTCAAGTATATCTTCAAAAAGATTTCTTTAACCAACTTCAGGATAAGTGGTGGGGGAATACAAATGTCCAGCATGGATGCTACAAAGTGGGAGCATACATCGGTATTCAGCCTATACTTATCCTCATATTCTATGCAATCTTTGCCTAAGACCCACTTAATAGCCACCAAAACCAGCGAATGCTTGTTCTTCGTCATCCTTTTCAGTCTCCTAGTTGAAATCTCATCTAGGAACGCCGTCTGTGACTTATACGAGGTTAGATGAATTGGGGTATCCATTGTTCTAACACTGTTCTTAGGCTTCTAAGATAATGTCGAATTTGTTCACCACCTAACCTATGAAAGGACTTGCTTAAACACTCTGCTACTGACCTATCACTTCTCAAATGCTAAGTATGTTTTGCTCACTATCTACTGGCCTATTTATAGAAAAATTGACAAGGCACTTACTGATCCGCCTCTAAAAAATATGATGTTATGCTAGCTGCTTTCTTGAAAGGTGAGCCTGCGTTTGTTCACATTTTTAGGCCAGTTGCATCTATGATAGCACGAATCGATGTGTGCTTAATTAAATGAAAGCTAGTTAATTAATTTTAAAAGGGTGGTGCTTGTTGGTGAGGAGACGTATGGCCATAGGCTATTGTGTCATCTCTCAAGCATGTCCCAGAGCCCAAGGCGATACTCATATCTTTTTAGGCGATGATCATTTTCTTGGCATAATCATTCTGGCTGGGATATTAATTGCCAGCACATGCTACTTAAGGGTTGGAAAGTCAGTTGTAGGCTCAAGTTTCAAGGAGATCAGGGCATATCACATGATCACGCAAATACAATAATGAGATTCGACTGCCTCAAAATAGCAATCAGTTCATCTTGCATGAGTCGCAAGGTTAACGGTACATGCCAAATTAAATGCAAAAGGCTTGCTTTCACCTACCACCTTGGGAAAAGTTGCTATTATTGCATGAATAGGCTTAGTATTTCAAAGTATTTTACAAGCGCAAGGTGAAGTGCGGAGTTATTTTTTGTTTGTCTATCTAGAGCAAGCATAGTCGTGATCAACTAGGAGCTTACAAAATCTTCAGAGAGGGAAAATGTCAAAATCTTCAGCTCAGCCAATGCAGGAGGAAATTAGCCAGAAACTATTCACAGCTATTCGTTCCTCAGTTGAGGTATATGTCTACGAGGATGTAGCATACGCCACGCCTTGCATACCCACCAAGATGAGAAGAGCCCACACGGATGAGCTGGATAGACCCAAGGAATGGAGTAATCAGAAAAGGGTGGAGGAAAAATGGGATAATATCTATGACCCAAGGCTCATGAAGAACCCTAAGTCCTTCAGAGAGGGAGCTTGTGCAAGGTTATCAACAAAAAAGGTGGACCAATCCATAATAAGTAGAGTCTGGTATAGTGGTCTCCCACAATACATGGTCCCATTGGTGCACTATTGCCCAGAAGTGGTCAATGCTGCTATTAAGTGCTATAATCAAGATACCCACTACATTGAAGGCCGCAACTTAAGGGTGCATATTAGCCCAGAGGCCATCTGGCATATGTTATGTATCTCGGATTCGAGCAGAAAGAAGGAGACTATCGAGCCTTTTCGCCGAAGCATGGGAGAGAAAATATGGAGGAAGATGAAAACTGGCTCAAATTTCTTGTTAGAAGAGACTGGTAAAAAGGGTATTGTGACCGCTAAAGTGCCAAGTATCCCATTATCATGCAATGCATTCCACAATGATCTCCAGGATGCCATGTCCATGTTGGCATTTGTTTGCAGTCGAGACTCTAACGAGAAGATAGAAAGCTTTCAGCTGGGACCTGCAATATAGTTTTGCAAGCAACATGAACTCTTTTGGTATGATTTTGCTGATTTCATGGTTGAAGAAATGAAACAACAAATTAAGAATTATCAGGCAGAAAAGAAGTTTAGATTTATTCCCTACTTGGTCTACATGTTCCTACATCAGAATCTGGATTTCTTTGCCCGTTTTCTTCCACTATCAATTTTTGATGAGTAGAATAAAAGAAAGCTAGTGTCTACGTGGACACCTTTCCTTTCCACATCATATGACTATTATGCGTTTGTAGACTGTTTCATAGCCCCAATTTTGAATGATTTAATCAAAGAAGGTGATATTGTCTAGCTCGATAAGGAGCAGACTGGATTTATGCAGAGCTACACCCCTGCTTGTGATTGGTTCTTAGGCAGGGATTTTACAATCCTTCGAATTTGAGGCTTTACTGGCAAACATTTCCTGCTCCCGGTCTGCGTCACAGATAGAGTGCTCACGCTAGAAATTTTTTAGTAGGTGTGTATCATTGATTTCACTTTCTACAGTAGCAGAAGGGTCAAGAAAAAGGGATTCTTCACTTGTCCGAAGAATTTCAAGTTAGTAACTCTGATTAAAAAATAATTACACAAGTTGTTATGGGAGAAGCTAGCACATCTAGGGTTGGTATTGGTAAATGATAAGTGATAATACAACCCTTTCAATGACCTTCTGGAGCCACACATGAAAGTTACCCATGTTTCCTGACCATACTGGGAAAAGTGGTGTAATCCACAAATGGATAGAGATGAGGATTTTGTTGAACTAGTGCAAATCCCTATGTCAGACACTAGAGACCCATGGCACAAGTTCTACTTTCTGATGGCTGTGGCAAAAGATAATGTTCCCATGGAGCGCAACATGTACAACAAGTTGAAGAGGGATGAGGAATGGAGTGATGAAAAAATAAAAGCTTTCTAGAAATATCGCTAGGAACTAGCACAGTTGGATGCTCCTTACAATAAGCTAAAGGATGATCAAGAATTTGATAGATGGTGGAAGGAAGGCCACCCCATCCCAAGCTCTAGTATTGATAGGAGAGAAGAGGGAGAGGAATCTGAGGAGCAAGAAGAAGAAGCGGTGGCATCATCCTCCTCAACTCAAAAGGGTAAGGTCTCTGGACATGTCGCCTATGTGAGCACGAACGTACATTTTAATATATAGAGAGGCTCACAAACACACACTTGGGCTGCTAAACCAGCCAGGCTAACGCCTCAGTAGGATGGTATGACTGCCAAAGTTAGTGAGTGTCTGCCTGTGAAAAGGCAGCGCACAAAAAACATTATCGGAGGGGTTTTACAAGAACCCGTTGGAGGAGAAGCACCCACTGCTAGCCAGATACCAGAGTTTTCAGGGGAGTCATGAATGATCCTGGAACCAACGCCGACCAATCAATAGGTATATTTTGCTCCTCCTTCTCTTGCATCTCATTCCTTAGTATCCACCCCTGCTTCACTAGCAACTCCTACCATAAGTCCAAGCCCTCCACCTTCTGCTTTTGGTCCAACTTATTCTGTTGGATTTGCCTAGTTTTCATAGGCCCACCCACTTATAATTACTCCTCTGAGTATGCTCACGCTTGCTGCTGTTGCTCAAACTTTTCTTGCCTCACTTTCAGAAAATGTTCCCCCTATCAGTGCCCATTCTTTTTCCGCTATGCTTGCTGATTCTCTTCCATTACAACAAGCTGACACCCCGCAAGCAACTCCCCTATCCTGGCCATTAAGCTTTGCGACTGAATCCCCAATTTAGCCGCCATAATGGCTAGCCCTGCTAATTGTTCTCAAACCAAATTATGGAACGTGCCACACTTTTCTCTACAAATAGTCACTCTTCAGAAGGAGAAAATGCATACGCCTATGAAGGTTACCTATCCCTATGCCCTGCCATCTAGTGCTCCTTTTGTAGGTGGGCTAGTTTCATCACCAACCGAATTCATAGCACAGATACATTGTGGAAAAGAGGCACGCGTGAATAGAATGAGGCAATGTAAGGCAAAGGATGACAATGCTCCTGCCAAGCTGAGAGTACAAACTTTGTATAATTAAAATTTACAACCATGTACCCAAGGGTAGGAAAATATTAGAGAGAAATGCAACCCGAAGACTATGAGATATATGCTATCGGACTCGACATGAAGGTAGCCCAACCACAAGATAAGGTCAAAATCATGGAGGAAACGCAACGGCTGGTCACTTTTGACTTCCTCAAAACCAGGCGCCAGTTAAAGAAGAAAGATGAACAGCTCAGGGCAGCCAGAGAAAGGGTGAGCTTTCTAGAAACAAAAGAGAAATCTTTAGAGACAGATATCACCCGAATGACTGAAAGGGCACTAACAGTAGAGAATGAGAGGAATAGACTTTAGGGTGAAATTGCGAAGACCTAGATTATTGACACAGGCATAATAAAAGAACTGCGAAACAAGAACCAAGATGCGCGACAGAACCTATGGTTAAAAGAGAAAGAACTTGAATGCGTCCACCTTGAGCATAGTTAGGGGATGGCACAAAAGGGTGAGGAGTTGGAGCACCTACAAGAGCAATGTGAGCAAAGAATACAAGAGAAAGAGGCTGAATTTAAAGGCTTGAAGGCTAAACTGGAGGAAGAACTCTGAGAGACAAAGGCTTCTCTGGAAGAGCAATCAACAAACCACTCCCGAGTCGAGTAGAATTGGAAGAAAGAAATGAGTAGTTATGTGGAGCAGCTAGCGTTCGAAAAAATGAAAAATGTGGAGTTAGTCGAGGCCCTTATTTCAAGATATGCAAATATTTCTTCACTTAAAGCTTCTATGTTGCTTGCCCCTACCCAACCTAATGTCATTCTGCTAGTTAGGAAATTATACATTTCTCATTGGGAGAAAGTCAAGACATTTTTCCTAACACTGTAGCCTACCCTCTAATTTATCGACAAAGCACTAAAGCTCAATCAATAGGCCCACGACGCAATTGAACAATTCCCACGTTTCATCCTAGAGAAGGTTCTCGAGGTGAGGGACTTGCTCAACAAGCTATACTCCATCTCAGATGAATTCCTTGCTAGAGTAGGGATTGAGGATCAGGATGCTGCTGCCCAAACGACAAATAAATTCATTCACTATAACTCTGCTTTCCAGCACACTAAGGTAGTTGTGACTTTTCTAAGCAAGGCACTAGATGGCATACAGGGAAGTTTCTCTGAATTAGGCAAAATGGGGCTATTGTTCCCATTCCTTGAGGATGGCTCTATTGCTACAACTACATAGATTGTTGAGGTTATTGAGCAGAAGGAAAATGACCCAGAGGCTTTCAGGGAGTTTAGCAACTCCCCAATGGCAGTCGGCATTGAGTCAATCATTCATTAACTCTCGCAGTTGTTTTACCATATCCAAGCAGGCACTGGTCTACCTAGTGTGCTACCTCACAAGGAAGCAATTGATCTACGTGGAGCATAAGAAAATTTGTGCAGCATAGCAAAGCCGTCTGAAAATGAGTGGTTTCCCTTGCAAACAGCTCTTTCCAAACTATGACTCTATTAGCCCTATGCATAAAGCTCTGGTCTGTAGCACCAGAGAGATTTTTGGGTTCTCTGTTCCTTATTTGAAACACCCCTGATAATCACCAAAAGCTGTTAAAATAAATATTTCAGAAGCTCCATTTGGGTTTCTTTTGTATTGTGTGTGTGTCGGCCTGTGCATTACCGAGTTTATTTAGTTTTCCATCAAGTTTTGATCTACCACTTTGCGCATCTCCTCTTCGCAACTTTAGGCAACATTTTCCCTTTCAGGTCCTAAGGAGCTGCGCTAGGCGTCCACGTGTCGCTCTTACGGAGGTTTTTACTTCTTATTTCCTTAAGGTCTGTTTGGGTTGCGAAAGGCTTCTACAGGGGTATCATTTCTAAAAAGTTTATCAGAGGGTCAGACATCTGCTACGTGGTAGTGGATTGAAAGTTTTCATGTGGGAATGAAATAAACAAATACGAGCTGCAAAATGCTTGTGCAAGGTTTTCTTTTTACTTTCTAAAAGGTGTTGGTAGGCCTTACCTTCTGCTAGGTGGCAACCATTTGTAGATCTTTCAACACAGCAGAGAGGTGAACCACCACGGGTAGCAAAACACTGCCACGCATCTTCCGCACCTGGTTGATGCAGCTTTCTCTCCACTGCGTTAAGGATCTCAGCCCATTGGACACGTGTTGCATCTTCGCAATGTCTCAGTAGCAATCAGAGAAGTTTTCATTCGGGCAACAATAGGTTGCCACATGCCTTACAACTTATCTTTGAAGTGGGTGATGAACTGGTTGAGGGAGATAATGCTATTGGGTGCCACTCATCGTGGTCATTTGAAGTGGTGGATGATACTTGTTGCCTTGGCCTTGGCTGGGACCACTACCATCATTACGAAGGATGCACCTACACCTAGATGACTGGATGATGTGTTCTAACTCGATGTCATTGTAACAGCATTGAGAATCTTCTGATTCAGGCATCATCGCAGGGGATTGCAGAATCTTTTCTATTGCAGTTCTCCAAAGTGGTGGGAGTTTTCTTTTCCTGCTATATATGTTCTCTCTATCGAGGAGAGAAGGGTCCAAAATTTTTTTAGAGAAAATGATACTGGTTTTAGCAAGAGACACCAGGCCTCTTTTACATGTTTATTTGCAAGAAACTTTCAGACTATGCCAACTGTTTGGCCTTTCTATTTTTCATGTTTTGATTAAATTGTAAATTGTACTTTATACTGTCTTAAGCATTTCATTTGAAAGAATTTCTATATATTGAATACAAGCTTGCTTACCTAAATCATGTCTAATAACTCTTCTTAGTAGTGAGGATGTATGCAATACTATTTTATGTCAATAAATGAACTGTTTATGCTATAGCTTTAAGTCCCCGACATTTTGGAATATTACAACACCATTTAGGCCCCTAAATCTATGATTTATCATGCTTGTCAACAAATTTTGGCACATCGCCTTAGATTATAATTTTCTTCATTATATCCGTTTCCTTTTGCCTTTCCAAAACCCATTATAGAAGAAGCCGACTTCTTTAAAATTCAGAGGTCACTCAGTTTGGCGCAAAGGGGTCCCCCTTAAAATGAGTTTCCCATAAGACACTGTTACCTCGTCAATTTTTGGCATCAACAAAACCAAACCAATTCATCTACTTGGTGCATGTGGGATAATGAATATCTTGCAAGTGTCAAAGGAGAATGGTCAAACTTTCAATAACTGAATGGACAAAGTTTGAGGGAGATTTAGAAGATGTCTAAGAAATTTCTTGGGAGTTTTGAATGGTTAATTGTTTGTTAGTTGAATGGTAATTCATTAGTATATGTTGTTGTAGCATTGTAACAATATGATAAAGTTACTATTGTATAACTGTAATCTGTGAGGTGATCAAGTCGATGTTGTTGTGTGAAACTAAGAATTGATGTCATGAAGGATTGATCTATAAATTTATTATGAACCATTTTTTTACTGATATTAAAGTGATCTTTTCTTGGTGGTAGGTTTTTCTCCCATAAGGGTTTTCCCATGTTAAATCTAGTGTCTATTTTGTGTTTGTGTTTTTGTATATTCTATAATTTCCTGTTAAAATTATATCTTAATGTTTTGTAAATGAAATTGAAAGCCACTTTTGCATTAAATCCTCTATGAATTATCACTAGGAAAGTTGTTTGATACTGTTTCTTTCCTTACAAGTGGTATTAGATCCTGGCCATTTTTGTTATCCTTGTGGGTAGGACGAGTTTTTTATGCTAATTTTGTGTAGTGGGAGTCTTGCAGAGAAAGAGAGTAATCTTAGTTGTAGATTCAGATGGAAATCACTTCTCAAAGATTAGACATAGAGAAGTTCAATGGAAATTTTTTTGAGTTATGGGTATGTGTAGGATTATGATGGGCCAAAAAGTGGAGATATTATGGGTATGTGTAGAGTATGTGGCTGACAACTTCCTTTTCACCCAAAATTGATGTAACAAAAAGGATTTTTAAAGGATATTCTCAAATTTCCACCAATATAAATTATGATTTACTTTGATTTTAATAGATAATTATTATTTATTTTCTATTTGAATTATGACTAAAGTCCTAATCGATACGTTGATTGAAAAACATCAATAACTTTCAAATGGTATCACATTTTTTGAATCTGAAATATGCGTCAAATTCTATGCTTCGCATACTATAGGATTAAAAAAAGAAAAAAATAATTTCATGAAGTTTTGACCAAGTTAAGGTGTTCAAACATATGAGTTTTTTATATTTTTTAAAATTTGTAAAAAAAAATCATAATTAATTATTTACTTAGAAAAAAATATAACAAAATATGCATCACATACAGACATGACTCCTCTACTTATATCTAAAATATTATTAAAATGTACTATCATTTTATTGTGTTTAGGGTGGTCAGACAGACACCTACTTATTTTTTCCCTAAAATTGAAGTACTACTGCATTGAAATTTTAGGTTTTCACCAAATAGATTTTAAAAAAAAAACCTAGTAGTTTAGAAACTACATTCAATTTTCTATAGATTCTATTCTTACATAATTTTGAAATAATATAGATAACTTATTCAAATTTTTATGTCAATTCACCAAACTCTAATTTTTCTAAATTTTTTGCCACTTAAGGGTCTAATTTTTCTATGATGATCTTGCACATACCCTTATGGAAACTCAACATGGAAGACCTATTGGTTGATATGGATCTATGGGTTGTTTTAGGAACCAAACCTACAACCATGAAAAAAAAATATTGGGACCTCAGATTTCATAGAGCTAGAGGGTTGATAAGACTCTATTTGGAAGATTATGTTCTTCTGAATGTCCATGAGAAAACTGCAACTTTGTTGTGGAAGAAACTTGGGTATATTTATCAATTAAAAAATTTGGGAGATAAGTTATTCCTATGGAAGAAATTGTATTCCTTGACAATGGAAGAAGGTACATCCATAGCGGATCATCTAAATGCATGAATTCAACATGACTATTTCTCAGTTGACATTTGTGGGTGTAACCATTAGTAATGAGGATCGATGTATGCTTCTACTATGCTCCTTTCCTAACACTTGGGATCATTTTGTAATGGACATTGGAAGTAAAACAACCACTTTCAAAATGGATGATGTGGTTGCTTCGTTGTTGCAAGAAAAGATGTGGAGGAAATATTCTATGATGACCAGAGGGGTTCTTGCTATCCAAGGAAGATCAAAGGAGAGAGGCAACCAAAAGGACAAAAGTTCCAAATCCAAGTCAGAAGGGGAAATTAAATAATCTTGGAAAGAAGTCCAAGGTGAAGTGTTAGAATTATGGGAAAAATAGACATATCTAAAGGATTGTAAAGAGGAGTAAAAGAAGAAAAAAGGTAAATATTATAATAATATTTTTTCTCAAGGAGATTCAAATTCCTTCATAGCAGCCTTGAAAACTCAAGCATCAAATCATATTTGGTTAATTGATTATGGGGAATCTTTTCACATGACCTCTCATTGGGAGTAGTTTACAAAGTATGAAGAATGTGTTGGTGGAAATGTGTACTTGGAAAGTAATTCATCTCTTTAAATTGTTGGTCGAGGAATAGTCATAATTTAGTTTCCTTGTGGAAGAATTAAGGGGATTGATGGCATAATGCACATACCAAGTCTCACTCAATGGTGCTAGCCAAGGGTGCATGAATTGGTACTCTATACAAGCTAGATGCAATTTTCTTTCTATTAGTAAGCTAAATGATGTTGGCATGCATGTTACATTCTTGGAAAGTGGATGTAAAATTACTAGAGGATCGATGGTGCTATTGAAGAGTGAATAACTTGGTACTCTATACAAGCTAGATGCACAGGCTATTCAATGTAACAATGTCTCTACAAAGTCAAATAAAGTTGCTCGTAAAGATAATCTTGCAAACTCTATGGAGGTAAAACTTCCTACAAATAAAACCATGTTGTGGCATCATAGACTCGGTCACATAGGAGAGAAAGGCTTTAAAAATTTGAAAAATAAAAATCTAGTAGAAGAGCTCGATGATTGTAATTTTGAGATCAATTTATACAAACATTGTATATATGGAAAGCAACACTATGTTTTATTTTATTTGAGTCCTCATAAATCTTCTGGTTTGTTGGATTATATTCATTCTAATGCTTTTTGTATAGTTGATGTTCCTTCTTTATCTAATTCATCATATTATGTATCTTTCATAGATGATTATTCAAGAAGGGAATTTGTATACTTTCTTAAAAGTAAATTAGAAGTGTTTAGTTGACTTAAATAGTTCAAGAAATTGGTAGAAAATCAAACTGGCAGGAAAATAAAATGGTTGAGTATGAATAATGGTGGTGATTTTTTCTTAGTAGATTTTGATAAGCATTGCAAAGACCATGGAATTAAAAGACATAAAAAAACCCCTTACACTCCACAACAAAATGGAGTTACTGAAAGGTTGAATAGAACATTGACACACTGATACATTTTGGCATTTTTTTCAACGGCAGGTCATCAGAATTTCGATGACCTGCCATAAAAAAAAATGCCAAAATGTATCAGTGATAGAAAGGGAAAGTATGTTGAGCAATGCTAGTCTGGAGTAAATTTATAGGATGAAGCCATTTCTACAACATGTTACTTGTTTAGTCGATCACCATCTTTAGAATTGGTAGAAAAAATTCTTATGGAAGCATGGCCTAGTAAGTGTTGGACTTGTCATTGCACCAAAGATCAACTTGTCAATGTCTGATACAAGTTTTGGTTAAGAACTAGAGGAGGTAGTTAGACCATGCCACAAACCCAGGTGCTAGTGTTTCAAGGAAGACCAAGGGTCACACCTTGCAACAATCCCCCCCAACAAAAGTGAGGGGTTTGAACCTATGACTGCTGTGATACCAATTGTTCGACTTGTCCTTGCACCAAAATATTGACCTATTAATGTCTGATACAAGATTTAGTTAAGAACCATAGGAGGTGGTTAGACCATGTCACAAACCCAAGCACTAGAGTTGCAAGGAAGACCAATGGTCACACCTTACAACAATCCCCCCAACACAAGTGAGGGGTTTGAACCGATGACCACTCTGATACCAATTGTTGGACTTGTCATTGCACCAAAATATTAACCTATCAATGCCCGATACAAGCTTCGGTTAAGAATCATAGGATGTGGTTAGACCATGTCACAAACCCAAGTTCTAGTGCTGCAAGGAAGACCAAGGGTCACACATTGCAATAGTAAGAAGCACTCTCTAAGACATGTTTGTTTCTTTTGTTATGAGGCATATGCTTATGTGCATGATGTAAAAAGATCTAAGTTTGATAAAAAAAGTTGTCAAATGTATCTTTATTGGATATGGAGTCATTGCAAAAGGATAAAAGCTTTGGGATCTTTTTGCTAAGAAGGTTGTATATAGAAAAAGTGTAATATTTCAATAGTTGAAACTTTTTGCTATAGATTTATAGTCAAAGAAGGAATTAGAAGCAAAAAAGGAGATAGTATAAGTACCTATTAGTCTTGAAAATAAATAACTATGTACTCCTAGTGGACCTGATAATGAGGAGAGTTCAAGTAGCTCTAAGAGTTATGAATAGGAAGAGGAACAACAATGTTAGCCTTAGACTGTGAGGAGGTCTACACATGAAAGGAAAAAACCTAATAGATGTGGATTTTTTATGTTGGATTCAAACTATGCTTGTGCTTTGATTACTAATACTAATGATCCTAGGACTGTGAAGGAGGAAATAAATACTTCTGATATAGATTCCTAGTTGGAGGCCATGAATGATGAAATGGATTCGTTAAAGAATAATGAAACCTTAGATCTAGTACCCTTGTCGAAAGGTCAAAAACTAGTTGGCTATAAATGGGTATTTAAGAAGAAAGTTGGTTTGGATGGCATTGTTAAAATGTATAAAGTAAGGTTGTTCACAAAGAGATATTTCCAAAAAGAGGGAATTGATTATGGAGATATATTTTCTCCTATAGCTAAGCTGACATCTATCAGATTTATTTTTTCACTTTCAATAGTGTATGATTTAGAGATGAAATAGATGTATGTGAAAATAGCATTCCTTCATGGTGATTTAGAGGAAGAAATTTATATGTCCCATCTTGAGCACTTTGTGGAAAAAGGTACAGAAAATATGGTTTGAAAGTTAAAGAAATATTTGTATAGTTTAAAACAATTAGCTATAATGTGTTACTAGAGAAGTTTCACACTTATGTTATGTTTTTGGGATTTGTGAAATAAAAATCAGATCATTGTATATATTATAAAACTAAAAATGATCATTTGATTATTATTGTCCTATATGTGGATGCAATGTTATTCATTGGGAATAGTAAGAGTATGATTTCTAAATTAAAATCTTAGTTGTCAACATAGTTTGAAATGAAAAATTTAGGTGCAACTAGGTATATTCCAGGGATTGAAATTAAAACGGATAGGGAGAATAGAAATCTTTGGCTCAACCAAAGCAAGTATATCAATACTATCCTTGAGAGATTCAATATGATAGATTTCAAGTAGTTAGTTGTTCTAGTATTGCAAGGAATGAAGCTATCTATTAAAGATTGTCCAAAGTCTTCGAATGAGACATAAGACATGACCAAAGTGCCTTATGGAAGTGCAGTTGGTAGTTCAATGTATGCAATGGTCTATGCTAGGCTAAATATTTCCCAAGCAGTAGAAGTATTAAGTTAGTATATGGCTAATCCAAGAAGGTCACATTGGGATGATGTGAAAAGAGTTTTTAGATATTTGAAGGGAACTTTATACTATGCTTTGTGTTATCATGGAAACTCAGTTGGATCACAAAAGTCTCTTAGAATTCATGTATTTGTGGAATCTAATTGGGAAGGGGACATTAACAATAGAAGATCCACCAGTGGATGCATCTTCACATTGTTTGGTGGTGCAATTAGTTGGATGAGCAAGGGACAAGATGTTGTCACTTTATCTTCTATAGAGCAAAAGTAAACCCGTTCTTATCAAGAGGATTTTTGGCTTAAGCATTTGTGTTCTAATGTTGATTTTAATGTAGGGAATATTCCTATCTATTTTGACAGTCATAGTTCCATTTGTTTGGTGAAAAAACCTTTCCATACTAAGACGAAACATATTGATGTGCATTGTCACTTTGTTCAAGATATGGTGGAAGATGGAAAGGTTAATCTAGAAAAGGTTGATACTCTAATAAATGTTGCAGACACATTCACAAAGCCTATGAGCACAACTAAGTTCAAATGGTGTTCAAATGTGATGGGATTTGGTTCCCATGATTCTCATTGATTTTTAGTTTGTTTGGAGGGCTAGTAAGTTATTTATCAAGTGGGAGAATGTTGTGAAGTAGTGCCTCAAATTATTGGCCTATATCGACAATCAAGCATTGGCATGTCAGCAATTACATGTTAACTTGGTTAAGCTTTAGACTTGTTACTTAGTTTTCTTTGGAGTATCGGTGATCGACAATCAAATGGATCAGTGATTAGAGTTTTTTCATTGAAATTTATTAAATTTTGTGAAGTATTTGGCATGCTTGACCTCTGATAACCCTGATCATGCCTTATTTCAATAGTTGGGTATTGAGATATAAGAGATGTTGGGTGTTTGAGTGGAAATTATAGAAATGTTTGCTCGGTGCCAGATCCTTCAATGATCCAATAACTTTGACACTTTGATGAGATAATAAAAAGGAAGAGTCAAGGTGACTTGGTAGTGATGTTAGTTCGAAGAAAAAAGGTCAATGTGTCGACACAATATTTTGTGGGTGGTTTTATTTAAGCATGAATTAGTTCATCCACTCAATGCATGTGGGATAATGAATATCTTGCAAGTGTGAATGGGAGAATGGTTGAACTTCTTGTAACCAAATGGACAAAGTTCAATGGAGATTTAAAAGAAATTTGAGAACTTTTGTGAGATTTTTTAATGGTTGATTGTTCAGCGGTTGAATGGTAATTCATTACTATATGTTGTAGCATTGTAATAGTACGATAGAGTTACTATTGTATAACTATAATTTTTGTGAGGTGATTGGGTTGATGTTACTATATGAAACTAAGAAATGATGTTGTGAAGGATTGATTTGTAACTTTATTATGAACCATTGTTTATTGATAATAAAGTGATCTTTCCTTGGTGGTGGGTTTTTCTCCCATAAGGGTTTTCCCACATTAAATCTAGTTTCTATTATGTTTCTAGCTTCTCTGATATTCTTATGGATTGTGGAAATCTAATAACATTGTTCTATTATGTTCCTATTTATTTCTCTATTCTATAATTTCATGTTAAAAGTGCATCTTAATTTTCTATAAATGAAATTGAAAGCCAATTTTGCATTAAATCTTGTCTCAATTAGCATTAGGAAATTTATTCTGCACTCTTGCTTTCCTTACACTTTCTTAATAAAACATTAAGCTTATATAATTTCTAGGGTTGTATTTCTATGTTGACTCCTTATTGCCAGTTCTCAGTCTTTTGAGTCACATCTTATGCCATTGAGACCCTTGAAATAACTATACCTTTATTCTAGTTTTATTAGCTATCATACATTAGGTTATTCTTTTTAATTTTTCTGAGGTTGGGCTAAATATTTCTTATTGGATCATCTAAGCCTTAAGCCATTAGTCCCATGGGTTTTGGCTCTATTGACCTAGTCAAGGTCCCTTTTTTAAGACTAAATTTTTTCCCATGTGTTGGTATTAAAATCCATGATGATTATTCGATCATCTCATGCAATAATTTACATTCCCCATGCAACAGTTCTATTTTACTACCTATTATTTTATTCTCACAGGCTAGTAGGTGTAAGCCATGTGTATTGTGAATTGGTTGGCACGGTCCTTTCATTAAAGATTATCGATGGTATTAAAGGGAAATAAATTGTGGTCATTGAATTATGTGGCTACATCTTCACTATTCCCTACACACCCACTCAATTTCATTATTCATTAAAATAATCAAGCAAGATGAGAATCAATGGTTGATAGCATGTGGCATAGGTCAATCTTGACTACGCCCTACTATCCTATGTGGGTCCCACCCATCCTGCCTAGTTCTCAATGGGGAAGTGGACAAAAACCACGTGGAGCAACTTGGAGAGCATGGAAGACATTAGAATCAAGGTGAAAATTATTCAAAAAAATTAGCATGAGTCATGGAAAATAAAATGTGTGTTACTAAAGGGAAAAATATGGCACACGTTTTAATGGAATCTAAGATCTTTTAATCTGGTTCATTGATTATGTCAAATGAATAATGCCACAACCAATTGATCTTAAGTTAAGGCATGAGTATATCAAATTTGTGGGATTTAATCTCAGCCCTTCCCTTTCTCCCCGTTGATGAAAGTTGCACATAGTTTAAGAACCACTAAGGCAAGGGGAAGAGGACATGTGGATTCTAGTTGTAGTGAAAAAGAAATGGTGGAGCCCACATATCATCAACAAATGGTTCCATGTGGCCTACTATCATTTGGTGAGTATTGTGGCTAAGTACCATTAGATTTTTCAAATCAAGCTAACTAAATTTGGATTGTCCATCAATTAACATATCCACTTGCTCAATGAATTGCATTCAAAATTTAGTTTGAGGGAAAGTGAGCCACTCTTTTTCACATGAGCAAGCCTTAATAGTAGAAACAACATCAAGCTTCGGAAGCAAGAGGTTACATAACTATTAAAACCTATCTTAAAAGAATATGTCAACATTGTGAAGGATATTCTACACACTTGAAGAGCTCGTACTTCATTTTTTAGGCCTGTCCAATGTTGAAGCTAGGGTTGTTAACTTGCAGAAAACAAGTAAGTAAATCATTTCCTTCTCATCAAAATTATTTATAAAATAAGGTCTCCAAGACTAGTGAGTCAATTAGGGTTTTCTTGATTTTGGATTTTAAGGTTTGACATTCATAAAAGAGAATTTGTTGATCCTGCATTGTTACAATCTATGCCAAACCCTTGTCTGAGCTATAAATCTTATTCCAAGAAACCAAAAACCTTGCCTTGTAAAAATGTTGTATCATGGCTCCCAAGTCACAATCAAAAGCATCTTCATTTAAATGGGAAGCTTCTATTCCCAAAAATATTTTGAGTAAAGACCTTGCCAACCAATTACCACCCTAAACCAGTGAAAAACCTAAGGGTCAACTGCTTCTTTGAGGTTTGCAAGTAGTTGAGGGTTTGATCAATGATAAGAATAGTTCTAGTAGGGATGCCAAACTACCTTATATTGGGTGAGAATTTCTCTTTGGTTGGTTCAAAAATTTAAAAAATGGGTATTCCAGTGGGTAACCCCTAGAATTATGACCTAGGGAAGTTAACTATACCCACTTTCTACATGGATGTTGAATTTCTTAAAGAAGTGGCCAAAAATTATGATCTAGTTACAAGGACTATAAGGACATGTGATGGGAAGGAAATGGTTAAAATTATGAAGGATGAAATTGCTCATATTTTCAAACTCACCAGGTCGAGTGATCAAATGCCTAAAATTGATGAAAAAATTCTTAGGGAGAAATATGAAAAGACTAAGATTTCATTCATAGTCCACATATTGTTGAGGTATTTAATAGAGATTAGGGGCCAAAAAATTTCACTGGGAAAATTTGATAGGGAGCCCTTCCCTCTTAGTTATTTTGTTTCCTACTTCCAAAGAACCTTTTACTCCATTTTCTAGATAATTGGATATGATCTTTTCATTGAAATGCCTATGGCATGGATGTATATGGAAGCCCACATTCATCACCCCTAATATTGCACTATATATGATTTGATAAGACTGAAGAAAGGTTTAGATGAAGTAAGGTTTAGCTGGTACTCATTGTTAATGTATATGTTTCTTTTCAAAAGTACATACTACTTTGGGAAAAATATGACTTTGGATATGATGGAGGGTACTATGGATCTACTTGTTCAATGTTGGACTATTGTCCTAGATAGGGATGACAGGATGCATGATTTTTTGGTGTTTGAGAACTTGTTTGTTTCAAAGTTAAAAAGATCCCTGGTTATGAATATACCTAGAATTCCCCAGGCCCTACATGACTTCTTGAGAGCCCAGAAAAGAAGGTCTGAGTTGGGAGTTGATCACAATTGGGAACATGTTATCCCATATCCCAATTAATTTTTTTTAAGAGTATGGTTCCACTATTGTGCCTCACCTATTGAAAAATGTGTGCTAGAGAGAATTTGTTTCCTTAAAGTAATATGACAACTATGAAGTGTGGAAAACAAACATTTGTTGAATCAAGGAAAAGGAACATAATTTCCTTCATACACATGCTTTTATGATTTTGTGATGAAAAAGGGAGATTGGAATAAGATACTTGATATACTCAAATCCTTCTAAATGCAAAGAGTAGTAGGCAAGATCAGGTATGATCCCGAGGGTTTCATAGCCTAGTTAAAGGAATGGAACAAGAGTTACAAATTTGTGCACATTTTCCAGTTCTTGGAGGATATGATAAGAAATGTGTTTGATATTTTGGAATAAGAAAGAAGAAAATAAAGATGGATTTCTTTCAATAAAATGTAGAGGAAGATAAAGAAGGAAAAGCCAAACTTCATTGTTCTTCTAGAGATTGAGAATGTAATGCAAAATGTTGAACGTGTATCCCAAAATATTAAGAAAGTAGTTGGCCACCTTGAAAGTAAAGGGATAATTAAAGATAAGGGGAAAGCCCCCATTGAAGAAGAATAGGGTGGGGGAGAAATCACTATTATGGAAGATAAATCTACACCTCAAGACCCTAAAGAACTAAAAATAAAGTGTTTTATAAGGAGAAAAAGTAAGGAAAAGAGAAATGATGCAATTAATACTCCCTCCCAACAAGAGTGGCAAAGGCCTCCTTCTCCCGCACCACAAATGCCACCACCATCTTCTCCAAGGCCAAAAAAGTCTTAAATTGTGTATATTGATTCTCCACCATTGCATGCATCACCACCAAAAGAGCTACCATTGAAAAAGAATAAGGTTTAAGCAACTAATTTGGTGGAACATGCTAATGAAGAATATGATGATGAAATTTGGGTATCAGAGCAAGAAATTCAAGAAGGAATTCCCACTACACCAACATTGAAGGTGACACAATAATTAAGTATAAGGTTGAATAAGGCTGACCTCACTGGAATTAATGGAAAAGATGATATTCATGTGGAAGTATGAATTTTTTTTTTTGGATGATGATTCATTTGTGAAGTCTTAAGCTTTTATGGAGTTTCCATACAAGGCTAAAAAAGATGAATGTGTCACACCCTAGGCACAAAAAAATGTCTTCATCTATAATTGCTTGATGCTACCATCTAGGCAAGTGTTTTGAATGAAATGAGAGCTAAGTTCCAAAGGATGACTTCCAAGGAGGGTAGATAATTGGTAGGAACTAGTAGTATTTTATTACTACTAGAGTGGTATTTACCATCTTCCATGGCCTTTTATACAATAAAAAGGTGTGAGATATCCCTCTACAATTCAGAGGAAGAGGTTGCAATTGCATTACAAGGGTATGCCTTCAGTGAATAATGGGATGCATTAGGAATTTGATCTCTAGTCCCAAGTACAAGGAAGCCATACATTTTTGAGCATGCACTTAACTATAGTGGGGCCTAATAATAAACAGGGTGTCAGAAACATCAACTCTATAGGCAAAAAACATGTCAATACATGTTGCACAGTTCACAATAGACACTATGGAATTTGTAACTGTAGAAAAGGAAAAGATAAAAAAATGCAATAATTATTTAGTTGACTATGGAAATCTTGACAACAAAATATGAAGTTACAAAAAAAATTAGCATTACTATTGGAAAATTTGCAAAGTTTACAACCAAGAAAGCATAAGCAGATTGATGTTGATTCCCCTACCACTTCACAAGAACTTTTACCCCCTAAATTTACCCTAGCAGTAAGTTCCTCTTGGGAATTTGTTCCATACAATATGGGAAGTGTGCCCATTTCAATAATAGAGTCTAGCACATCAGAGGTGCCACATGTTGAGGAAGATATCAACAAGGAGCAGTTGCTTAAGCAACTAAATGAGTATAAGGAAAAGTGTGACAATCATGATAATGAAGTTTTCAACAATAATATAGACATTGTTACTACAATTTTGGGACATTTGAACAAAGGAGTGAATAACAGATTGAATAGCATTCATGATAACTATTCTTCCATGGTGGCTAATATAAATAATTTTGAAAATGAAAGGGAAAGAGATATTCCACTTATGGAAACATAGATCCCTAGGATGAAGGAATTAAAATTTATGTCAATTGGAGCTAATTAGAAAGCTAACCCCCCTAAAAAATTTAATTCCAATGTTGCTATTGTAAGTAAAATTGAGGGGTATAGGGGAAAAATTGAACCTTTGGAAGTTTAAATAAGGGAATTGTTGAAATCCTTTCATGAATCACATCACAGTATCCTCCTATCCATTCTAAGTGATGATGGTAGCATAAAAATCTGGCAAGAATGGAGAGTTGAAACTAATAAATCAATTCTAGATCAAGAAATTCCAATGTTTCAAAAATATGATATGGATACACTAAAAAGGAATATGGATATGTTGGCTCATGTAGAGATTGTCTTGTTAGAATTTGATAGGGAGGTCAACCAAATTGTTACCAATCATTCCTCTTCTACAGAAAAAGATGATGAGGTCATGAATTTTAACTAGCCTACTAAAGAAGAATTCTTGGCATGGATAGATAGACACTTAGATATGTTGATAGATTGATTTGAAATGGAAGTGTGATAATTTAAAAATTTTGATTTTGAAGTCTATAATCATGGTAACGGATAGGTGAAAATGCACTACATAGCCTAGATTTAATACATATTAGGCTTTTAATAAAGTATAGAAAATATATTTCATTTTCTTCAAATTGAATTGATGACAGGTCTATAGATGTGGACATATTTGTTGTCTTTTCCTTTCTATTTCTTTCATTATTTCTTCCATTTTTCACTTTGTGTGTGTGGGCACAAATTTTGAGGAAACTATTCGAAGATTCCTTTTCAATGGTGGGACTGGATCTCTAATGACAAATGAGGATTACTCTTACCTCATGTATGTTTTCCCACCATCTTGGAACACAGAGTAACTAAAAATGGAATATTTGTTATAGTGGTCCAATAGGAAAATGGTATGTGTATTTTCTAGTCTAAGGTTTCTTTTGCTCCTTCATTTCTATAAGAACGAATTTAGGACTAGAAAGTAGGTTTCATTGAGTTGTAATTGGCATAGTGAATTGTTAGAAGGATATTGAGCATAGTTTTAATTTTGTCTTAAGTTCTAAGTTTGTAGTTACATATGTATTTTTGATAACAAGGTAGCAAATACAATACAAAATTATACCAATTTCATGGCTATTGTCTCTCCTCTATACTTGTTTAATGAGCTATGAATAAAAATAAACAAGGATTGTTTTTTTCATCTCTATTGTTTCCCAATGGATGTTTAATTTCATTCCTTTTAATTAGTTCAATGAATTAATATAAATTCTTGGATAATATTTTTAACTCATTAATTAGGTGCTAGCATATCTATAAGTAGTGATGGTCGTGAATGTAATGAGGGAGTGTTATAATGCACTATTTCTTGATATTTTATGATACTATTTTTGAGTTGTTATCTGGTTACATAGGTTGAGATTAAATCCATGTTTAGGATAAGGTACTGGTTCAAGATAGTATTCATAATTCAATTTTTGGGTCAATTCATCAACAAATCACTCTTTATTTACAAGCTTTCAAATGAGTTACCATTTTTGTTATGTTGAGTTTCATTTTTCTCATGCTCCAAGTGTAGTAGATTACCAAAAGACTTGCCAATTTTTTGATATACTATGTTGTTACATAGTTATATGATAATTATCTACTGTTGAAAATGTATTTAAATATTGGTCACATAATTTCTTGTGTATACATTGTGGGATCACCCTCCTAGGTTTCATAGAGCCCAAGGAGTAGGAGTGAAAGTTTTTCAATTTTACTTGTTCGTTGGCCAATCCCTTTAGATTGTTAATTACAAGAAATGGAAAAGTCCACATGCAATTATGAAGACCAACTTGGTTCTTAAAAAATAACCAATAGACTGGTGACTCTACTAGGGATTTTCTAATTCCAAAGTCTCTAGTTTAGGTCTAGCATAGTTAGAGTCAAGAATTATATTATTCTTTGCTATTGAAGAATAATTGGTTCAAAATTGTAGAAAAAAATCTGTGTCTAGTATTATGTGTCATTTCCTTGTTAATTCTATCACTTTATGTCAAGTTATGTTTAGATTCTTTTCTAAAATCACAAACTCCAAGTTGAATTGCAATCACTTCTTATTTCCCATGATTCTAGGTGGCAACTCTGAAGTCTCATATACTACTATAAAGATAAATTCTCAAGGAGAACATGAGAAGAAGGATTTTGACATATTGTTTAACACCATGAAGAAGACCAAAATTCATATGAAAAACCATCTAGAGAAAAATCTAGAGCTTGGGCTTGCAAAGGACAAACAACCATTATGGGTGAAGAAAAATACTGAATTGGGTAAGTCTATTGAATCCCTTGTTGAAGCATCTCTTACTTTCAATAATGAAGTGAATAGTGCAAGTACCCATGAAGAGGCACATGAGGTTGAACTATTTAGGGTAGATTAGGGAAGTTTTCCTATTGAGCAATTGTTTGATAATGAATTTGACATCTGAAGAGAAGAGGATAGGTGGGGATTTTGGGATAAAAATAAGTTTTCAAAACCTTTAACCCCTAGACTTGGGTCTATTTTTAATGGAGGAAATTTCAATACAAGGGGATAATATCCTAATGTAGAAGTGAACCTTTCACTAGAGGAAGACCCAATTGATGAAACCTAATATACTCCTACAATGAGTGAGCTTGGAGATGTCTTGGGAAATAAAGAAGACATATACAAAGACATGGGGGCCTTAGAAGAGGAAGAAATTTGGCTTAAGGAAGAAGAAGAGAATAGACCAAGGGGGTTGAAGGATAAGGAAGATAGGATTAGAGCTAAGAAACTTGAGAGATATGCTCGGAAAAAAAATATAGAAAATATGAGAGAATATGTTCCTAGGTAGAAGGATTTTGATGATAATGTCTCTAAGTTGACTTCTAAGATTACCCCTAAAATCTGTAAAGAAATAGTCCAAATGGGAACTTCTAGTGCTAGTACCTATATCACATTTTTTGTCACTACTAAATATTTAGATCCTCTTGCTATTACTAAGAAGTCATCATTTATAGATCATTACAAGAAACTTGTTGATGAGACAAAGAAGACTACTTTCAATACTTTCAATACCAACACCAATATGAATACCCATAGTTCCTCTATTAAAACACCCATCAATAATGCTAAAATTGATCCCATTCCATCTACTACACCATAAAATTCTAACATCTTGAAAATATAGTTATAAAATGACAAACTATATGAAGAGTTGAGGAAAGCTAAAATTGAAGCTTCCAATGTAGAAATAGATAGGAAGATTGCTTTTCTTAAGATCTCCACGCCAACTCTTGAGGCTTCGAGCTCTGGACATAATAATAGTGAATCCAAAAAGAATAATTCTATGGGACACACTACTAGTGGAGGTGGAGGAAATAATAATAAAAATAACTCATACTCTGAAGATGGTGAGTGAAATAAGAAGGAAGGTGGTGGTGATGATGAAAGTGGGAAGGGTAAGGATAAAAATAAATATTATAATAAACAAAATAATGATGAGCATAGAAATCCTCATAGAGATAGGCGTACCAGGAGGTTTCTCCAAGTTGATAGGTATCAATAGTTATGTTTCACTAGGATACCTAGTTATTGTAACCCATTTCCTAAAGTTTTTAGACCTCCTCTAGTCAGAATCTTTGGAAATAATGCCCTGTGTGGTGAAGATCACCTCAAAGAATTTTCAAATGTTATGGATGGCATTGAGGTAGAAGTAGAGGATATAATGATGAAGTTGTTTATACAATTTCTCCTTGAAGATGCTTGAGAGTGGCATATAAATTTTTTTGCTAAGAGTATTGGCTCTTAGAAGGAATTTAAGAGGATGTTCTAAGAGAAGTATGGTGATAAGACTTATTAATGTTATTTATTGAATCAATTTAATAAAAAATTTAAGGGTTATAATGAGTTTGTGGCCTCCTCATTTATAATTGAATGACAATGTGTTCCTAGTAAATTATTGCAATGCTTTTGATATGAAGATGAGCTACCGTTTAATTTATAAGAATACTTGAACATTGAGGGAGGCTATAAGATGGAAAAACATATCGATAATATCAGCATAACCACTTATAAAGTTGAAATAAGAGATGATATAAAAATCATCAACAACCAAAAAAGGGAGGATGAGTTCAAGTGCTAAAGTAGGTACCCTTGAGGATAAGATTTAGAATTTCATGAAAACTATAAATGAACAAATTTCAAGACAAGAAAAGGCTCCATCAAAAAATTATCAGAGAAATGAAATACATACTTGATTACAAGAACATTCATATAATGCCAATATATATAATGAGAAGCTTGTTCCTAAAACTAAGAAAAATGCTCAAAATAAGGCTCCCCTAGATCCTTTCCTGAAGAATTTAGGAAAAAAATATTATGACACTCCTTGGTGCATGGTTTTCTAGATGCCTCATTTTCCTCGTCAATGTGCAGTGGCATATATGGTTGATGTTGAGGAAGATGTACCTAGGGAATGTGATCAATCAAATGAGGAGGATATTGATATAAATATGATTAAGGATGGTTTTGACCTGGTTGATAGTGAGTGATCATTAGATATGGAGCCCCATGAAATGGATTTAGATGACCAAAGGAAAATTGATAGTGAATATAACTAGCAACTTTTCTCTGATGAGGATATTGATAGTGATAATGAAGTATATAATTTGGAAGAAATTGAGGATGGTGTATCTCTAAGAAGACCTTAAAATGAAGAAATTCTGAGATATATTATGGCTTTGGTTTCCCAATACAAAAGCTAATATCACTTAAGAAAAAAATAGTTGGTGGTGAGCAAGGTAGTCTCGTTGGAGTTTTCATGAAGAAGTGGAATATCAAAGGTAAGGAGAAAAAATATGATAGAAAAGCATAAGAAGTCAAAGCTAAGGAAGTTAGGGGAGACAAAATTTTGGCTAAGAAAGTAGACAATCCAAAAGAAAATGGAGAATCTAAGTCTCGTGCTACAAAGATAAAGACACAAAAACAAAATCCCAAAGTTACAAGAAAGGATGCCAAGCATAAAATTGAAACAACCAAGAATCAACAGAAGGAGAATGGCATGGAACCAAGTAGTCTCTTGATTAAATTACCTAAGTAAACCACTATTGGCATGTTTCAATTAATTATCCAAGTAAAATTATATGTTCCTCTTCTTGAGATGATGAGAATAAATGAAAACAAACAAAAGGAAGTAGCCCTCATCAATGGTGCTACTATAGCCTATAATGATTTAGTGGTGTCCACTCTTCCCAAAGTGAGTCAAAGAAAGGTAAATAATTTAAGGGAGTAATCACTAAAATCCCTCATATCTTTCTAGGAAACTTAGTAATTTCTTGTCCTAGGAAGATAGATCCATTTTTCCTCATGCTGACTATTGAGGGAAATTTTCTAAAAAATTGTATTATTGACTCTAGAGAATCCAATAATATCATGCTAGCCAAAATCATGGAGGCACTGGGATTAAAATTTGATAACACTCATGGAAAGTGATATGATATTGATTCAAGAGAAGTCCCTATTACTGGTGTGATCAATGGACTTCCTTACAAATTAGAAGCATATCGAGAAAGATAATTTAAGATGAGTGTGGTGGTAGTTGATATCCCACCCAATTATGGAATGTTGTTTTCTCAGAAATGGAGTGCATCCATGGGAGGTAGTATGTAGTGTGACATGTCATATTCTACCTTCCCTATTGATGGTCAAAGGTTCAACATATGCTAGAGAATTCTCCTAAAGATGATACAATTATTTTCATAGATACTGATATTAGCAACTTTAAGGTGTAAGAAATACCAAGAGAAACTAATAAGAACCCTACACCTATAGATAATGAGGTAATAAGATTATCTAACAAGGATGGACACTGGAAAATGTACAATGATGGTGCAAGTTCCAAGGAAGGATCTAGTGCAAAAATATTGTTGGTATCACCTACTAGCAATACATACAAATTCTATTTCACTCTGTCTTTTATCTACACGAATAATGTGGCAGAATATGAAGCACTATTGTTGGTATTAATATTGGCTAAGAAACATGGGATAAAAAAGTTAATGGTAATTGGTGATTTTCATCTTGTGATATCCCAAGTAAGAGCCTGCTTGCAAGAACAATAGAATAAAGTAGTAAAGAAATGTTATTTGGGATTCTATTGAGTAGTTTGATGCTTTTGATATTGATTGGATGGAGAGAGGACAAAATAGAGTGGGTGAACTAATTGATATTATTGCATTGAGACCAAATGATATAACCTTTGAAATTATCTCTAAATTTGAGATGCAATCAAGGCCTTCCATCACTGAAAATGTACATAATTGGAAAATCTTCAATGATGATGAAGTTATTTTGTTAATTATTGATATGTGTAGATGAATATGAAATTCAAGAGATTAAACTTGGGGTGTTTGTGGAAAGTATAGATGGTAAGGATACAATATTTGGAAATGAGGTTACCCAATTAAAAAAAACAAAATTTCCAAAGGCCTTGTAGCATTACAAAGGCTCTTTGAAAGACAAGATAAGAGAATGGTTAAAAAAACTATTTCCCATCTAGAGAAGCTGGGATAAGTGAATTTGGGGACTGAAAATGCCCCTAAGAAAGTGTATGTAGGAAAGAAGATGAAACAAAAGGTTAAGGAAATGCTGATTGAATTACTAAGAAAATATAGTCATGTCTTTGCTTGGTCATATGATGACCTAGAAGCCTATATAGAGGATTTTTTTCAGCTTGAAATTTCTCTGAAAGAAGATGCTAAGCCTTTCAGATAGAAGCAAAGACCAATAAATCATTCTTTGGCTCCAAATATGTACGAGGAGCTAATAAATCTAAGGGATTTTGACATCATAAAACCAATAAGACATTCCTCATGGGTATCTAATTTGGTGCCAATCAAAAAAAAGAATGGTGATATAAGGTTGTGTGTAGATTTTAGAAATTTGAAAATATCATCATTAAAGGAAAACTATCCTTTACCAAACATGGAAGCTAAGTTACAAAAGGTAACTAGTTGTGAGCTACTATTAATAAGGGATGGATTTTTTATTATAACCAAGTTAAAGTAAATGAATCTAAGCAGTACAAGATTGCATTCACTAGCCCATGGGGCATGTATGTACATGGGAGGATGGAATTTGGTTTTAAAAATTTATGTTCCACCTTCAAAATGGCTATGGGTGTGGCCTTTTCTGATTTTATTGACTTATTCATGGTTACATACTAAGATGATTTGACTACCTACTCCAAGAAAGAGGAGGATCGTTGCACACACTTGGAGAAGGCATTTATCAGGGCTTTAGAGTATGGGATCTCACTGAATCCAAAGAGATGTTCCTTTGGGGTCACTGAAGGTAAATTTTTAGGGCATATTGTGTCCAAAGAGGGAGTTAGGATTGACCCTAAAAGGGTAGAAGCCATAGATGAGATCCCTCAACCATAGAATGTCAAGGGAATTCAATCATTCTTTAGATAGATAAGTTTACTGAGGAGGTTTGTGACTGACTTTGTAGAAATTACAAGACCTATCTCCAAGATGCTGAAGAAGGGAGAGAAGGTGGTTAGGAGTGAGGATCCTAGTTAGGAATTCAAGAAAATAAAACAAGTGATTAAGGAAGCTCCAAGTTTGAAATCCCCAACTTTCTCTAAGCCAATGCACATTTTCTCCTTCTCTTCATTCTATACTATTGGTGTTGTCTTACTATAGAAAAATTATGAGGGCTATGAGCAGCCCATTGCATTCTTTATAAAAGATTTATAGGTCTTAGATATCAAGTATGATATGATGGAAAAGAAAGCTTATGGTCTAGTTAAGGATGTGAAGAATTTCAAAAATTATTTAAGGGGAGATACTATCATAGCTTCTATACCAAGTGTTACTGTGAAAGATATATTTACTCAACAAGAAAATATAGGTAGAAGGTGTAGGTGGATCAACAGGAGCCGAGAATTTATCATTGAGGTCTAGATCACCAAATTAGTAAGAGGGAAGGGCCTAGCCAAAGTAATTGCATAATTTAATTTGGAAGCTAATCATATTAATCATAGAGAGACTATTGATGTTGCACCTATTTGTGATATGAAAACATGTGGATGGTATATAAGGATTATCCAATTGCTATAAACTTTGCAATATCCTATAGATATGGTTGACAATGGCAAGAGAACACTAAATTTGCATGCCATTAAGTATGCAATTATAGACAATGAGCTATGGTGGAGAAACCCAAAAGGTGTACTACTTAAATTTGTGGATGGAAAGAAGGCACTAGTACTCTTGTAGGAAATGCACAATGTTGTGTATGGTGTTCATTACATGGAAAACACCATTGCTCATAAGATCTTGAGGGTAGGATTCTGGTGGCCTAGTATTTGTAATGATGCCCACAAATTTTATAAGACTTGTGATGCTTGTCAATGATTTGGAGGAAAACTAATTTTTTTAGGAATTTTTTCACTTAGGCTTATTGTTGTTTAAGCCCCTTTCCAAAAATAGGGAATTGATTTCATCAAGAAAATACCTAAAAATTCTAGTAGAGGACATTCATGAATTCTTGTTGCCACTAACTATTTCACAAAATGGGTAGAAGCAATACCTACATAGAAAGAAACAAGTAAGGTGGTAATGGACTTCCTAATGAAAAATATTCTAAGTAGGTTTGGAGTCTCGAAAAAGATCATTTCATATAATGCCATGTGTTTTATATCTGAGGAGTTTAAATATTTTTGTGATAATCATGGCATACAAATTTCTTATTCTTCACCCTACCATCCTCAAGGAAATTGTCAGGTTGAGTCTAGTAATAAGAGTTTAATGAAAATCAATAAAAAGGGTGATGGAGAAGAAAAAGAAAGCTTGAGACTCAAAACTAAAGTTGGAACTTTGGGCATATAGGGTTACTATGAAAAATGGTACTAGTTATTCACCGTTTGGTTTGGTATATGGCTTAGATACTAGGCTACCACAAAATAACTTTCTAAACATCTATAAATTTGTGCAGGAATAAGATGATGGTATCAGTGATGATATCCACCATAGAATTGATAATCAAGTACAATTAGATGAAACTAGAAGAGAAGCTTGTGCCAAAAATGAAAAGATGCAACTACAAATCAAGAATTTGGATAACAAGAGGGAATCTCCAAGAAAATTTAAAGTGGATAGGATGGTACTATTTTGGAATGCAAAGGCTCAAGATAAGGGTAAACATTTGAAGTTTGAAGCATTATGGTTAGTCCCTTATCTGATAACTAGTACACATGGGATGATTCATACTTCCTCCAAAGCTTGACAAGAAAACTTCTTGAATTGTCAATACATGGATAGTTGTTGAATCCATACTTCTAAGTATGTTATGCTCCATGTACATTGTAGGTTCTATACATTTTGTATAGGTGTGTTTTCTTTGGTTGTGTCTATTTTTGTCTTGCTACTTGGTTCGAATAGCTTTTTGGTTTTTGTTTCACTATGTTTGGTTTGTCTACTTCAACCTGAGATTCTAGGATCTCACCATGTCTATGAGAGGCATGTGTCCCTAGTTAGAACCACTGTTGCAACCCATAAAATTTTCATGTTCCATCTAAAAATTCTACAAAATTTTGGTTAAGTCTATATTTGAGGGCTTATGGTTTTTTCCTATTGTCACTATTTAAGGGTTTTGTGCTATTTGAGACCTTTCTTAATAAACAATTAAGCTTATATCCTTGCCAAGGTTGTATTTTTGCATCGAATCCTTATTGTCAGTTCTCGGTCTTTTGAGTCACATCTTATGCCATCAAAAGCCATGAAATAACTATCCCTTTGGTCTAGTTTTATTGGTTGACAATTATTAGTCCATTATTTTTAATTTTTCTAAGGTCCAACTAAATATTTCTTGTTTGATCATCTGAGCGTTAAGTCATTAGTCCCATGGGTTTCTTCCTTGTCAACCTAGTCTAGGTACCTTTTTTAAAACTAACAATTTTGGAATGTACAGGTATTAAAATCTATGATCATTGTTCGATCGTCTCATGCAATTACCATCATTCCCCGCACACCTATTCTATTTCATTGCCTATTATTTTATTCTCATGGGCTAGTAAGTGTAAGCTACATGTCTTGTGTATTGGGGAGCTAGTCCTTTCATTAAATATTGGGGACAATATTAAAAATAAATCCACAATGGTCATTGAATGGTGTGCCTACATCTTGACCATTCCTTATGTGCCCACTCCATTTCATTCTTTGTTAAAATAATCTAGTGGGATGGTGGGTGGTTGATGCATGTCTTGTCTGATAGTGGGCCGAATGTTTCCATGTGGTCAACAAGTGGACCCTTATTGAAAATTTATTGTTGATAATGTGTGACATAGTTCAATCCTGACTACTCCTTGCTATCCCATGTAGGTCACACACCTGCCACTTGGTTCTCAATGGGGAAGTAGGTGACAACAATGTGGATCAACATAGAGAGTGTGGAAGACATTACAATAAAGGTGAATATTAATTAAATTTTTCTGCATAGGGCATGGAAAATAAAATGTGTGCTACTAAAGGGTCATATATGGCATGTGTTTTAATGGAATCTGAGATCTTTTAATCTAGGTCATTGATTATGTTAGAAGAATAAGGCCACTGGAAATTTTTCTTAAGTTAAGGTGTGAGTATATCAAAGTTGTGGGATTTAATATTAGCCCTTCCTCACCTCCCCACTGATGAAAGTTGCACACATTTTAAGAACCACGAGGGAAAGGGAAAGAGGACATGTGCATTATAGCTACAATGAAAAAGAAATAGCGAAGCTCACATATCACAAAAAAGTGGTTCCATGTGGCCTATATCATTTGATGAGTATTGTGGCTGCTTATAGTCATATTTTTCAAATCAGGCTAACTAAATCTAGATCGTCCGTCAGTTAATACACCCATTTGATCAATGGTTGGAAATCAAAATTTAGTTTGAGGGTAAGTGATCCATTCTAGTTCATATGAGCAAGCCTTAATAGCAGAAAGGATGTCAAGCTACAAAAGCGGGAGGTTGCATAGCTACTCAAACCTATCTTAAGAGAATAATTCAACATTGTGAAGGATATTATATATACTTGAAGATCTTGTGCTATAGATTTTAGCTTGGTCTGATGCTAAAGCTAGCATTGTTAACTTTCAAAAAACTAGTAATTAAATCTCTATTTTCCCATCAAAATTATTGATAAATTGTAGTCTCCAAGACTAGTGAGTCAATTAGGGTTTTTCTTGGTTTTACATTTTAAGGTTTGATGTTCATAAAAGATAATTTTTTGATCCTACACTATTAAAATCCATGTCAAACCCTTTTATAAGCTATAAGTATTGTTGAAAGAAACCAAAAACCCTACTTTGCAAAACTTTTGTATCATGTCTCCCAAGGCACAATCAAAAACATCTTTGTCTAGAGGGGAAGCTTTTTTTCCCAAAAGAATTTTGATTAAAGACCTTACCAACCAATTACCACCCTCAACCTTTAAAAAACCTAAGGTTCAACTACTTCTACAAGGTCTCCAAGCACTTGAGGTTTTGATTGATAACAAAAATTATATTAGGGATGCCAAACTACCTTATACTAAGTGGGAATTGTTCTTTGGTTGGTTTAGAAATAGAAACATGGTTATTCCAATGGTTAACCCCTGTAATTGTGACCTAGGGAAGTTAATTGTACCCAATTTCTACATGGCTGGTGACTTGCTTAAAGCAACGGACACCAATTATGATCTAATTACAAGGACTACAGGGAAATGTGATGTGAAGGAAATGGTTAAAATTACCGAGGATGAAATTTATCATGTTTTCAAAATCACCAGGTGGAGTGATAAAGTGTCTAAAATTGAGGAAAACATTCTTAGGGGGGAATATGAAAAGAATAAGATTGCATTCAAAGTCCACATATTTTCAAAGTATTTAGTAGAGATTGGGGGCCAAAAAATTACATTGGAAAATTTCAATAAAGAGCCTTTCCCTATTAGTTATTTTGTTTCCTACTTCCAAAGAACCTTTTACTCCATTTTCTAGATAATTATAATGATCCTGTCACTAGAATGCCTATAGCATGGATGTATATGGCAGCCCACATTCAACACCCCCAATAGTGTATAGTATATGACTATGCACAATTTCTTGTTGAAAGAATTCATGAGGGTTTAACAAGACTGAAGAAAGGTTTAGATGGAGTAAGGTTTAGCTAATATTCATTGTTAATGCATATATTTATTTTCAAAGGTTCATCTTAATTTGGGAAGAATACGACTTTGGATAGGATGGAGGGTACTATGGATCTACATGATCAATGTTGGACTACTCTCTTGGATAGGGATGACATGACGTATGACTTTGTGGTGTTTGAGAACTTGTTTGCTTCAAAGTTAAAAAGTTCCCTAGTTATGAATATGCCTAGAATTCTCAAGGCCCTACATGACTTCATGAGACCCAAGGAAATAAGGCCTGGGTTGGGAGTTAATCACAATTGGGGAGATGTTCTCCCATATCCCAATTACACTATTTTAAGAGTGTATGATTTGAATGTTGCAATTCACTTGCTACCAAGATGTGTGCCAGAGAGAATTGGCTTCCTTGAAGTAATATGGCAATTGGGAAGTGTGGAAAATGAACAATTGTTGAAACAAGAAAAAGGAAAAGGTTTTCCATCATACACATGCTTTTCTGATTTTATGATGATAAAAGGAGATTGGAATAAGATACTTGATATACTCAAATACTTTTGCATGCAAAGGGAAGATCAAGTATGATCCCAAGAGTTTCATGGCCTAGTTGAAGGAAAGAACAAGAGTTACAAATTTTTGCATATTTGGGAACAAGAAAGAAGAAAATAAAAATGGATTGCTTTCAATAAAATGCATAGGAATATAATGAAGGAAAAGCATAACTTCATTGTTCTTTCAAAGATTGAGAATGCAATATAAAAGGTGGAACATGTATCCTAGAATTTTGAGAAAATAGTAGGACACCTTGAAAGTAAAGGGATAATTAAAGATAAGGGGAAATCCCCCATTGAAGAAGTATAGGGTGGGGGAGAAATCCATGTTATGGAAGAGAAATATACACCTCTAGTCCCTAAAGATCCAAAAATAATTTTTTTTATAAGGAGAAAAAGTAAGGGAAAGAGAAATCATGCAATTATTGATCTATCCCAACAAGAGGAGCAAAGAACTCCTTCTCCTAAACCATAGATACCACCACCATCTCCTCCAAGGCCAATGGAGCATGAAATTTTGGATAGTGATTCTCCCCCACTACATGCATCACCACCAAAAGAGTTGCCATTGAAAAAGAAGAAGGTTTAAGTAACTAGTTTAGTAGACTATGCTCACGAAGAATTTGATGATGACATTTGGGTATCAAAGAAGTAAATGCAATAAGGAATTCCAACTGTACTAGAAATGATGGAGACACAAAAAATAATTGAGGTTGAGTAAAGCTGACCTCACTAGGCTTAATGGAAAATACGATATTCGGGTGGAAACATGCATAAAGTTTTTAGATGATGATTCATTTGTGAATTATCAAGAATTTATGGAGTTTGCATATAGGGATAAGAGAGATGAATAGATTAGTATCTTGGACAAAGAAAAATTCTTCATCCAGAATTGCATGATGCTCTCATCTAAGAAAAGGTTTTAAATGAAATGAGAGCTAAATTCCAAAAGATGACTGATAAGGAGGGTAGAGAATTGGTAAGAAGTAGTGGTATTTAATTATTACCAGAGTAGGATTTAGCTTCTTCTATAGCCTTTGATACAAAAAAAAGGTGTGAGAGACCTCTCTACAATTTAGAGGAAGAGGTTGCAATTGCATTACAAGGGTCTACCTTTAGTGAACAATGGGATGCATCAACCATTTCATTTCTAACCCCAAGAACAAGGAATCCAAACATTGTTGAGCCTACACCTAACTTTAGTGAAGGCCTAATAATAAAGAGGGTGTTAGAAACATAAGCTCTAGAGGTAGTAAATTTTCAGTACATGTTGCATAGTTCACAAGAGCCATTGTGGAATATCTAACTACAAAAAAGGAAAAGCTTAGAACAAAATGCAATAATTTTTTAGTTGACTATGGAAAGCTTGAACAACAAAATATACAATTACAAAAAAAAGGAATAATTACTCAAGGAAAAGATGCAAAGTTTGCAACCAAGAAAGCATAAGTAGACTAATGCTATTTCCACTACTACTTCACAAGAAGCTGCACCCCCTTAATTTACTCTAGGAATAAGTTCCTCATGGGTAATTATGTCATATAATATGGGAAGTGTTCCCATTTCAATAATAGTGCATAGCACATTAGAGGTACCACAAGTTGGGGAAGATATCAATAAGGAGGAGTTGCTCAAGTAGCTAAATGAGTATAAGTAAAAGAGTGACAATCATGATAAGGAAGTTTTCAACAACAATATAGATGTTTTCACATCATCATTGGAGAATTTCAACAAAGGAGTGAATAACAAATTGAATAGTATTCATGATATCTATTCTTCCATGGTGGCTACTATAAATAATTTTGACAATGATAGGGAAAGAGATATTCCACATATGGAAACATGGATCCCTAAGATGAAGGAATTGAGATTGATGTCAATTGGTGCTACGCAAGATGATAACCCCATTGAAATTTTTAATCCCACTATTGCTCTTGTAAGTAGAATTGAGGGGTATAGGGGAAAAATTGAACCTTTGGAAGTTAAAATAAGGGAACAAGTGAAATCCTTGTAAGGAAAGCTAAGGTGCGGAAACAACTCTCCTAACATCAAAACCTCAGGGAAGAATGTAGAGGTGCTTTTAATTTTTACAATTACTGTCCAATTAAGATGCACTTGAAAGAGATAATAGAAACAATGAATTAAACATACACATATGAACACCAAATTTATGTGGGAAAACCCTTATGAGAGAAAACCCTACCACACCAAGAAAAAAACCCTTTGCATTATAGTAATGAAATTACATATAGATACAACCTTGGCTCTATGTAATGTCAATTTACAACAACATTCACAATGATCAACCTTGCATAGAATATTCAAGTTACAATACTCTCATAATCGAATTCATACACTAATCACTCGTCAAACCATTCACAACACTCTTCATCCAATTGTTGATCAAACCATCCAAAAATCCAATCGAACATCATCTGCAACTATGGAGTATATCCACATCACCCCTGTCTATTGAACTTCCTCACGTAACTACCACAATAGACTAACTTCCAATGGTTCCCATTCAACTTCTCTGATTGGTCAAAAACTCACCATGTAGGATAGTCATCACTTAGTCAAAGGCGTTCACAATGTAACCACATGTCAGTAAGACACTAACCATGTCTCCTTGATGCCACAAGACCTGGTTGTCGATATCGCCAAGAGTCATCACTATTGGAAAGAGGTTACACTGAGTTTAGAAAATTGTCACTCAGAATTTTCCTTGTCACCAAGACCTCATACTAATGATCATCACTTGTATCGCTATTTGGAAAGACCATCATTTTTTATGAGACAACATACCAAAGTTCCAAAGTCACATAGACATTAGCATTTCCATTGGCAACACTATCATCATTCACTAAGAGATCACACTGAGCCTTCAAGTCATAATGAAAAGAACACTTGTCGGTAAGACATAGGCTATCGCCAGGAGATTACACTGATGTTCATACCCATCGGTGAGAGAGCCAACCATCGGCAATACTTCTTACCAAGGCTTCCATGTTACCTCGATGAGCATCGGTGAGACAAACATATGTTTCCAAGAGTTAATAGTGAAGACTCTGTGTTACCTCGAAGACTCCAAGTGAATACTTATCGGTGAGACTTTCCATATCAATAAGACTTCATACTGAACGTCCATGTCTCTCCCCAAAGAATCCAATTGCTATGAATCTTCTTGACCATTAGCTAGACACCAACCCATCGGCCAGAGATCTCCATGCAGTAGAAGGTTACAATGAACACCATAAGTCACAACGATAACACTATTCAACAAGACAACAACATTGTCTCAGTGACATGAACAATCAACAAGATTACTAAACTACCAGTCGACCAAACAATAGTAAAGTCACACTGACTTTTCTCTTTCAGAGGTTTCAACCTATGGGATTGAGATACATTATTCCAGCAATCTCCCATTTGACAAAGATCACACAAGAACCTCCAGAGCACAACAAAACTATTGAAATTCATGGGCATTGAGGCCCATTGAATTGGCACACCACTTGAACTTGTCTATGCTCATTGGCTTCATCAATACATCTACAACATTCTCTAGAGTATCCAATTTTTCTAATGAGACCTTCCCATCCTCCACCATATATCATACAAAATGGTATTGTACATCTATATGTTTCTTCCTGGCATGGAAAGTAGGATTCTTTTCCAAATATATAGCACTCTAACTATCACAATAAATTGTCATTTTCCTTGCATCAAAACCAATGTTAGAACACAAATGTTTTAACCAGATTGCTTCTTTACAAGCATGTGTAGCTGCCATGTATTTTTCTTCTAAAGTGGAAAAAGCAACTACAACTTGTCGCTTACTCATCCAACTCACTGTACCACCATTCATCATGAAAATGTATCCATTGGTGGACCTCCTACTATCAATGTCTCTTTGCTCAATTAAAATCCACATAACCTTGAATGTTGAGAGTCCTTTGTGTTTCAACCAAGTTCCCATGATAACACAAAGAATATTCTGAAGTTCCCTTCAAATATTTGAATACTCTCTTCACATCCCAATGTGTCCTTGCAGGATTAGCCATAAACTGACTAAGTACTCCCACTACTTGGGTAATGTCTGGCCTTATACAAACCATTGCATACATAAGACTACCAACTGCACTAGCATAAGGTACACTGGTCATGTCATCCATCTTAGTAGGATATTTTGGACAATCTTCAACAAATAGCTTTGTTCCATGCAAGACTGGAACAACTAGCTGCTTACAATCATTCATGCAAAATCTCTCTAGAACACTCCTAATATACTTACTCTGGCTAAGCCAAAGTTTTCTACTATTCCTATCCCTGGTTATTTCCATCCCCAGAATATACCTTGTTGCAACAAGATCTTTCATTTCAAACTTAGTAGACAACTAAGACTTAAGATAAAAGGTCATCAACTTACTATTGCCTATGAATAACATATCATCAACATAGAGAGAAATAATAAGGACTTGATCACTTTCATCTTTGTAATAAACACAATGATCAAATTTTGATTTTACAAATCCCAATGATAAGAAAAATGTGTCAAAGTTTTGGTACCACATTCTAGGAGACTTTTTTAACCCATAAAGAGACTTTTTCAACTTGCATATTAGTTTCTCTTTACCTTTCTACACAAAGTGCTCAGGCTGGGACATATAAATTTCTTCTTCAAGATCACCATGAAGAAATGTTGTCTTCACATCCATTTTTTCAACCTCTAAGTCATATGCTGCTGCAATTGACAAAATAAATTTGATAGATGTTAGCTTAGCTACAGGAGAAATTTTTTTCCCATAATCAATTCCCTCTACATGGGAATAACCCTTCGCAACCAACCTTGCCTTGTATTTTTCCACATTGCCATCTAGACCTATTTTCTTTTTAAATACCCATTTGCAGCCAACAAATTTTCTTCCTTCAGGCAAGGGCACCAAAATACAAGTATCATTCTTTTCTAATTATGCCATTTCTTCATTCATGGCTTCCAACCAAGAGTCTAAATCAGACATTCTAAATGCCTCTTTTATAGTCCTAGGCTCATCAGTGGTAGAAATGAAAGCATAGCCACAAGTAGAATCTGTCAAAGAAAACCCATACCTATCAAGTTGCTTTCTTTCACGAGTTGACCTCCTCACTTGTTGAGGCTGAGGTTGTTGTTCTTCTTCAGAACTTTCAGAACTACTTGAGCTCTCTTCAGTTTCAAGTTCATTTTGAATTTTCAATTCCTCTATATTTGGTGTCAGAGGAATTACAACTACATCCTTCTTGTTTTTAGAATTTGTCTCTGACTACATATCCATGGTAGAAGGCTTAAGCTCATGAAATATTACACTTCTACTATACAAAACCTTCTCCATATCAGGATTCCAAAGCTTGTATCCTTTTATGCCAACACTATAGCTAATAAAAATACATTTGATAGCCTTGTTCTCCAACTTATATCTTTTCTCATTTGGCACATATGCATATGCCTCATAGCCAAAAACACGAATGTGTCTCAGAGAGGGCTTCTTACCAAACCATGCTTCCAAAGGTTTTTTCTCAACAAGAGTAGAATTTGGAGAATGATTTATCAAGTAACATGCAGTAGCAACAACCTTAGCCCAAAACTTCTCCAAGCCAACACTACTAAGCATACTTTGTGCTCTCTCCATCACTATCCTATTGAACCTTTCTGCAACTCCATTTTGATGTGGAGTATAAGGTGTAGTCTTATGTCTTTTAATCCCATGGTCTTTATAGTACCTCTTGAATTCATCAGAACAAAATTCACCACCACTATCAGTCCTTAAACATTTTATTTTTCTTCCAGTCTGATTTTCTACAAGGTTCTTAAATTCCTTAAACCAACTGATAACTTCTTATTTACTTTTCAAAAAATAGGAAAAATGCTCTTCTTGAACAATTATCAATAAATGATACATATTACCTTGACTTAGACAAAGAAGTAACATTCACTAGACCAAATACATCAGAATGAATATAATCTAGCAAACTAGAAGATTTATAAGGACTAGAATAAAAAGAAACACAATGTTGTTTTCCATTTATATAATGTTAACAGAATTCAAATTCAAGGTTACAATCATCAAGCCCCTCAACTAGGTTTTTATTCTTTAAGGTTTTTAAACCTTTCTCTCCAATGTGGCCTAGCCTATGATGCCAGAGCATAGTATTTTCTATTGGAAGTTTAACTTCCATAGAGTTTACACAATTAGGAACATTTCCCTCTTTTCCTCCATGAGTAACTTTTTGTGACTTTACAGAGACAATGTTGCATTGAAAAACATGTGCATCTAGCTTATACAAGGTACCAATTTGAGCACCCCTTGCTAGCACCATAGAGCCTCTAGTCATCTTGCAACCATTTATAGAGAATGTGACTTGCACTCCAATATCATTCTACTTACTAATAGAAAGTAGATTTCTAGCCAGACCTGGATATGCATTACATCATTGATTCCCTTCACTCTTCTATTAGGGAATTGAATTATGACTCTCCCATGAACAACTATCTCCAAAGATGAATCACTTGCCAAATACACCTTCCCACCATTGTATTCTTCATACTTCATGAACCAGTCTCTATGAGATGTCATGTGGAAAGATTCTCCATAATCAATCAACCATACTTCATCTGATGCCTGCGTAGCCAAGGCTACAATGAAGGAATCTGCATCATTCTAAGAAGAATCATAGTCAGAAGAATTTTCCTTCTTCTTCTTATCCTCTTTGCAATCCTTTCAGACATGACTAGGTTGCCTACAATTCCAACAGTTCACTTTGGGCTTCTTACTAGGAAAATTGGATCTCCCCTCTGATTTAAATTTGGAATTCTTGTCCTTCTTGCCTTTCTCTTTTGACCTTATTCTAACAACAAGGGCCTCCTTCACCATCTTAGAAGATTTCCTTCTCATCTCTTTTGATTACAAATAAGAAACAACATCTTCCATCTTGAAACTAGATGTTGTACTCCCAATAGCCATCACTAGGTAATCCAAAGAATCTGGAAAAGAACACAATAACAGCATACAACGATCCTCTTCATCAATCTTCACACCAATAGATGTTAACTATGCAATCAACATGTTGAAAGCATTCAAATGATCAACAATAGATCCTCCCTTCTGCCTTCTAAAAGCATACAACTTCTTCCTCAAGAACAATTTATTCACCAAGGACTTTCCCTGATAATTAGATTCTAGTCTTTTCCACAAGGATGATGCAGTCTTTTCTTCATGAACATTCATAAGAATAGAGTCTGCTAAATAAATCCTTATCATCCCCTTTGACTTTCTATCTACAAGGTCCCAATCCTCTAGCTTCATGCCTCTAGGTTTCATTCCAAACACAATAATCCAAAGATCACGATCAACCCATAGATCTTCCATTTTAAGTTTCCACAACTCAAAATTGCTGCCATTGAATTTCTCAATTTCAATATTTCCTAACGTGCTCTCCATCTTAATTTGTAACTCGAATTACCAAACTTCTACAAGACTTCTACTGAACAAAAATTCACTTTAAAAACCCAATGTACCCACAAGGATAACACAACTAGCCAAGCTTTGATACCACTTGTAAGGAAAGCTAAGGTATGGAAACAACTCTCCTAACATCAAAACCTCAGGGAAGAATGTAGAGGTGCTTTTAATTTTTACAATTACAGTCCAATTAAGATGCACTTGAAAGAGATAATAGAAACAAAGAATTAAACATACACATATGAACACCAGATTTATGTGGGAAAACCTTTATGGGAGATAAACCCACCACACCCTGAAAAAACCCATTTCTATTATAGTAATGAAATTACATATAGAGTACGAGCTTGACTCTCTTTGATGTCAATTTACAACAACATTCACAATGATCAACCTTGTACAGAAGATTCAAGTTACAATACTCTCATAATCAAATTCATACACTGATCACTCATCGAACCGTTCACAACACTGTTCATCCAATTGTTGATTGAACCATCCAAAAATCTAATCGAACATCATCTAAAACTACAAAGTATATCCACTTTTCCCCTGTCTGTTGAACTTCCTCATAGAACTGTCACAATAGACTAACTTCCAATGGTTCCCATTCAGCTTCTTTGATTGGTCAAAAACTCACCATGTAGGATAGTCATCACTTGGTCAAAGGCATCCACGATCTATCTACGTGTTAGTGAGACACTAACCATGTCTCCCTGATGCCACAAGACTTGACTATCAATATCACCAAGAGTCATCACTATCAGCAAGATGTTACACTGAGTTCAGAAAGTTGTCACTCAGACTTCGCCTTGTTTCCAGGACCTCATACCGATGATCATCACTTGTATCACTATTTGGAAAGACCATTGTTTTTTATGAGACATCATACCAAAGTTTCAAAGTCACATAGATGTTAGCATTTCCATTGGAAAGACTATTGTCATTCACCAAGAGATCACCTGAGCCTTCAGGTCATACTGAAAAGAACACTCATCGGCAAGACTTAGGCTATCACCAAGAGATTACACCAATGTTCATACCCATTGATGAGAGAACCAATTGTTGGCAAGACTTCTTACCTAGGCTTCCATGTTACCCCGATGAGCATCGGTGAGACAAACATACGTCACCAAGAGTTCATAGCGAAGCCTCCATGTTACCCCGAAGACTCCAAGTGAATACTTATTGGTGAGACTTTCCATATCGATAAGACTTCATACCAAAATTCCAAGTATCTCCTTGAATCCAGTCACTATGAATCTTCCCAACCATCAGCTAGACACCAACCCACCGGCCAGAGATCTCCATTCGGAAAAAAGGTTACAATGAACACCATAAGTCATAGTGATAACACCAGTCAACAAGACAACAACATTGTCTCGGCAACATGAACAATCAACAAGATTACTAAACTCCCAATTGGCCAAACAACAACAAAGTCACACCAAATTTTCTCTTTCAGAGGTTTTAGCCTGTGGGATTGAGACACATTATTCCAACAATCCTTTCATGAATCACATCATGGTCTCCTCCCATTCATTCTAATGGATGATGGAAGTATAAAACCCCTACATGAATGGAGAGTTGAAACTAATTAAACCATTTCATATCAAGCAGTTTCAATTTGTCAAAGATATGATATGGATACACTAAAAAGGAATATGGATATGTTGGCTCATGTAGAGATTGTCTTGTTAGAATTTGATAGGAAGGACAACCAAATTGTTACCAAGTATTCAAGCCCTTATAGAGAAAAGGTTGATGAGGTCATGAATTGTAACTGTCCTACTAAAGAAGAATTTCTCACATGGATAAACAAATACTTAGATGGGCTGATAGTTTGATTTGAAATGGTAAGGTGATAATTTGAAAATTTTGATTTTGAATTTTACAATCATGGTGAGTAACAGATAGGTGAAAATGTATTGCATAGCCTAGATTTAGTACAAATTAAGATTTTGTTAACTATAGAAAATATTGTGCATTTTTGTTAAATTGAATTGATGACAGGTCTATAGATGTGGACATATTCTTTGTCCTTTCCTTTCTGTTTCTTTCATGCTTTCTTTCATTTTTCACTTTGTGTGTGTGGGCAAAAATTTTGAGGAAACTATTCAAAGATTCCTTTTGAAAGGTAGGACCAAATTTCCAATGACGAATGGGGATTACTCTTACCTCATGCATGTTTTCCAACCATCTGGGAATGCAAAGTAATTGAAAATGGAATATTTGTTATAGCAGTCCAATAGGAAAATGACCTGTGTATTTTATAGCCCGAGGATTTTTTTTCTCCTTCATTTCTATAAGAAGGGATTTAGGGCCAAAAAGTAGGGGTTCATTGAATTGTAATTAACATAGTGAATTGCTAGAAGAATATTGAGCATAGTTTGAGTTTTTTCTTAAGTTTTGAATCTATATTTATGTATGTAATTTTGATAACAAGTTAGTAAATACAATATAGAATGATACCAATTTTATTGCTAGTGACTCTCCTCTATACTTATTTTATGAGTTATGAATGAAAATAATCAAGGAGTTTTTTCATCTCTATTGTTTTCCAATGGATGTTTAATTCCATTCATGCTTATTAGTTGAATTAATTAATATAAATGCTTGGATGAGATTGTTAACTCATATGAATTAGATTCTAGGATATTTGTAAGCAGTGATGGTCATTAATACAATGAGAGAGTGTTGTAATGTAGTGTTTCTTGACATTGTGTGATGTTATTGTTGAGTTCTTATGGTGTTACATAGGTTGAGATTAAATTCATGTTTAGGATAAGGAACTGGTTCAAGAGAGGTATTCACAATTTATTTTATGGGTCAATTCATTGTTCTCATGCTCCAAGTGTAGTAGATTACCAAAATACTTTCCAATTTTTTGATATACTACATTGTTGAGTAGTTATATGAGAATTATCTATTATTGACAATGCATTTAAATATTAGTCACATAGTTTCTTGACTATACATTATGGGATCACCCTCCCAAGTTTAACAGAGCCCAAAGTTTAGGAGTGAAATTTTTGTAGCTTTTACTTGTTCATTGGTCAATTCCTTTAGATTGCTAATTAATGGAAATGGAAAAGTCCATAGGCAATTTTGAAGACTAGCTTGGTTCTTAGAAAATAACCAACAGAGAGGTAATAACTTCTACAATTTTAGCACAAACATAGAGTGGATGGGAATACTCTGATTCTAAAGAATTAGAGTATCACCTCAGTTTGGTTTTTTTTTTTTATGATACCATTTCCACTACAGTGGAATCATCCTCTTTAAAAAATAAATGGTTTTTTGTCTTTGTTGTTGATGCAGAAATTTTTTTGGCTGTTGTGAAGGGGAGGTTTTGGACACCATTACTTTGATGGAAAATATGACTTTTCCAGTTAATATGTAAGTTTTTTCCTTGGGTTATGATCAAGAATCTTCTTTGATTGACATGGATAAGATATTTTTTCACTACTGCAACAACGAATGATGTCTTTTGGAAGCCTAGTTGGTCTTCTTCAATGAACTTTATGGAGTTTTGTCTTTTTCTTTCCCCCCATTTTGCAATGAGTAAATGTAACTATTTGTAGAATCTTTGAAATTAAAGTGAAATTAACTATCAAATGCAAATTTTATTGTAATTTTAATTTGGCTTGATGCTTGTTGCTCGCATATGTCTATAAATGGGATTTCAAGGCCAATTACAAAAAATTCGATTGGTTGCTTTTGGAATTGATCACATAGAGAATTTGAAAGGATATTGAACATTTTAGTGTCTATTATAGGGTTTGAGTCTACTAATATGTACATGAAATTGTGATAGTGATACTAGAATAACAAAACATAATAATGCAAGTTCAACACCATTTTCTCTCCTATGTATTGGTTTTATAAACTATAAATAATATCATCAAGGGTTATCATATTTGTGTCTATTGATTTCCAATCACTGTATGGTTTTATATTTTCTTATTAATTCAAATAATTGATGTAAATGCTTGAATAGAGCTATAGGTTTATATTAAATTAAGTGTTAGGATGCTAGTACGAAGTGATAGTTGACACATAATGTTCAAATACTATAATGTAGTTTGTCAAAGCTTTAAATAAATGTCACATGTGAAATTTTTTGTCAATTTTTTTGGGTATTAGTATTGATTCCATTCCAAGGATGAAGCAATGGTATAAGTGAGGTAATCATATTGCATTGTGTTGATTAATTAAGCAACAAACAATTCATTAAATAAAATTCTTTGAAATGGTTACAATGATATGAGGTTTTACCATTCTCATCCTCTAGATGTGAACTATTATTAAGAAGTAGCCAACTTCTTTGATATGTTCTATTAGTTGATCCTTTATGTGAGAATTATCTATGTGTTGTAATGTTTATGATAAAAACATTTGGCACAAGCATATCATGAGAACATTGTTAGGATTACCCTCTTGGATTTCACAAAGCCTAAAGTGTAGAAGTACTTGGGTGTAAGAATCCTTAATTGTTTGTTGGCCAGTGCTTTCCTTTACTTATCATTGGATTCTATAAAATTCAAAGGTGAATGGTGAGATTTAGTTTCATTACTAAAAAATGACTAACAAACTTTAAACATTTAGAGCCTTACTAAGACATAATATATTTAAAGAAAAAAGATCCATTAGGGAAAAATATAAAAATGAAAACCCATACAAGTAATTTAAAAGGACTCTAGTATTGTCTTGAGAGAGTCAAATAATTTACTAAATTTGAACATTTGGTTCAGATTTTGAGTACTCAAAACTTGGAAAGTGTTGTGGTGCAGAAGATATAAGGGATTTACTTGTGACTTTGTTGATAAAGGAAGCTTAAAGTGAAATCAACTTGTGAAAAAAACTTCATATTATTGAAGTTTTATTCCTTTGGAGAAGGAGGTGGTTAATCTATGTAAAGAAACTAATGATAGCTTTAGATCTACAAGGTTTTCTAGTGACAAGCATAATTCAAAGTTAGATACAACATATCTATGTATTTCCCCTATCTTGGTTTTCATATAGCATAAATTTCTATGAAAACCATGTTGAGTGATTTGGAACAAAATTGATTCCCTATTGAGTGAATTGAGCACAAATAAAGGAAATGATAGTGGTAATTCTACATACTTCTAAGGTGCAATTTGAAGTTTCAATATTATGGTAAAGAAGTATGTTTATCATTAAAATATTCCCATTAGAGGATCTAAGGAATAGATTTAATTGACCCATGCATTTTGAAGTCATGATTAAATCAAGGAGAAAGGAAATGAATGATCAACTATGAGGTTGATATTTGAGGTTGGTAAAGGGGTACAAGAAAATGTATCATTCCCCTATAATTCCTTGTGGAATGTCAAGTAAGAACATGTAGGGCATGGAACCTTTCCCATACCATCAAATAAATTCATCTAGTGGGAGATATAGGCCATTGAATTTTAGTAGTATTCAGGGTTTCCCAAACCTTGTTCCTAATGATGTTAGGGAAAATTTCCAAGATTCACAAGGCAAGGTTCTAAATCAACTAATAGACATTTGCATATATTTATGGATTTGATGGGATATTATGAAATAAATTTTGAAGATATTGTCATGAAATTCTTTGTTCAATCTCTAAAGGAAGATGTTAGAGACTAGTTTTCATATTTGTGAGTATGTTCTATCTCTTCATGGAATGAGTTCATGGTAGAATTTATAGAACAATTTGGTGAAAGGATTAATCTAATTTTAGTAAGGGAAAAATTTATGGAAATCGAAAAGGATGAAGAGGATTTGATCCTAGCTTTCAATCTCAAATTTTTAAAGGAAATTGGAGATATTCTTGAAACTATGAGATGAGGTAATGCAAAGTGTTCCGTTGTGTATTTGGGTGTATTTGTTGAAGAATTGAGTTATTTTTTGAGAGATAATGAGCCCTTAACATTACATCATGCATATCAAAATTCCATGGACATTGAAAATAACTTGAGGTACTCAATGATGAAGGGTTATATGGCTACAAGTGTCAATCATTTTAGTACATCTCATATAAGTAGATTAGGTAATAACAATAATTATCATGATAAAGATGCTTCTACTATTCTAGTTTATACATTATTACCCAGGGTAACTAATGGTGAAATATAGATTGAACATCAATAAAGTTTTAACAATGATGATCAAATGATTTTTTTTCAAAGGTTATCTAGCATGAAAACAGATGAGGAGGAATCACCATAAGAATTGTTAGCAAGGGTTTTGGATATCTTATTAGAAATCCCCAAGAACTTGAGACCTGAAGGCTTAGTATGCATTGACCTATTATGAAATTTACAAGCTAGAACTTGGTACCTTTCCAAAAGAATTGAACCCTCATAGGTTTGATTAAGTACTTGATTGGATTAGGATTGTCAAGAAACCTAAGTATTATTATGTACAAAGAATGGGGTCTCAAAATGACAGTGGTGGTTTCCTTATTGAAAAGGATATTTTGGAAGGTGAAATTCTACCAAATGATGGAATTGGTACACTTTTGAGTGTTTTTGACGTATCTTTACAAAGCGATAACCAAGGTATTAAAAATGAGAGTAGGCCATTCACTCTAAATGCTCTTAGTACACATTGTAATGAATTGCCTTGTGATAATGATCCTAATGGAAGTGAGGTCTCTACTTATTTTTCTAATGGATATGATTCTTTTTATGAGGATGATTTAGAGGCATTTTCTTTGCATTAAGGATGCAATAATATTAATTCTCAAAAAATATTACCCTTACTAGTGATTGAACAAATTATATGTGAGTGATACCCGAAATGCAATCTAGTTATATCAAAACTTGAGCATATTAGCATTGCGAATGATGATGAATTCAAAGATAAGAATGTGTGTGTTCAGTATCTTGAGCCTAACCAAAGTGCTAAGAATGATGAAAATTTTGGTACTAACCAACAAGATCATGTCCTAGTTGTCCCTAATTTCCCATATGAACCAAAGATGAAATTTGCTAGTTTTGTAGCAAAAATAGACATGATTGTTTTCAATAAGTAATGCATTGAGGAAGAAAAGGATCAAGAATATTTTTCAAATTGTAATGAGAAACCTTCAATTTGTAATGAACCTTTCACAGTAGAGTTAGTACAACTATCAATTGATGGTGCACAAGAGTTTCTTGTTGCTGATTCTATTAATTATAAGTTATTTGAGCCATCTTTTGCACTATTTTGAATTGAGATGGATGATGATTTGAGGAGTAAATTAGAATATGTTACTAAGCATAAATTGGAAGTATTCTTTGATGCATGGGATGCAATTGAAAATAGGGTTTGTAGTGATGACCCTGAGCAAAATGTGGGTCAAGCTATTATGAAAGATGATAGATCATGTCTCTATGGTACTGAAGCATGTGACAATATTTTTGGTATGGAGTGCTCAGGTGAATGTGAATATTAGCTTGAATATATTCCTATCTATGAACATTTATTATTCATCACACGAGAGAATCATTTACATGGCATGGGAAAAAACCCAAGGGATGATTTTAAGGTTTTATATGAGCCTCTTGTGCATTTTGACTCATTAGAGGGGGAATTGCAATCTAACTCCAGTAAGTCAAGGTATATACTCTTGGGTAAAGATCTTGACCTAAGTCTTTTATGAGGATTTTTTATTCGATATGTAAATTGAATTTGATGTCAACTAATATGACCTAAATAATTAAGTGGACTATCAATGTTTCAGTTTATTAATTCAATTGGATAATCCTTTACTAGGGCATACTAATGAGCAAGTTGGGGTCATATATTGCAGAGAATATGGGTTTCAATTATTGTCTAATTGCAATTTTCAATCAGGAAAAATTCATGATGATAATGAAAAAAGTTGGACACATGGAAATTGATGAGAGATTAAAATACTTTCATTTAAGGATTTTTATGTTTAAAAAGACTTGCTTTTATTGTTAATTGACATAACTGGCAGTAGACAATAGATTAACATATTTTCTTATTTTACTTTATGTTTAACTAAATTAGTAGATATTTTGGAAGTAATATCTTATGTTAAATACATTTCTTTATTATGAATTTGGATTAGATGATTATGCTGCACTAATCTTTATTTCCATAATTGTTGTCCTTTTTGTAAGGGTTTTTAACAAAGTATCTTAAATATTGATGAGATGGTTAAACTCTCTATCTAATCCTAAGGAATGACTATGCCATAGATAGGCCCTGCTAGATAATGAGTCGCTCAAAATATGAATTGACTTCTTCATAGTCAATTGAGGAACTTTTACTTCCAGGGCCAATCTGGCGTAGTTCTAGCATAGTCCTCCATAGTCAACTTCGGTTCTATTTTTAGTTTCATTTTGTAATTTGTAGATGGTTTCCTTAAGTTTTAGTAGTTAATGCCATGTTAGAAGCTAATAAGGATATTTTATAAATATCCACATTTCAGTCTTAGTTAGGAGTTAGATAATGTGTAATTATAATTTTTTTAATCACAAGTAATACTTTGTTCTATGTTCTACTTTTGATCAAGGAGAAAGGAAGCAAGAAGTTAATTAATTCACTGTGTTGAAGGATCTTACCTAAGGAAGAGTAGGGCTTGCTCAACCTTTGGAACAATCTTATGGTATTTTGTTAAGTGGGTATGTGTAGGATCATCATGGAAAAAACAAGCCTTTAAGTGGCAAAAAAATTAGAAAATTCAGAGTTAGGCAACTTGACTTAAAAATTTGAATAAGTTATCTATATTATTTCAAAAATATTTAAGAATAGAATCTGTAGAAAATTGAATGTAGTTTCTAAACTACTAGGTTTGTTTTTTTTTAAAAGAAACTATTTGGTGAAATTTTGAAATTTCAATGCAGTAGTACTTAAATTTCAGGGAAAAAAAAAGAAGTAGGTGTCTGTCTGACCACCCTAACCACAATAAAAGATAATTATTTTTTATAACATTTTATATATAAGTAGATGACTCATGTCTCAATGTGATGCATATTTTTTTATAATTTTTTTCAAAGTAAATAATTAATTATGAATTTTTTATTACAACTTTTCAAAAATATAAAAGACTCGTATGTCTGACCACCTTAACTTGGTCAAAACTTCATGAAATTCAATTTTTCTTCTTTTAATCCTATAGTATGCGAAGCATAGAATGTGATGCATGTTTTTGATTCAAAAAATTGTGATACCGTTTGAAAGCTATAGATGTTTTTAAATCAATCTATCGATTAGGACTTTAGTCGTAATTTGAATAGAAAATGAATAATAATTACTTATTAAATTCAAAGTAAAGAATAATTTATATTGGTGGAAAGATGAGAATCTCCTCTAAAAACCCTTTTCGTTTCATCAAATTTGGGTAAGAAAATAGTCATCAGCCACATACCCATTGTATTGCCACTTTTTGGCCCATCATGATCTTGCACATACCCAAGCGTTGTTATTTTTTTATACTAAAATCTGTAGTAGAAACTGATTTTGAATTGTTCAATCATTAAAATCATCTTCTATCTTGGAAAATGTTAACATCAAATAATCTGCTTACAATTTCATTTCAAAGTTTAATTTATTATGGTTAAGATCGAATCATTTGAATGTTTAGATTTATTAATGAGAAATGTTAAATTGAACCATTAGAATTGTTGAACAAGTTTATTTTATAAATTAGGTTTAGATACCATTTGAATCAATTAGAATTAACATTTGTTTGTTAGGCTTCATTAAAGCAATGTTAGGAATTTATGGAAAGATGGAGTTGAAGTCTATTCAAAATATGTTCATGGAGATTAGTCTTTATGCTTTTTAGAATAATCATCATTTTCCTGCAATTCATTTATTCTCTTAAATTAACATTTACTTTCTAGCAATTAAATTATGGATTTCTTTTAAATAAAAATAGAATTAATTTGGAATTCTGCATTTTAGATTAAGTATTAAAGTAATCATTAATTAGCTCCATGAATTAGTCTAAATCGAAGTCAATAAAGTTAGAATTGAGTCAGTAGAATTTTAAATTAGAAGTTAAAGTAGATTTAAATCTTAGGAATCAATCGTTATAGTTTAGCTCTTGAAAGCTCCTGAAGTAGGAAAAAATGATACCTGAAGTCATTGTTTACAGTGAAAATCCCCCAAAAAGAATCTTTGAAAACTATCCTTATCGCATATTGCTCTGAGATGCACCCAGTTCAATAAAAGAATTAATTAAATGATGCAATTTTTGAGATCAATGACCTTGTCCATCATTTTTTGGCACCATTGCTAGGGATACTTAAACGATTTCACTATTTAGTGTTGATAGGGAAGAGAGATCTGAAATAGTGGATGAGATGAAGCAGAGACCAACTAGGAAAGTTTCTTCTATGAAACATCGACACTAGAAGAAATCTTGATTTTAATCAAGAGGATATCCAACACTACCAAATTGAAAATCAAGAAATTAATCAAGAAAATTCCATTGAAAATCAAGAAGAGAACAAAATCCAATTCCAAGAGAAGAAATGGGTGATCAATTGGTACATCCACTAGCAAATAAAACCTTTTCAAATCCTATCAATCTTGAAAGAAAACTTGATGAACCCCCTATGAAAAATACTTGGCCCTCATTTCTTCCAAAATTTAATGAAAAAACTATAGAAGACCCTAATCAATTCATGTTTGAGTTCAAAATCTTATGCCAAACCTATGATTATTCAACTGATAATTAGAATTTGAATTATTTTCCTTCAACTTTCAAAGAATTGACTTTAAGATGGTTTATGGGTTTAGGGTCAGGAATGATTAGGACTTGGTAGCAGATACAGACTAAATTCTTGGAGAAATACTAGGATTATTGTCAAGTGAGAGATAGAAAGGAATAACTATTTTGTATAAAGCAATTAGAAGATGATAGTCTAGAAGACTATGTTGATAGATTTCAATTTGTACATCAAAGGTGCACTAATGGGATGGATGATGAAATAAGAAAAACAATTTCCCTAAGAGGAATTGAAGATTATTCTAGAGAATCCTTTAACCTGATGGGAAAGGGAGACATTAACAAGCTTTCCTTGGATGACATTATGGAGATCTGTAGAAACTACTCTAGAACTAGAGTGGGGAGTCGAGACTCTAGGAGGAACAAGACTCACACCACTGATGTATTTGAAGTAATGGAAGAATTGGAAAACATGAAGACTGATCTGCTACTACATCTTAACATGCAAGGAGAAAAGAGGACCAGTAAACCTTTATCAATTTATTGTTCCAAATGTAGGGGAAAACACCTTTTGAGGGAATTCCCATTAAATCAAGTTGAATTTTTTGAGATTTGTGAAAAACCACACCTAACTAGTTCTTGCAATCTTTTGGAAGAAATAAAGAACAATATAAAAAAAACACTAGTAATCAAGGAAGAGATCAATTACATTGGCCAAAGACCTCAAAACCAAGGGTATAACACAAATACAAGACAATATGGTTCACAATCAAACTAGAATCAAAATCTATGGTAAAACCAAAATTAGTGGACCCCACAATATCAGCCACATCCCTAACCTAGATATTGGGGGAAACCAAAGTGGATGAATCCTCAATGGAACCAATCCCAGTGGAAATATAACCAACAACCACAATGGAAAGAAAATCAATCCTCATGGTAGTAGAATCAAAACCAATTCCAACCATGGTAGAATTAGGGACAAAAATGACCATGGGTACAAACACCTCTAGCCCTTAATGCCCCTAATGCTTCTAATGATCAAGTGAATCAACCCCAAATGCTAGCTCAGTTGGTTTCCAATCCAAAAAATGCACGAATTGATATAAACAACCAAAATGTAAATGTGGAAGATGTTAGTGACATTCAGCTGTGAAGTCGAAATGTGCAAACTACACCAGCCAAGACAATTCTAGAAAGAGGAAAAAAATAGAACAAATGTTAGAAGAAGAACAAACTATTGAAAAAGATCCTATCTTGAGAGATTGCATGAAGAGAAAGCTATTCCTCAAACCTCTACCCCTCCCTACATGAATGTAATCAATTCACAAATTCTTAGCGAGTTGAAAAGATTAACATTGAGATACCTCTGTTATAGGAAATCAAGGATATACCAGAGAACAATCAATTAGTAAAATCCCTTTGCATGAAGACACCAAGAAGGAAAAAGAAAATTCCTTCAACAATTCAAGTAGGGACTAAACTTACTGATGTGTTATCAAAAGAATTGCTTCCACATAAATATAATGATCCTAGTATCCCTGTCATAACACTGAGTATAAATGGAATTGAAATACCAAATGTCCTAATTGATTTAGGAGTTGGAATAAGTGTCGTTACATATGATACAGTCGAAAGGATAGGAATGAAAACAATTCAACCAACAACAACTGTTTTGTAGTTGGTTGATTAATCAACTACAAAACCATAAGGTATTATTGAAGAAATCATGGTCATAATTGATACATGGGATTACCTAGTCAAATTTTTGGTTCTCAAAGACAGAAGGAAAGATTCTAGATACCCAATCATATTAGGTAGACCATGGTTAGCTACCACTACAACCTTAATAGACTATAGATTAGGAAGCATGATTATCACTAATGGAAAAAAAAAAAAATTGTCACTTTATCCACCTACACAACCATTACTTCAAACAAACACTCAAATTTTGGTGGATGAGGATCTAGATTCGAAAGGTGATGGTATTTTGGAATTAGCAATGATAACCATAAGCAAACATATCTAGGAATGTGAGGAACAAGAGATAACTTCAGAAAGTGAACAAGATAATTTCAAAACAACATTACATGAACAACATTGTTGTCCTCTAAATAATCTTCTTGAAGAATTAGTAAATTTTAAAATAGACATAAAGGAGATTATAGTTGCAGGAGATAAACCCCTTAATATCAATTCAACCTTATCCTCAAACCAAGTGGAAAAATTGAAAAAAATCTTAGAAAATCACACCGCAGCATTTGCTTGGGAATATAATGATATGAGAGGTATTCATCCTTTAATCTATATTCATCAAATCTACATAGAAGATGATAGACCAATAAGACAAGGACAAAGGAAAATTAATCCTGTTCTTCATGAAATTATTAAAAAATAAATTAAGTTGCTTAACAAGGGATTCATATACCCAATATCTGATAGTCAATGGGTCTCTCCATTGATTATAGTTCCAAATAAAAATGGTAGATGGAAAGTCTACATAAACTATAGAGAATTGAATAAGGCCACTAGAAAAGACCATTTCCCATTGCCATTTATTGACTAGGTACTAGACAATCTAGTAGGCAACAACTACTTTTCATTTCTTGATGGATTTAGTGGATATAACCAAATCAAAGTAGCCCCTGAAGATCAAGACAAAACTAATTTTATCTATCCTTTGTGTACGTATGCATATACAGTCTTACCATTTGGACTATAAAATATACCTGCCACATTTCAAAGAGCGGTACTTGCAATATTTGCAGATTTCACCACTTCATGTGTAGAAATCTATATGGATGACTTTACAGTCCATGCTAAAGCATATGATGAAGCATTGAAAAACATAGAATTTTTTTTACAATGTTGCAAAGATCATAGGTTATCACTCAATCATGAGAAAAGATACATTATGATGACAAAGGGAATTGTTATGGGACATCACATCTCAAAAGAGGGGATAAAGGTTGATCCCAAGAAAGTTGAGATCATACAAAACATTGGAATCCCAAAGAACAAAACTAGAGTAAGAATCTAATATAAGGATATTACAGAAGATTTATATAAGGATCTAATAAAATAGCACCACCGCTATTCACCCTCCTCAAAAATGAAGAAGAATTTGTATGGACAAAGGATTGTTAGAAATCCTTTGAAACAATTAAGAAAGCTCTAACAACTTCACCCATTATCAAAGGACTAGTTTGGGGGGAGCCTTTTCACATACATGAAAATGCATCTAATTTGGCCATTGGTGCATTTTTAGGACAAAAGGATGAAAAAAATTCCATGCATGCAATTTACTATGTTAGAAAAAACTTAAATCCTATTGAAAGAAACTACACAACAACAAAAAATGAATTTTTAGCTGTGGTATATGCAATAAATAAATTCAAACATTATATTATAGGCTATAAAATCTGCATACATATAGACCATGTTGAAATCAGATGTCTAATGATTAAAGAAGTAGTAGGAGGATGCATTATTGGATGGTTAATTTTATTACATGAATTTGATGTGACTATCGTTGATAAGCCTGGAAAGGACAATGTTGTTGTTGACTTTCTCTCCAGAATTATTTTACAGGATAATCAAGGACTAGTGGATGATGTGTTTCCAAATGAACACTTATTTTCTATATCAGTTCATCCACCATGGTTTGAAAATGTGGAAAATTACCTTGTTACAGGAAAATGTCCAAGTCAATTTAGTATTAAGTAAAAAAAGAGGTTAATCTATGAAAGTTTCAAATTTCAATGGATTAATGGTCTTCTATTTAAATTATGTCCTTACCATGTTTTATGCAGATGTGTAACACAACTCAAAGTTTATGATGTAGTGCATGCTTGCCATCATGAACTTGAAGGAGGACACTTTTCAGTTGTAAGAATAGTTCATGAAATATTGGGGGCTAGCTACTTTTGACCAACAATGACAAAAGATGCAACATTCTTTGTCAAACACTATGATGAGTTCCAAAGAATAGGGAAGCCTACAACAACCATGGAAATGCCAATACAACCAAAAATATCAATTGAAACATTTGAAAAGTGGGCCATCGACTTTGTGGGACTAATAGATCCACCTTCTAGAGATCAAAGATATATCCTTGTTTGTACCAATTATGCTACAAAATGGGTTGAGATGAAGGTACTACCAGTAGCAAAAGAAGATAAAGTTGTAGACTTTCTATACGAGAAAATTCTCCAATGGTTTGGCGCACCCAGAGAAATTATTTTAGATTAGGGACCACAATTTGTGTCAGCAATGATGGAAGCATTTTTATAGAGGTACCAAATAAATCACAGAAAATATTTTCCTTATCACCCACGGGTGAATGGACAAGTAGAGGTCACAAATAGAGAATTGGAGAGTATTCTAAAAAAATAGTTTCTTTGAAGAAAACAAATTGGGGAAATAGGCTAGATGAAGCAATTTGTGCCTATAACACCATGTGGAAAACAACAACTGGGTTCTCTCCATATGAACTTGTGTATGGAAAGAAACTAGTCATGCCAATTGAATTTGAGTTGAAAACATTGAAGACAACAGTAGAAGTTGGAATTGACCTACCAAAAGTAAAGAAAAGTAGAATTTTGTAGCTTAATAAACTAGATAAAATGAGAATGGAGGCACTTCAACATAAATAAGTGATTCAAAAGCAAAGGAAGGAATGGAACGATAAAAATATTGTGTCCAAATAGTTCAAAGAGGGAGATTGGGCACTATTATTTGAATCCAAATTTGAAGAGTTTAAAGGAAAGCTCCATACCAAATGGTTGGGACCTTATGAGATATAACAAGTGTTCGAGAATGGAGTTTTCTAGTTAGTTCTCATTGATGGGGAGAAAAGAGTCATGTTAGTTAATGGTCATCAACTAAAAACTTAGCATAAACCAACAACAAATGAGCAATTTTTGGATGAAGTGCAACACATAATTGAACATTTTCTCATGGAAGATATCTCTTCCATGAGAGAAGATCTTTGAACCTTTGAAGAAGGCACAAATAAACAAGGTAAATTGAAAACTAGCAAATGGCAGTTTACTTTCAAGAAAAAAAATAATTTTCTTAAAATAATAATAATAATAATAATAATAAATTGATGACTAAAAATGAGAAATGGAAGTCTATCTAAGTTAACTTATGCAAGCTCCTGAAGGCTCTTGAAGAACCCCTCAAAATCTCCTAAAGATATTGAAGACTAAAGACTCTAAAGACTCTATTTTTGCTCGAAAGCTCCTAAAGACTCTTGAAATTCCAAGCTCCTGAGAGCTCCTAGAGACTTCTGATGAACTTTTGAAGGCTCCTAAAGAACTCATAGGCTTGAAATAAATTAAAGTGTGCATTTAATCTGAATATTGTTTTCAAAATAATTTTCTAAATTAGTTAGACTAATTTTAAAATAGGTAAATATTTATGAATCTAGACATCTCTGCCACAATGTTAATTAAATGATAATAATAAATCAACTTTTAATCATTTCAAAAAGCATAGGATTGTCAAAATAAGGAATGATATGACATGGATGATGTCACTCAGGGACAACAAATCTCTTCATGATTTGGTTGTCTTTTCAAAAATCATCCCAAGTACATGATGACATGTGTAATGAATGTTGCCTATTGGAGCTGTAAATTTCTGCAATATTTTCACATATTTTGCTTGACCCTAAGTTTCCATATGGTCCTCATCCTAAAACACTAGGGTTTCTTTTCCTATCATTCTGCTCATTTTTTCTACATTGTATCCATCGGGTCTTGCATGATTCACATCGTGATATATGTCTCCCTGATCCATTTTGCATGTTTTAGCTTGCATGAGTCTATATTGCCTATCGGCAAGACTCATCTAGTGTCTCAGCGAATAGATTTTATTTGCAGATGGTTGTCGGCATAGCTTTCACAGGGTTTTGGTGACAGGAAGATGCATATTTTAGAAAGATTTTGGGCATCATTGTAATGTCACGCCAAAATCGTTTTGTCTTACTGACTGGTCAAAGTGGATTTTTATCCATGTAAGACTTTGTTTCTGAATAATGTCTTGGTGAGATCTCGTGGTTTCATGGACAATCACATTAAATGTTCTTTTCTGCCAGACATAGGGTATTCGGTATAGGGTCATAATGATTTCCATTTGTTTCACCGACCAACGCTTAAGGGATACATTTCGGTGTGAGTTGGGGCTTTCGATATATCGTCTTGGTGAATGACCTTCGTCTTGCCAATAATGCATATGGAGACTCCATTGGTATGAAAATATTTTTGGTCTTGGCAAACATGAGTGACTTCAAGGTATTTCGGTATGACATGGTGTTTTCTCCGAGATGTCTTGCCGATACTATATTGTCTTGGCGAAAGCGAGTGGGGAATGGTTTTCGGCATAGGAGCTGCTTTGTCTCGGTGACTCAGAGTTGGGTGAGAGGCCTTTAGTGAAACATTGTATAATCTATGTAAGGTTTCGCCGATAGTTACAAGTTAAAGCAACAAACATGAGACAAAGGGTTTCTATCGGTATATGAACAATACTCTCTTGGCAATATATTGTGGCTCAAGGCTTTCAGCTGAAAGAAGTTACCTCACTATGGAGTCTCACCGATGTTGTGTGGTTACAACAAGACTTAAAAAATAAAAAGAATATCCTTTGACCTCAGTGTAACAAGCAAGGTGCTACGGAAACCTAGGGTAAGCAATGACTTTCGATCAAACAGGATGAAGTCTACATGAGGTCTCCCCGAGAACAATAAGCTACGACAACAGTGAGCAAAATGAAAGGATTATATCGGTGAGAAGTATGCATGGTCATGGAAAATGCGGAATAGGGAAACATGGCAGGTGGCGATTGACGTTATTTTTCCTTCGGCATACTTGCGAACTGTCTTGGCGATTGGCTGGTGAATAAAATTTTCAAAAGTTGTTGGCCGACATGTGAAATTCTAAATACTGTTGTGGCTGACATGATCCTGAGCCCAATTTCTTTGATGGACGACATGAATTTGAAGTGTAATATTTTCTAATTCTGGTGTATATGTATGGCACCTGGATTGTAATTGAAAAAAAATATAATATAGATAGATACAATAGATTAGGAATGGGCATGGTAGAATAAAGTTCTCATTCTGGAGACCATGGTGCATGTTCTTAAATAGTGGTTTCAATGAAATTCAGCTGGTGTGACAGGTTATTTTTGGTATCAATTGTTTGTTAAGCTTATTGAAAAGTATTGCTGAAGCTATCTCCAATTTGGATTTTTTTGGTTGTTTAAATTGGAATAACAAGTTTATTTTGAGTTTATCTGTGCACATTTACTGCATTTGTGTGATTAATTAACTATTTCTCTCAAGTAGGGATTAAACCCTTTTCATTGATCATAGTAATTAGGAAGATTCATTTGGATTATTAAAGAAGAGCTCAGTAGTCATAATCTTGCATTGTTTATACAAGTTATGAACAGATCATATGCCTGCAATTTGATTTTTTGTCAGAATAAGTTGCCCACTTCTATTTCGTTTGACTTTGCATACCCAATCAAGCACTGGTCTCTGCAATTTCATTATTTGAATTCATTCAATCTCTTTTATCAGTTAATTAAGCATTCTAGGATTTAGATCAGAAGGTAGTTATTGAGTTTGGTTTCATTTTTTCACTATTATCTACCATTGTGGACAAAGCACATTAGAGGGATAATCATAAGATAAGCCTGCATTGTTCAAGAGAGGTTCACCCACCTAGGTCTAGTAGCACCTGAAGAGTAGAAGGTTTAATTATTTCAAGCCTTGTTCTGTTACCCTTAAACGTTGTGAAAGCTTGGCAACCTTTCGTGGTTCAAACCTACGTTTTTGAGAACAGATAACAAATTGGCAGCTCTGCTGGGGATTATATCAGAAAATTCAGTTGAATACCACATTATAGAGTCATTGGAGGAAAAGTTGTAATTTGAGAAATTTTAGAAAGGGTGTTTCCACTGGGAAAAGATCAGAAATAATGATTTTCCTACTTTTGGAAAAGTAGGTGGCGACTCTGAAAGATTTTTTGCAGTTTTTTAAACATGAATGGAGGAGGATTTTAGTTCAGGGGAGGTCATGTTGGAGCTCCTCATGGTTAGCAGTATGTGCCATATTATCATACACAATACTACAGTCCAATGTACCACCTTTTGTACCCACATAATACTCCCCCTTATCAGTATACAACCATGATTAGACAATTTGATTTGTCAGGGATTCCATTATCCCCTTATCCAATGGATGGCAGTTGGAGGGGTATTGTTCCAAAGTTTACAGGGTGTGATGTAATCACTGTTGAAGATCATTTAAGAAGTTTTGATGCTTTCATCCAAGATTTGGATGTGCTCTGCGAAGATTTACGCATGAATCTATTCATGATATCACTTGTTGAAGATGCTAGGGATTGGTTCAATAGCTTACCAGCTATCTCTATTGATTCTCTCCAAGGATTTCAAGATCAATTCCTCGAGAAATTTGGGAATCTAAGTGCACCATATTTTTCTCTTCGTGAATTATTGCACATTCAGAAAGATCAAAGTGATACAATTTATGATTTCAATCAAAGATTCAATAAGTTGCAGAGTAAAATACCTATTGGATCAAAGTTGCCAGATTTTGTAGCACTGAGTATTTATTTGAATGCATTTGATCCAAAGACAGGGTATGAGCTTAGAAATAAATTTCCAAGAGATTTGGCTAAAGCACAGAAGATGGCACAAACAATTGAAAACAATAGGAAGGTTGTTGGGATGATCAGTAAAAGAGATATTCATAGGGTTTCTCAGCAAAGCAACATATATAGGAACAAAAGGCCGAGGTTGCATGGCATGCCTTATAATACAGACTGGAAGGACAACAAACCTATAATAGCTAGGCCTGGAAGTGAGGGAGCTTCTGATCCATTGAGCAAGAAAGGAACCTATATGGTAAGTAACAATTACTTTTGTGATTTTTGTGATAAGCCACATTCCCTAGATCATTGTGTTGTAGCCCAAAGAGTACAAGAGGAGGGAATGCAGATGGAAAACAATGAAGAAGATCACACAATATATCTAGCCTCAGATAGTTCACCATGTTGAGGAGGATGAGGGTGTAGGGCTTATCTCTCTCACAACAAATTGTCATAGAGAGAGCAATGTTTGTTGTGAATATTCTGATGTTGATGATGAACCTGAGGATTTTGATCTACAGTCAAGGGATTCTTATACTTCTTATGAGGATCTAGATGAATAGGCAATGGGAGATATTGATTCATCAGATAGTAAGTATACAATACCTCTAGTTGCAGTTGAAAGTTATGAAGATACATCTGATGAAGAAGAGGTTTGCACATTTGAAAGTGATTTCCAAATTTTTTCAAACTTGTTGTATGATGAAGAGTTAAATGAAGATCAAATGATTTTTTGCCAAGGTGTGTCAATGAGTAAGTTTCAGATATTTTTAAATCCATTATATGAAAAGGAGGAAATAATTTTAGCCAAGCAAAATGATGGAATAAATGATTGCATTGATGATGTTTCTGATTTCCCATTCTCTGATGGTATTGGATTTATGTTTGATGATGACAAAAGCAAGGAGTATAATTGTAGTGATGAAAATATAGATACTTGTTCACTTTTTAGTGAACAAATTGCAGATTGGTTTACTTCTGAATACCAGGGATGTGAACATGATGAAGATCTTGAAGTTTTGTCTCCAACTTACTTTTGTTTTGATAGTGAAAAATCTTTGTGTAAAGATTCTTATGACTCCTTGTGTATTTCTTGGAATGATGGTGATACTTTTGGTATTGATCAAAAGTCTGTGTTTGTTCAGACGGAGGTATGTGGTTCTAAATTTTCTAACTCATGTGAAGAAGACATTTATTTACATACCAAAGATGATAGAATTCTAGATTTGATTGATTCATATATGCTAGATACTGGAGATGTGAGTTATAATCTAATGTTGATTCCAAATAATGATACTAAAGAGGTGCAAAAGGTTTCAAATTTGTGTGTTTCTGATAGCATTGATATAACAAAACATTTTGTTTCTCAAGTGAAGCACTTTGATTGTGAAATTCTTATACAGCTGGGAGAGTGTTTTAGAATACATAACAGTGAGAGAGATAATGAGGAATGTTGTATTTCATGTGTATGCATTTTGAATGTTGGAGATAACAGAGTTTTATATGATGATGGAGAATATAAACTGCTGAATATAGTTGGGAAGTTGGTACAGGCTGAGCTTGGTGGTTTTCTCAAAACTTGCATTAACAGTGACAGGAAGGATTGCATCTGTGTCTTCAAGAGAAATCTTATGAACTCAAAACAAAACCAGGTATTTGACAGGGGAAAGCATGGTTGGAGTTTCAGATTGTAATAGATCAAAATAGGAGAAATTAAAACACAAAGGATTGAGGGTTTCCCATGCTTGGACAGCTCTTGCTTATCCTCTTTAAAATTCTTTTCCATGCACAGTAGTTTAGGGTTCTATTTCACCTCCATTTTGCATTCATTTTGCATCCATTTCACTTCCATCTTGCATTCTCTGCATTCATTTCCATTGCCATTCATTCCATTTCTGCTCACTGGTTCATCATTTTGTGTCTGGTCTGCTCACCCAAAGATTTGGGATCCTTGCAATGATCTGACTATCATTCATCCCCAAACAGAGCCACTGTTGGAGCTGTAAATTTTTGTAATATTTTCACATATTTTGCTTGACCCTAAGTTTCCATATGGTCCTCATCCTAGAACACTAGGGTTTGTTTTCCTATCATTCTGCTCATTTTTGTCCATTGTATCCATCGGGTCTTGCATGATTCACATTGTGGTATATGTCTCCCTTATCCATTTTGCATGTTTTAGCTTGCATGAGTCTATATTGCCTATCGACAAGACTCATCTGGTGTCTTAGCAAATAGATTTTATCTGTAGATGGTTGTCGACATAGCTTTCACAGGGTTTCGGTGATAGGAAGATGCATTTTGTAGAAAGAGTTTGGGCATCATTGTAATGTCACACCAAAATCATTTTGTCTTACCGACTAGTCAAAGTGGATTTTTATCAGTGTAAGACTTTGTTTTTGAATAATGTCTTGGCAAGCTCTCGTGGTTTCACTGAAAATCACATTGAATGTTCTTTTCTACCAGACTGAGGGTATTCGGTATAAGGTCATAACAATTTCCATTTGTTTCACCATCCGACGCTTAAGGGATACATTTCAATGTGAGCTGGGGCTTTTGATATATCGTCTTGATGAATGACCTTGGTCTCGCCGATAATGCATATGGAGACTCCATTCGTATGAAAATATTTTTGGTCTTGGCGAACACGAGTGACTTCAAGGTATTTCAGTATGACATGGTGTTGTCTCTGAGATGTCTCGCCGATACTATATTGTCTTGGTGAAAGCAAGTGGGGAATGGTTTTCGGCATAGGAGCCACTTTGTCTCGGTGACTCGGAGTTGGGTGAGAGGCCTTCGGTGAAACATTGTATAATCTACGTAAGGTTTCCCAGATAGTTACATGTTATAGCAACAAACATGAGACAAAGGGTTTCTATCAGTATATGAACATTACTGTCTTGGTGATATATTGTTGCTCGAGGCTTTCAGCTGAATGAAGTTAACTCACTATGGAGTCTCACCGATGTTGTGTGGTTACAACAAGACTTAAAAAATTAGAAGAATATCCTTTGAACTGGGTGTAACAAGCAAGATGCTATGATGACCTAGGGTAAGCAATGACTTTCAGTGAAATAGGATGAAGTCTACATGAGGTCTCCCCGAATGATAAGCTATTGTGACAGTGAGAAAAACAAAATGATTACATCGGTGATAAATATGCATGGTCATGGCGAATGCAAAATAGGGGAACACTAGCAGGTGGCGATTGATGTTATTTTTCCTTTGGCATACTTGAGGACTGTCTTGGCGATTGGTTGGTGAATAAAATTTTCAAAAGTTGTTGGTCGACATGTGAAATTCTAAATTATACTGTTGTGGCCGACATGATCCTAAGCCCGATTTCTTTGATGGATGACATGAATTTGAAGCATTATATTTTCTAATTCTGGTGTATATATATGGCACCCGAATTGTAATTGAAAAAAAAGATAATATAGATAGATAAAATAGATTAGGAATGGGCATGGTAGAATAAAGTTCTCATTCTAGAGACCATGGTGCATCTTCTTAAATGGTGGTTTCAATGAAATTCAGCTTGTGTGATAGGTTATTTTTGGTATCAATTTTCTGTTAAGCTTATTGAAAAGTATTGTTGAAGTTGTCTCCAATTTGATTTTTTCTAGTTGTTTAAATTGGAATAACAAGTTTATTTTCAGTTTATCTATGCACATTTGTGGCATTTGTGTGATTAATTAACTATTTCTCTCAAGTAGGGATTAAACCCTTTTCATTGATCACAGTAATTAGGAAGATTCATTTGGATTATTAAAGAAGAGCTCAGTAGTCATAATCTTGCATTGTTTATACAAGTTATGAACAAATCATATGCCTGCAATTTGATTTTTTGCCAGAATAAGTTGCCCACTTCTATTTTGTTTGACTCTGCATACCCAATCAAGCACTGGTCTCTGCAATTTCATTATTTGAATTCATTCAATCTCTTTTATTAGTTAATTAAGCATTCTAGGATTTAGATCAGAAGGTAGTTATCGAGTTTGGTTTCATTTGTTCACTATTATCTACCATTGTGCACAAAGCACATTAGAAGGATAATCATAAGATAAGCCTACATTCTTCAAGAGAGGTTCACCCGCCTAGGTCTAGTAGCACCTAAAGAGTAGAAGGTTTGATTATTTCAAGCCTTGTTCTGTTACCCTTAAATGTTGTGAAATCTTGGCAACCTTTCATGGTTCAAACCTGCATTTTTGAGAGCTAACATTGCCAAACTTGCAAATTGAATTGCAAGCTTCAAGTTGTGGTGTGTGAATCATCTAGAGCAGTAAGGAATTAAATGTAGGCTATTAATGGCATGTTATGTCATTTTCAAAATTGGTTGCTCCCAAATCAAGAAACAAATTAGTCCACACCTTTTTGGTAAGTAATTTAGACTGCTAGTTGAAGTCCACTAACGAAGTCTGCCATTTTTGACAAAGAAAGATGGGGAATAAGAGAAATTATAAACCAAAGAACTTTAATCTTGATTTAGAGACCAACAGATTGTTTGAAGAAGTTGGGTGGCTAAATTTTGTGATGTAGTATGAAGGCTTCCAACTAGAAATGGTTAGAGAATTTGTGACAAATTTCAACATAAATGTCACCAAGGTAAGGGGAGAAGTAATAGAAATCACACCAGAAATTATAAGTAAAATTTCTAAAATTTTGAATGAAGCAAAACTAGTTAACAAAGGCTGAGTTAAGTTTGGGAAATTGGTGGCTACATTCCACCAAGAGCTAGAAAGAAATCCAAAGATACAAATGCACAAAGGAGACTAGCATGGCATAGCTTGTAATAGTTTGGACGAACCATGGAGGACTGTTGTGACTTGGCTTATGAAGTTCTTCATCTAAGATGGGTAGAATGGTACAATACTAGGTCTAGGAATGCAAATTTTAATACATTTAAGGTATGGCCAAACAAAACCTTCAACTATGATAAATTTTCATGTGTTCTTATTTCAGCAAGTTTCTTCCTTGATTTTGAGAGTAAAATCTATGGGGTAATCTTCTATGAAATACCAAGGGTTGATACGTTTGATGATTAAATACCATTTCTTAAAGAAAGAAACTAGGAAGTAGGGATGGTTAGAATTTTTTTTTGCACTTGTAGGAAAGCAAAAAGGGAGACCCACAAGGGTCCGACCCTCATCCAAAAATACAAAAATGGAGGAAGGAGAATCTTCTAAGAAAAGGGGAAAAAGAAAATTTCCAGAGATATATAGGGTAATGCATACTAGGTCAAAAAACAGACAAGAAGTCCAAGAGGAAAACCCTAGACCTATTGAAATGGTAGTGTCCACTCTTGAAGTGGTGCCTATAAGTCAAAATTCTATTTCTAAAAGCCTTGTTAAATCCCCTAAACATGAAAATACTCATACCCTTATACAATCTTTTGAGAGACCTCAAAGTCCCCCTAAAAACCCAATGTCAACTCCTAAAGATAACCCTATTTTTGAAGTCTATGACTCTGCCAAAGAGTTTGGTGCACAATTTGAAGAGCAAGAGGGCTTTGAAGAATTTGAAAAAAAAGAGACTATGAAATCCCCTTGACCTTCCCCACAACAAGAGAAGAGGAAAGGAAAAGAACCTTTAATTGAAGAAGAGGGACCCCAAGAAGAATTGAATAAAGAAGAATTAGAAACTAAGGAATTGATGAGAACAATGAAAATATCCTGCTTAGAGGCTGAATTAGAATAGGAAAGAAGAAATGTGCAATTCTTTGAAGAAAAAATAAGAAAAGAAGAAGAATTGCAACAATTAGTCTACAAGAACAAGAAATGGAAAGAAAAGTTGAGAAGAATGAGGAAAGGATTAAATAACAATTAAATAAAATAGAAGATGGTCAGCAATAAGCCAATATGCAAGCACTAATAAGTGTAGAGGAAATTTAAAAATTGAAGGAAAAGTTGCAATGGAAAGAAGAATAATTAAAACACCAATCTATGTAGTTCTATGAACAAGAAGCCTCTACTTCCTCCGCTCCTCCACACAAGCTTGCATTACCTTCCATAATTCCTCATATTCCTTACACTCCTCCTATGCAACCAACTCCAATTCAGCCTCGATACCATTCTTTGGAATTTTTCAAATATAAGGAGGAAAACAAAGTGTTAAAAGAATAGATACAAAATTTAGAAAAATAAAATAATGAGATTGAGAGAAGACTTGAATGGGTGTAGAAATCAGTTCTGCGATGCTTTCCATGAGAAGACCAGTTGTAACATATTCTTTGTTTCTTAGAGAAATTTTTTTAGAATGGAAAATAAATCAGTTAATTCCAGGAAGGACTTCGGATTACAGTGAAGATCATTATTTCCTTAAAGATTACTTTAACAATCACCTGGACATTTAGAATCTAATGTGTGAGTTCTACCAACATGGGTTTTTAATGGGGGATAATGATGACACAAAGTTGAATATATATGTTGGTGAGCTTCAGATTAGGTCATTTGTTTCTTTAATGCAAAACCATGTAGATTGGTAAAATAAAATAAATAAGTACAAAGAAGCTCAAAGAAAATGTGGATTTCCAATGAGACCTATCAAGCTACATGTTGAAATATATATCAATGCTATAGATTAGTTGTCAAGTTAAATGATGTTAATCCCCTCTATGTCTCAAATCTATTTGATAGCATTGCATCATTCCAAAATGTGGAAGCAAAACTGCCACCATTAGTACTATGGCCTTGTGAAGAAAGGTACTAGCTTATTCCAGAATCATTCAGGAGAAGGGAGGGAATTAGTCTAAATAATATTAGTTGGAGTTTAATCAGATTCAAACATATCATCACTCTAATCCAACAGTAGAAAGAATTATTGATGGGCATAAGATTCAAAATTCCAATTATTATAATGCCAGAACCAAAGCTAAAGGAAACAAAAAATTTACAAGTTCCAGTAATGAGGATGTGGTTTAAGAACATAAGAGGAAACTATGGCTATTTCTGAAACAACACAAAGAGGATGGTTTTGATTGTTTCACCTAGATGGAGGCACTAAACAAAGAGAAAGAGAGAGAGCACCATAATTTTGGATGATGAACCATGAGGACATGGTCCAAAGGCAGTTGGGGAGAAAATGATGAGAGATTAAAATACTTTCATTTAAGGGTTTTTATGTTTAAAAAGACTTGTTTTTACTGTTAATTGACATAACTGGAGATAGACAATAGATTAACATATTTACTTATTTTACTTTATGTTTAACTAAATTAGCAGATATTTTGGAAGTAATAGCTTATGCTAAATGTGTTACTTTATGATGACTTTGGATGAGATGATTATGCTGCATTAATCTTTATTGCCATGATTTTTGTCCTTTTTATAAGGGTATCTTAAAAATTAATGCGACAGTTAAACTCTCTATCTAATCCTAAGGAATGACTATCCCATAGATAGGCCCTACTGGATAATGAGTCACTCAAAATCTGAATCGACTTCTTCATAGTCGGTTGAGGAACTTTTACTTCCAGAACCAATCTAGTGTAGTTCTGGCATAGTCCTCCATAGTCAACTTCAGTTCTATTTTTAGTTTCATTTTGTAATCTATAGATGGTTGCTTTAAGTTTTGGAAATTAATGCCATGTTAGAAGCTAATAAGGATATTTAATAAATATCCACATTTCATTCTTAGTTAGGAATTAGATAATTTTCAATTAGAATTTATGTAATCACAAGAAATACTTTGTTCTGCATTCTACTTTTGATAAATGAGAAATAAAGCAAGAAGTTAATTAATTCACTATGTTGAAGGATCTTACCAAAGGAAGAGCAGGGTCAACTCAACCTTTGGAATGATCTTATGGTATTTTTTTAAGTGTTATTATTTTATAATATTAATATCTATAGTAGAAACTAATTTTGAATTGTTCAATCATTAAAATCATCTTCTATCTTGGTAAATGTTAAGATCAGATAATCTATTTATAATTGTGTTTTAAAGTTTCAGTTATTATGGTTAAGATCGAATCATTTCAATGTTTATATTTGTTTACGAGAAATGTTAAATTGAACCATTAGAATTTTTGAACAAGTTTCTTTTATAAATTAGGTTTAGATACCATTTGAATCAATTAGAATTTATGTTTTTTTGTTAGGCTTCATTAAAGCAATGTTAGGAATTTATGGAAAGATGGAGTTGAAGTCTATTCAAAATATTTTCATGGAGATTAGTCTTTATGTGTTTTAGAATAATCATCATTTTCCTGCAATTCATTTCTACTCTTAAAGTAATCATTAATTGTCTCCATGAATTGGTCTAAATCGAAGTCAATAAAGTTAGAATTAAGTCAATAGAATTTTCAATTATAAATTAAAGTAGATTTAAATCTTAGGAATGAGTCACTACAATTTAGATCCTAAAAGCTCCTGAAGTAGGAAAAACAATACCTGAAGTCATTTTTTATAGTGCAAATCCCCCAAAAAGAATTTGTGACAACTATCCTTATCGCATATTGCTCTAAGACACACCCAGTTTGATAAAAGAATTAATGAAATGATGGAATTTGTGACATCAACAACCTTTCCCATCATCAAGTATGGTTGATTGTAGTAACCATAGCAAGATTAGTTGGTGGATAGTTCATGGAAATGTTTTTAGTCTTGTCCTAATAGAAACAATAGAAAATAGGGTTTTTGACAAGGGAAAATACCTCTCCAAAGTTTTGGGGCCCTAGGGCCACCAAGTGAAGTTTAAGCTTAATGAAGTTGCACTGGCTAGTTCAAAGCTTGCATATCATAAGAGGCTTCTAAGAAAATGGGAAGTGGATATTTTTGTACACACCTATAAATTATGTATATATGGTGTCCTAGTTTTGGTTCTCTATGTTTGGTCTACTTCAACCTAATATTATGATATCTCACTTTATTTTGGTTGAATAAACGTCTCCAATAGGACACACTAATGGAACCCCTAAAAATTCCTCATGTTCCATTTCAAAATTCTGCAAAATTTGGATTAATCCCTTTTCTTGGGGGTATGTACATGATCATAATGGAAAAATAGGCCCTTAAGTGGCAAAAAATAATTTAAAAAAAGAGTTAGGCAAGTTGATGTAAAAATTTGAATAAGTTATCTTATTATTTCAAAAGTATTTAAGAATATAATCTTTAGAAAATTGAATTTAGTTTCTAAACTACTAGGTTTTTTTTTTTTAAATCTATTTGGTGAAAATTTGAAATTTCAATGTAGAAATACTTAAATTTCAGGGAAATAATAAGAAGTATGTGTCTTTCTGACCACCCTAACCACAATAAAATGATAATATTTTTCTATAATATTGTTTATATAAATAGAGGACTCATCTCCTGATGTGATGCATATTTTTTTATAATTTTTTTCTAAGTAAATAATTAATTATGAATTTTGTATTACAACTTTTAAAACATATAAAAAGTTGTATGCCTGACAACCTTAACATGGTAAAAAATCATGAATTTTTTTTTTTTTTAATCCTATAATATGCAAAGCATAGAATGTGATGAATATTTCAGATTCAAAAAATGTGATATCATTTGAAAGCTATAGATGTTTTTCAATGAGCCTATCAATCAAGACATTAGTCATAATTCAAATAGAAAATGAATAAAAAATATTTATTAAATTCAAAATAAAGCATAGTTTATATTGGTGGAAATCTGAGAATCTCCTTTAAAAAACCTTTTTGTTTCATCGATTTTGGGTAAAAAAAAGTTGTCAGCCACATACCCTACACATATCAATTATATCACCACTTTTTGGCCCATCATGATCCTAGATATACCCTTGGAGCTTAGGGTTTTGATTACCGTCACTATTTTTATGGTTTTATGTTGCTAGAAACCTTTCCTAAATGATTCCTAAGCCTACGTCCTTACCAATGTTCTAATTCTCCATTGAATTCTTACTACTAGATCCAAGTAATTTAAGTAATGACTCATGGCTTTTTCCTCATTGATAAACCAACCCCTTGATCTTAGTGGTCTTGGTTGCTACCCACTGTCGTATGGAAAATATTGTTATATTAATATGGGTCAAAAATTGTCTAATTTTTGGTTAGATCCTAATTTTGGATTAAATTTTTTCATCGTCAACTTAAATTTTAAAGCCTTGCACTCATGTCCTTACTCGCCATGCACCTAGTTAGGCCCATCTTATAAGACTAAAAAATTTGGCATGTGCAGATCTTGTATTTTATGGTGTCTGCTGGATCATGATTGGTGAATCATAACTATTCCTTGTGCCCTTGCTCTATCTTATTTTCCATTTAATTATTCCCACAAGTTGGCAAGCACAAGCCACATGTCTTCTACATTGGTGGGAATAGTACCTTAGAAATATTTGTGAGTGGTCATTGAGTGATGTGGCTTTATCTTGTCCACTCCCCACCACCCCGTCTTGTTTTATTTTGTATTAAGGAAATGTCATGAGTTAGTGAGTTTCTAACACCTATTGCTTCATGGAGGGACCTACTTGGGTTGGGAGTAAATGGGGAATATTAACAAATTTAGCTGAGAGGACATGAAGGATAAATTGTGCCATATTTGAATTAATTTCTTTTGGAACGTATTCAAATTAGGAAGATCTAAGATATTAGAAACAAGCACATGAACAATTGCATAAGATTGTATTTAGTTGATTGCATACAATGAAGGATTGGACATACTTATGTAGACTCAAGTGAACTCAACATGAGATCCCTAAATGGTGGAGTTTAACTCAACATGTAATGGAGTTCTGACTCAGACAAGAGTGAGATAACACAATACATGAATCGGTTAAGTTGCTTAACTAATTGAAATGCATGATTAATACAATAAAACTCACAATTAGAACTTGATGATCTTTTCCTATGTTTACATTAAGCACTAGAGTAAATTAAGGATGATTAATTCACTCCAATACCCCCTGAATGAAAATTGAGGAGAAGCAAAAAATGATGAAGGAAAAGAATCGAATGATGGATGCAGAATGGGTCTCAACGATAAGGTTTGATGAGGTACCCATGAACAACATGAAATCTATCATAATTGGAGAAAAGGAGAAAACCACATGGGAAAAACTCCTCTCCAAAAGAGAGAAAAAGAAAGATATGAATTCCCCCATAAAGAAAGGGCTCCTATGCTAATGGTGAATTCCTAAAGATAGAATATGATCCACTACCTACAAATGAAAAAGATGCATTAGTGATTGGAGAAGCCAAACCAATAGAATGAGTGATTTTGGAATTTGAATCTAGATGGTGTGTGCCTTTGAAAACTACTGACGTGTCCACATGTCAAAAAGAAATGATGTCAATCCAAAATCTTGAGAAGAATGATAGAGAACAAGCACCAAAGGAAAGAAAGATCGTGGTTCAACATCGATCATGTGGCTATCAACAAATTATTCAAAATAAAGAAGAAAGTTGCAACTGTTGAAGAACTTCTAAGATGCCTTCCATTAGGGAGGATGCCATTGTTTATCCAATGCTCAATATTGTCCTACTAGAAAGAAACTCTAGAAGCACACAAGGATGTGACTCTAGAAGCTCATGTAGTCAAGAACCCTACTAGAGAGAAACTCATGGAAACTCTGGAATCTCATGTAGATAGGAATTTAGAAAAAAAGAACACTTTCAACTGCCTATTAGATGAGCAATGCAGAGCTTGATAGTTAATTAGCAAATTTTAATATTCTAAGTTTGTTTATTCAAAATAAAAATGAAAGAAACCTATATTAGAAGCTGAAATAAACATGCATGCAGGGTATGTGTAGGATCACAATGGGCCAAAAAGTGGTAATATGTAAGTGATATGAAGGCCCATGTGGCTGACAACTTTTTTTTTACCCAAAATTGATGAAACAAAAAGGGTTTTTAAAGGAGATTCTTAGATTTGCACCAATATAAACTATTCTTTAATTTGAATTAAATAAATAATTATTATTCATTTTTTATTTGAATGATGACTAAAGTTCTGATTGATAGGCTAATTGAAAAACATCTATATCTTTCAAATGGTATCACATTTTTTGAATCTAAAACATGCATCACATTCCATGCTTAGCATACTATAGGATTAAAAAAAAAAATTGAATTTCATGAAGTTTTGACCAAGTTAAGGTGGTCAGACATACAATTTTTTATATTTTAAAAAATTTGTAATAAAAAATTCATAATTTATTATTTACTTGGAGAAAAATTACAAGAAAATTATATGCATCACATAGAGACATGATGAGCTACTTATATCTAAAATATTAAAAAAAAAATATTATCATTTTATTGTGGTTAGGGTAGTCAGATAGACACCTACTTCTTATTTTTTCCATGAAATTGAAGTACCATTGCATTGAAATTTAAAATTTTCACCAAATAGATTTAAAAAAAATAAAAAATAAACCTAGTAGTTTAGAAACTAGATTCAATTTGCTATAGATTTTATTCTTACATATTTTTGAAATAATATAGATAACTTATTCAAATTTTTATGTCAAGTTGCCTAACTAAACTTTTTTTGATTTTTTTGCCACTTAAGGGCCTATTTTTTCCATGATGATCCTATGCATACCCTGCATCTAGAAACAAAGGTTTACATCTACCTCCATTGTGGTGAAAAAACCAACCTCACATTTTTTTTTCCCAAATTGGTAAATACCCCTTACAAATTTTCCCATATATCTACAACCCCCTTCTATTTTTTATTTTTATTGCATGTGCCTTTTAACATAACTAAACATGCCAAAAATTAAGAAAACAAAAATAATATTTGAAGGAAGAGAAAAAGAGAAAAGGAGGTAAAAAGAGGTAGCCAGATTTGAGATAAGGTGGCCAAGCCAAAGTAGTGATTTGAGACAACATAATTTTTGAGCAATATGTCTCCTTCACAATGGATTTTCACCTATGAATGGAGGTCAAACATGTATGAAATATTCTTTGATGGTGCACCAAAGAGGGAATGTGAGAAGGCCTTATGTGGGAATGGATAGGGTTGCGTCAAGTAGCATCCAAAATCCCATTTTTTTCCATAGGTTAACTACTCCAATAGCCTACAAAATTCCTTCAAATTGGCCACCAAACAATCTATTCATGCTTGCAAATGTTAACTAAATTGTGACCTTCACTGTAGCAAAATGTGACTCTTTGATCCAAAAAAAAGGAATGGTGTGGGGGGTGTTGGACCTGAGTGATGTGCAAGTGGTAGAGATCGATTATTTCCATGCACAACAAAGGGTTAGCATCCCCACACACAACAAATATATTGCGACATAGAGTAGGTATTATGCCCTATGTAGTGATTTAAATAACACCCAAATCATTGACTAAGTGAAATTGGCACCCCCTAGCTGGTTGAGGAATGATGACCTCCACATAGTTTTGGGTGACTTGCATGAAATTCATGGCCATATGGGCCTACAATGAATCAGCTATGGTAGTTTTCTCGTGGGCCTTCAAAGGAAACACTCCATCCAATAACTTGTCGATGCTTCCCAAATGCCCAAATCTTGACCTATAGATCAAGTGTAGTGGCCTTTGGGATATTAATGCCTACAAATTGGGAGATTTAAAATGTCAATTCCTTCTTGTTGTGAGTAAATTTTCAAGTCGACTCCAAACAATGTCTCCAAAATTATTTAAGGATTTCTAACCATCTTCCTGTAATTTTAAACTCACAACAATGGAAAAAAACTAAATACACTATTCAATTATGTCTTGCTCTATCTCCACCCAAAGCTTTGATACCATATTAGAATTAGGAAGACCTAATAGCTTTGAAAAAATCACACAAACAATTGCATAAGATTTTATTTAGTTTACTTCATACAATGAAGGATTGAATATCCTTATGTAGACTCAGGTGAACTCAACATGTAATGAAGTTTTCACTGAGACAAGAGTGAGATAACAAAGGGTGTTGTCATAATAGTGGTTTACAATTCCTGAGAGGAACAAATTTTAGCTGAAATCACATATTTTTAGAAAATATAATGATTTAAGCCTTAAAAAGTTCCATGTTAAGGATTCCAATTGAAGAGGGTTTGATCAAATCACCTTAGATCAAACCCCCTTGGATAGAACCTCGCTAGTTTTAAACCATACCTATAAATGCGTCTCCTTTACACCTATCAAAATGCTGATAAAAAATCACTTTTGATTTAGATTTTGGGGGATCAAATGAATTCATTTAAAATTTATTTCAAATGACTATGGTATTTTAGAACAAGCTATCCAATGAATATAATTTTAATATGTTTTGGTTTTGTTATGTATTTGTTTTTAAGTTTTATTAAACATAGGTTTTTCATCGAAAATGAATTTCTTTGTTCTTCACATGTGGAAAAATAGTAGATTATCAAAAAAAAAATTGAAAAATATGAGTGCACCAGATATTGAAGTCCTTGATCCAACAAAAAATAAAAAATTTTGACATATACAAAAAGTTATGCATTATCAATATGTGTCTAAATTGTAATTTGTTTGACTTTGAAACTTGATTAAGGAAAAAATATTCAATAAAAACTATCTAACCAAGTGGAAGCACTAGATATCAGAGTTACAAATCTAAATTTGAAAGAATTATAATTTTATCCTTCATGGAAAAAAGTTATGCATTATACTGTGTGTCACTTTTTAAAAATGTTGTTTTCTGAAAAAAATCTATTTTCGTGGGAGATGGAAAAAGAAGTGCAATTTGATTCCAAAAATTTTGAAAAAAATATTTTTAGAATCTACAGAAAAAATTTGATGAGACTCTAGTTTTTGCCATCTTCAAATTCCTCACAGTTTAGCCGTTATAGGTGCCCGAATGTGAAGATTTAGTTAAAAATAATAATTTCAGTGTCTAGTTTGGCCAAAAATTGTAAACCGCTATTATGGGATCACCCCAAAATGAATGAATCATTTAAGTCACTTAACTAATTGAAATTCATAATTAATGCAATAACACTTGCAATCAAAACTAGATGATCCTTTCCTAAGTTTTCATTAAGCACTAGAGTAAATTAATGATGATTAATTTACTCCAAAGCAGATGTTCAATATTTGAGGATTTCTTTTGATTACGATCACCAATTCTATCAGATAATGGTATGCACAAGAAGGTGATATTGAATTGTGGAAAGGTACAGTCTGATGGCTTGAGATTAAATCATGACCACTCCCTATCATCCTATCAATATGAGTTGCAAGTAGATTAATTCTCATAAGCAAGCTAGAAAACAAGACATGATAGGCTTTCTTAAATGTTAAGTGGGTGATTAAGTGTGTAGATAGAGTGGATGTCTATCCACATGGGATTTTTTCATTGGAAAAAGGTAGAAAGCACATGCAATTAATTTTTTCATAATAAATTACCTTGATCTCATCTATCTGTCGATCCATCTTGATGGATGATCAATGACCGAGATTCAAAATTAAGTGACTAATTGCTAAGTCACTCACACAAGCCTACTTGGAGCATTAATGGTTGACATGCTCAGATTTCTCAATAAAATGGGAGTTGAAAGCCATATTTTCTTCACAATTCCAATCAAAAGCTAAGAAATTGAGCTTAAGTTTGTGAAGAAGATGCCATGAAAGACTATGGCAAAAAAGTTGTAAAGGAATTGAAGTTAGTTCATCCTGGGTAAGTTGGTATCCACATTTTTATGTGTTGAATGGATATCTATTGGCTAGTATAGAAAAACTATTGTAAGCTCTATAGGTTTTGTTACCTAGGATTTGCAAGGGTTGTTTTTGTTCAAGAATTCACATGGGTTGATAGAATTTCCACATAGTTGGGAAGAGTTGTTTTCTTGCAAATTTATGAAGTTTCTCTATAGTTGTTGTTATTTTCTCCATGAGAATGGGTAAACCTAGTATGTTTTCCCACCCAGTCAAAAGTTCTAGGAGACTTAGTTTGCTTGAGTCCTAAGATGATGCAGTTGAAAATGAACTTGGCTTGTCAGGAGCTCTTGGAATGCCAAAGGATATGAGGAATTCCTGTGGTAAGACTAAGAAGGGTGGTATAAGGAGTAGTTACCACCTAAGGAATAGAATTTTTGGTCATGACCTAGATGAGTATGGTAAGAAACTAGCTAAGTCTTATGGGAAGAAAAATAACAAGTACTACAAGGATTATGATTCTTATTAATATTCAGATGGCCCTTTGAGCGATGAAGAAAATACTAACCAAGAGTATGGCCATTACCTTCTTACTCTAGTGCCACAAGAGGATTTTGATGCTCAGGAGGGGTAGTAGCTTCTCAAGTTTTAGCACAAACATGGAGCAGGCATGCAAACTATAATTTTGAAGAAATAGGGTAGCACCTCAGTTCTATTTTTTTTTATGACACCATTGCCACTATAGAAAACTCATCCTCTTCAACAAGTATATGGTTTTTTGTATTTATTGCTGACATGGGAAATTTTTTGGTTGGTGTGAAGGAGAGGTGTTGGACACCATTTATTTGACAAAAAATATGCCTTTTTTGGTTAATATGAATTTTTTTTCCTTGGGTACTGATGGAGAATCTTCTTTAATTGACGTGGATAAATGATTTTGGTGGTACTACAACAATGAATGATGTCATTTCGAAGGCTAGCTAGTATTCTTCAATGAACTTTATAGAGTTTTTTCTTTTTCTTTCCCCCATTTTGCAATGAGTAAATGTAACTATCTAGGGAATCTCTAAAATTAAAGTGAAATTATCTATCAAATGCAAATATGATTGTAATTGTAATTTTTCTTGATGCTTGTCACTCCCATATATTTATAAATGGGATTTTAGTGCTAGTTACACAAAATTTGGTTGGTTGCTCTAGAATTGATCACATAAAGAATTGTAAAGGATACTAAAAATTTTAGTGTCAAGTCTAGCGTTCAAGTTTGCTAATATGTACATGAAGCTATGATAGTGATACTAGCATAATAGAATATAATAGTGCAAGTTTGACACCATTTCCTCTCCTATGTACTAGTTTTATAAACAATAAATAATATAATCAAGGGTTATCTTATATGTGTCTATTGATTTCCAATGGGTGTATGGTTTTTTTTGGCTTATTAATTCAAAGAACTAATGTAAATGCTTGAATAGAGCTATAGGTTTGTATTAAATTAAGTGCTAGGATGCTAGTGAGAAGTGATGGTTGAGACATAATGTTGAAATAATGTAATTCAATATTCTCAAAGATTTCAATAAATGTCATGTGTGAAAATTGTTGTCAAATTATGTGGTTATTAGTATTAACTCTATTCCAAGCATGAAGCATTGGTTTAAGTGAGGTAATCATCTTGCATTGTGTTTATTAATTCAAGGAAAAATATTCATTAAATTAAATTCTCTGAAATGGTTACAATGATACGAGGATTTATCATTCTCATGCTTTGAATGTGAACTATTATTAAGAAGTAGCCAACTTCTTTGATATGTTCTATTAGTTGAGCCTTTACATGAGAATTATTTGTGTCTTACAATGTTTATGATAAAAATGTCACAAGAGTATCATGAGAACATTGTTAGGATTATGCTCTTGGGTTTTCACAGAGCCCAAAGTGTAGAAGTAAGGGCCTAAGAATTCACACTTCTTTGTTCTCTAATACTTTCGTTTAATTATAATTGGATTCTAACAGATTCATGGGTGAATGGTTAGATTAATTTTGGTTCTTGTGAATATAAATTTCCTAAAGCTCCCTTCGGGTTGTTTGTATTTTGCTAAGTCCGGCCCACATCCCATACATTAGAATATCATCGACCCTATTTTTAAAAACTTCGCCCATTTCCACCACATGTCCTCCCATCGCTCTTCACAAGGATTCCCTATTTTGTTTCTTTAGTGTTCCCTGCCATGCCTACATGTTTCAACCATGTGAGCATTTCAGCAATCCTTCCTTTTGCTTCCCCAATGAGCCCCGTCTACATACCACATAACATTAGTCCATGTACACTTTTTGGTGGACCTCACAGTCAATGCCAATAGCAAGTAATTCTCCACGTGTCTTCCCTACATGGGTTTTCATCACAAGGAGGGAAGAATGAACCACAAGCCTCAACCTATTACCACATGTCCTAATCAATTCCATGAGTAAGTGACATGTCTACACAATGTTTTACTAGGACCACTACCATCATTCACAGGGGATGCATCTGGCTTGAAGGTGACTATGTTCTATGGATCAAATTATTTTCTATTACAATGGGCTTAGGAAATCATTGCTTTATGCATCATTGCTCATGATGAGGGAATATTTTTTGTTATTGTCTCACTAGGCAGTGGGATTCTTTTTTATTTATACTACTTCTTCCTTCTGAAAATGTGTTGTAAAGATACAAAAAAAATTATGAAAGACACAAGACCTTTTTATACTATTTTTAGATTATTGTATAAGACTCACAGACTATGCCATTGATCAACCTTTCTATTTTCTTAAGATATTTGATAAAATATTCTACTATGCCATTACTATACTAAGTAGTTTATTTTTATAATTTTTATGATTTCAACATAATATTTGGTGATTTAGACCATGTCTTTTACTCTTGTTTTTAGTAAATGTGTATGGGAGTTATTTAATGTTACTGAATAAATTATTTAGGTTTTCATCTTTGATTTTGGTTATTTTGGGACTTAGTAGATTGTTGAATGGGCCCTTAAATTGCATCCAAAAGATATATTTATTGTGCCTATATCTACATCTCGGTGCATCACCTTAGTTAGATCTTTATTTTTATATTTTCTTCCTTTTCCCATTCCAAAACCCCAAATATAGAAGAAGCTAACTTCTTCGAAAACTAGGAGGTCACTCAGTTGAGTGCAATTGATCCCCCCATTAACTAAGTTTCCCATAAGATTGTTACCATGTTATTTTTTGGCATCAACAGTTTCTATTTCCGGCACACCCATTGGGGTTGCTAAAATGTACCTAAACCTAAAGTGGGTGTATGAGCCATCGACCTATTACTAGATCCAAAACAACTTAGTGCCACCATTAGTAACAACATGAACTAGAACCCATCTAGTGAACATTTTGATCCCTCCACCAACCATGTTGCCAATAGCTAATAGAAGTCATGTGGCATGGGATGTTAAAATTCCCCTTGTAGCACCACTAGCACTTGTCGCTTGGGCCTAAATTCTAACCTTTGCTTTTAAAGCTATACTAAAATTCACCAAGGATGGAATGACAACATCATCCAAACACATACAAGATGTGATGGACATGTATTTGGTACACAAAGTTACTAACCAAAATATAGTACTAAGATTTCTTGTAGCCTCTTTCAAGTGTAAGGCATTAGATTGGTAACACACTATACAACCTAACACTATCGACACCTAGGATCAGCTCGAAGATCCTTTCTATGAAATATTCTTGAATGATGGAGATAGGTCCTTGCTATACCATCAACTAGTGACCATAAAGCATGCTTGTCATGAAGCCATGATTGATTTCAACACCCGGTTCCATACAACTTGGTAGAGGATCTAGGATACTATCTATTAGTCAACGAAATTGGTATTCATTTTCTACTTGAAATCAATCAATTTCAACATTTGGATGGTGATCCAATCCCTTGGAAGAACCACACTACTAGATGCATAGAGCATCACTGTCAAGGTGGAGAAAAATCTGATAGACATCGAGAATTTTTGACCTCAGCCCATTATGTGTATATTTCTTGAAATCTTAGTTCTCACCCAAGAGATTCCATCTACTAGTGGATCCTCTCCTCATCAATCTATGTACACATATTTGAATGCACCACATAATGTTGCTTTTACATCTGAATTTTCTAAGCATGAGATGAGTGACGTCAAGGAAATGTTGTGGATTATTGCCAACGAAATAATTAATATCAAGTAGAACTAGTCCATGCATCCAAAGCTAAGCTACCAAAATTATCAACGAGGATGATCTTCTTACCAAAAAAACTAGTTCCAATGAGGCTCACACACAAATTTGTAGGCTCAAAAAACTAATAAAATAGTTCCAATACCTACTCCGCTCCAAGGTGCTCACCCAAGCTCGAGTAGAGAGCTAACAATAGGGGAAAAAATATCGCCAATGACATCAATCCCCAGTGCTTCCCCTATGGTGACACACATATGCCTTGAAATTTTCCAAGCGACAACCTACAACAAAATGTGGCAAAACAATGTATCCAAGGCACAATGTCAAATCTTAGAAGTTATGTATATGCCTCTCCAGAAATGGAAAATGTGGTACTCATCACAAAAATGCAACAAATGTCCCTGGAGCAAGAAATAGATATAGGTCATGATCACGTGCTCTTCTCAAGGATGGAAAAAGAAGAAGCAATGTTTGCAAATGATGCATACACATTGAAAGATTTACAAGTGTAATCTAATTACAATACTCACTCAAAGAGGAGATTTACGGGTCAACCACTCATCCTATAGCTTAAAAGTGCCTCTGACCAGACTCCTAGTACCTCCATAGTTGCACAACAATTTCAGTTGTGAAAGGAAATTATTATAACCAGGGCTAAGGAATATAAGCCTTTAAATGCACCACCATTCAATGTGGTGGAAAAATTGAATAAATCCTCAACTAATGTATCCCTTTGGGATATCTTATCTATTCTATAGAAAAATTCTTTGCTATAGAAGGCCTTACTTGAAGATGCAATCATTGAATGAATAGAGCAATCACTCATGGAAAAGATTGTTGATCCATCACCTCCTACCAATGTTCTCACAAATAGTAAAGATGAAGCCTCTACTAACATTAGAGATAAGGTGAAACTAAAACCCTTTTTCCTAACTCTTATTGTGGGGAAGAAACTATTGTATAATTCCATGATTGACTCTAGCACTAGCACCACAATTATACCCAAGTAGATAGTTGAAACCTTGGGAATTAGCTATGAACCTTTAAAAAGAGGGGTTATACAACTTTATAGGAACAAAGGTCTAAACCATAGGTGTCATTAAAGAACTCCCTTTGAATCTATTCTACTACCCTAGTAAAATAAATTTCCACAACATATTGTGATCATAGACATTCCCCCCATGTTCATTCTATGCTTATACCAAGAATTCACTTCAAATATAGGTGGATATGTTTGTATCGATTGGTCACATTTTATCCTTAGGACTAAGCATGGAGCTAAAATGAAAATAATATCTAAACGTCTACAGTTGGAACATATGGCCAATGAAGCCATGATCAACTTTGAGGCTGCTCATACATCTTTCACCAAAGAGGAAATGTGAATTGTATTGAGCTACTAGATGATGACAAAGTGACCAGAGACTAGATGGATTCAAAGGAGGTCCTCTTAAGAAAATATATAGACATTGTTCCTTTCAGCATTTATCATGCCATCAAGTTGGTGACCTATTTCATCTATGATAAAATTCAAGTGCTTCCAAAAGTCATGAAAGAACTCGAGACCGATCAATCCTCAAAGCTTTGAACATTGGACTTTGATGGAGTAATATGCAAATTTTGTGTAGGAGATGAGATATTTTTGACATCCCCATTCAATAAGAAGACACTTTGGTCCTTCCTCTTCCAATTTTCTTGTTCAAACAATGAATCTAAATATGAAGGCCTAGTGAAAGGTCTAAGCCTTGTAGAGCGGATGGGCATCAAAAAAATAATGGTGTTTAGAGAAATTAAACTAGTGGTCAATCAAGTCTAAGGGATTTCCATAGCCAAGAATTCCCACATGAGATCCTATAGACATAGAGTGTGAGACCTGATCGAGGGATTTGAAGCCTTCAATATCTAGATAGTTCCTAGAGATCAAAATATAGAGACAGATCACCTAGTAGCAATTGGATCTCAATTTAATCCTATTTCTGACCTAATTCATAACATACACTCTATATGAGTGATCCTATGACTGAAATCTAAGATAATGATTAGAGTTGGAAAGTGTTCAAAAGTGATGAACACATCAACTCATTCATCCAACAATTAGGAGAGTTCTCCAAGCAACTCCAATTGAAGATTGATGAGGCCTACAATGGGAAAATCATTTAGTTGAGGTCCAACAAGCTTCCCAAGGGATTGGTCAGTCTCAAAAACTTGTTTGATTATTATGATGCAAGGAATGACAAGGGGAAGTTTGTAGTCAACAAAAGAGACTATGCAAGCCTTTAGGTTGGAGACAAAAGGAAACTCAAGTCAAAAAAGATGTCCCACATCATGGTAAAGAAAGAATCATTAATTTCTATAAGAAATATGGAGTAATGGCTTGGTCATATGATGACCTCAAGGGATATAATCCTAAAATAATTTAGCATATTATAGAGCTAATGAAAGAAGAAAAAAATTTCCACCAAAAGGAAAGTCTAGTAAATCCTAAAATTGAGGCACTAATGGCACAAGAGATAACAAAGATAATCTAGTCCCAAATCATCTTCATGATCAAACACAACACATAGGTATCCAACCTAGTTCCAGTTTGAAAGAACATCCACCTATGTGTTGACTTTCTGGACCTAAACAACATCCTTAAAGGACCACTACTTGTTTCATTCTATGGTGTTAATCTCGCAAACATTGGTAGGATCATAAATGTTTTCTTTGTTGGAAATTTTCTTCGGTTGTAACTAGATCCAGGTCAAAGAAGAGGACCAAGAAAAAACAATGTTTACTATCAAGTGGGGAAATTTTGCATATCCAAAAATTACTTTTAGCCTCTCAAATGGAGGAGCCACTTCCAATGGGAAATGTATATTTCTTTCAAAGAATTGATCAACAAGATTATCTTAACCTATTTGGATGATTTCATTGTAATCTCTAAATCTAAGGATGATCATTTTGATCACCTAGAAATGGTTTTTCAAAAATGTTAGGAGTACGATATATCCTTGAACCCAAAAAAATGTGTTTTCAAAGTGCGATAAGGTAGAAAATTGGGACATGTAGTGTCCAAAGATGGAATTGCAATTGATCTTGAGTAGGTGAATTCAATTGGGGAACTTCCCCTACCAATCAACAATAAATGAGTTCAGTATTTTTTGGGGAAGGTTAACTTTGTAAGAAAATTCATTTATGATTTTTTAGGACTAATTAGACCTATCACTCTAATGCTAAAAAAGGATTAATTATTTAAATGGACAAAGGAATCTAGAGAATCCTTTGAGAAAGTTAAAGATGTTATTTCTTTAGCTTCTGTGTTGGTCAATCTAGACCTATCAAAGGACTTTATAATGTATGTATTTAGTAGCAAATACAACATCGCTACTATGCTAACTCAAAAGGATGATGAAGGAAGGGGAGAAAATCTAATAAAATTTCATTCATAGACCTTGAAGGATTATGAGACAAACTACAACTTTGTTGAGAGGAAAGCATTTGTGATTGTTAAGCAATTCAAGAAGTTTTGAAACCTTGTATCTTGCAACAAGGTGGTTGTTTATGTTGCACATTATAGTGTGCATGAATATAACATGGAAGGAGAGATCACTAAAAAAAGGGCCAATTGAATCACTAGGATCCTTGAATATTACATTAAGGTAAAGCCTACAAAGACTATCTGAGAAAGAGGACTATGAAAATATTTGGCATGTGATGAGGAAATGGAAGTTGAAGAGGAGCAACTAAAGCTAGTTCTAAAAAATGAACCCAAGTCTAAAGGTTGCTAGCTAACAGACAGAGTGAGATTCATGCACACTAGAAAACATCCATTGGGCTTTCCTTCTCAAAAGAGAAGATTCTATAGACTATAGAACAATGGATATACGCCCATTGAAAGGATCATTTTCAAAAGGATCAAGCGAAGAAAATTCTTGATACTTTCCACACTAGTCTAGTAGGCAGATACTTCTCTATGAAAACCACAACCATAAAAATCATGTGCGCCATATACTTCTAGCCTACACTATTCAATGACTCATACTCTTTGGTTAAATATTGGAAAGAATGCTAGTTCTTTAGAGGAAGAAGAAAGAATTTCTTAATGCCTCTAAATTCAATAGTGGTTGATGAGCCCTTCGCATAATAGAGCCTTGATTTTATTAGGATGATAAATCCCACCTTTAGTGGTGGACACAAATGGATCCTCATGGCCATAGACTAATTCACCAAATGGATTGAGGCCATGCCCCTGAAGAATGCAATGGAGGCAATGATTGTGGACTTTCTTGAGGGGCTAGTAATGAGATTCAACAGACCAAATACCATCATATCTGACAATGCTAAGGATTTCTTGGGTTCTAAGGTATGTCAATTCGCACTCATGCATGGAATTTTCTTTAAAAAAATGATCAAATTATTACCCATAGGGGAATGGCCTCGCCAAGTTGACAAATAATTTTTTTTTCTGACTCACTAAAATAATTGTGTTAGAACACTAGAAGGAGTTGCACAAGAACCTTTAGGAAACACTCTGGGAAGACCGCATGTTCTCAACACCTTGTCGTGCGAGCTAGTGTATGGGAAAGAAGTATTATTTCCCATCTCCATGGAGATTCCTATACAACTGCTCAAATCCATGGAAGTTGAAGAAAATGGAGCCATGGAGGTTCATTTGGATGAGTTGTTGGAAGTACAGGAAAAAAGAGAAAAGGCCCCAATAGCCATGTCCAATAAACAATAGGTGGTGAAGAGATGGTTGGAAAAAAAAGCCTCAAATTAGGGTCTAAAATGTGGAGACCTAGTATTAAAATTCAATGAAAGGGCCCCAAAGCCTAGCTAACATGGAAATTTTGATAGTCTATGGGAGGCCCTTCTAGAATAATTCAATGCAAGAAAATAATGCGTTTGAATTAGAAGATATGGAGAAGGAAGCATTAGGGATTCTAGTTAACGAAATCCACCTCAAATTGTTTAATTAAGCTTCATTATTATTTTACAAGTGTAAATATGTAAGTATTGTAATTATTTTTCTTTCGGTTTTTTTGCTAGTTAGTCTTTCCAAACTTATTAGCAACCCATGAAGGAAAAAAATTTGAAATAAACCCATATATCTAGAAAATTAAATATGAACCCATGTATGAAATTGAAAAAGGTACTCAGGAGGGCGGGGGCCCTAGCTCGGTTGGCTAAGTAATTCCGTTGCGGCTCTGCTGGTCACGAGTTCTAGTCTCCCCCGTCCCGTGGTACCGGAGGGCGTGTCGCGCCAGCGCCGCCGGTCACGTTAAAAAGTTTACCAGCGCACTGCAGCTTTAGGGGGCGTGGCACCATTCTCAGCCTAAAAAAAAAAAAAAAAAAAAAAAAAGGTACTCAGGAAATGAAGAAAAGGGAACCCATAGTGTAGAATTACAAGAGGCAATAGAGACAAAAAATTTAGTAAAAGCTATATATTCATTATATACAAAATTATATACTTCAATAATAAACTTCCAAAATGGCTCTAAGGACATACTTTTAAAGTATATCTATATACTATGTAGTTTTTTTTCATAGATATGTATGTAGAAATCCCTTTTAAGGTGTATATACAAAAAATAGGTTGATTTTTAAAACATATAAAAGTGTTGGGTCTTAAGGGCCAACAACTATAGGAGTATCATTGGAAACAACATTTAGAACATCATCATCAACAAGGGAATTAGGAACAACAACAGGAGCACTAGGAGAAACAAGAGCATCAATAGTAGCAACAACTAGTGGTGGGGGATATACCAAGTCCCTAAAGTTGGTGTACCACTCTACATCGTAGAAAAGCACCACATTATAGTAGTGTAACAAGAAGTGACATGAACGAGTGACTCTTTGTCAGTGCTCTTTGTGTATAATATTTTGAGTGTTGGGAAAAGAATCATTTGCTTAGGAACCTATATATCAAGCAAAGACACAACAAAGTGAGAGAAGACGTCAGTATTGACCCTATATTTATTGTCATACTCTACATAGTCCCAACCTAACACCCACCTCATTTCTATAATAGCCAATGAATGCATGTTCTTTGTCATTATTTTCAAGTTCCTATTCGAGATTTCACCTAAGAAGGACATCTACGACTTATTGCTAACCAACCTAATTGGAGTATCTATGATGCTAGTTCTACTCAAATGCAAGTAATGTTAATTCTACCCAACTACCTAATACTAATTATTCCCAGTTACTAAGTGTGATTTTTTTGTTTCCTAAGGGCCTATTTATAGAAATATTTGAGGTATTTTTGTGCCATAAGCATGATGATAATTGAGTACTAACTAAAAAATCCCACCAAGAGCTTGCTCAAATTTTTCACCTAGTTGCCCCTGCCATGTACAAATTGTTGCATATAAAATTAGGAAGAGGTAATTAAGTAACACAAATTGGTGGTAGTCCTCAGTGGTAGTCTACATGGCCAAATGTTGATGTGTCACACTGCAAGTATTTTTCAAACTCCAAGGATGAACTAAAATATTTTCAAGTACACATTGCACTTTTGGCTTAATTATTCTCTTTGAGATATTAATTGTTGAAGCATGCAAAATCTTATTATCATGTTGTAAGACATCATTACTAAATGTCATTATGAATTATTATATTTTCAAAATAGCAAGAAATTCATTTCACACAAGCAAAGGAGCAAGCAGTACATGCTAAACATCATGCAGAAAGGAAACTATCGTCCACCACTCTAGGCTGGGAAATAGCTATGAATTGCTTTTGTGGAAGGCTAACATTGTAAAATCTTCTTGAGTATGCTATCCAATGCAAAGAGTTTCAAGTGAAGAATTTATAAGGAACACCAGTGAATCACAACAAGTTTGAGTATCACACAAATCTATAACATAAGGAAAATGGCCCAAAATTCATAGACAAAAGCATAAGGAGAGGCAACACAAAGCTTGTTTGATGCCATGCATGTGACACCCATGGCCAATACTTTTGGTGATACCTCTTATGCTTCACTTGGGATGGCAGAGAAGCTATAGTGGATTCACATGTAGGCCATTGAAAAGAAAAAGTTCTCACAAGGACCAAATATAAATAAAGGAAGAATGGGATAACTTTCATGATCATGTCCATGGAAAGAACCCTTAAAGTCTTAGGGAGGTGGCTTGTAATATCTAATGAAGAAGAATAATGACCTGGATTCTTCGACGTACAAGAAATGGTTCAATGGGCTTCCATAGTATATGGTCCCTTTAGTGCATTATTGATCAGAAGTAGTCAACAAGGGAATTAAGCATTTTAACCCAGATACCATCACCATTGAGGGACTGGAGCAAAGAGTTAACATGAGTGTAGAAGGTATCTAGAGCATGTTATGCATCCTTGTAAAAAAATACAAAGTGGACAAGATGAAGTAATTCACTCTGAAAAGAGGAGACAAATATTAGAGGGGTAGCCATGGGTATGCGAAGGATCATCATGGAAAAAACAAGCCCTTAATTGGAAAAAAAATTAGAAAAATCAGAGTTAGGCAACTACACGTAAAAGTTTGAAAAATTTATCTATATTTTTTCAAAAATATGTGAAAATGGAATCTATAGAAAATTGAACGTAGTTTCTAAAATACTAGGTTTATTTAGAAAGAAAAAAAACTATTTGGTGAAAATTTGAAATTTCAATGCAGTAGTACTTAAATTTCAAGGAAAAAATAAGAAGTGTCTGTCTAACCACCCTAACCATAATAATTTAATGATAATATCTTTTTATAAGATTTTAGACATAAATAGAGGACTCATTTTTGGATGTGATGCATATTTTTTTGTAATTTTTTTCAAAGTAAATAATGAATTATAAACTTTTTCTTACAACTTTTAAAAAATATAAAAACTTGTATGTCTGACAACCTTAACTTGGTCAAAACTTCATGATTTTTTTTTCTTTTTTTAATCCTATAGTATCCAAAGCATAGAATGTGACACATGTTTTGGATTCAAAAAATGGGTATGTGCAGGATCATCATGGAAAAAATAGGCCCTTAAGTGGCAAAAATATCAAAAAAATTAAAGTTAGGCAATTTGACATAAAAAATTGAATAAGTTATCTATATTATATCAAAAGTATGTAAGAATAGAATCTATAGAAAATCAAATTCAGTTTCTAAACTACTAGATTTTTATTTATTTTTTAAGTGTATTTGGTGAAAATTTGAAATTTCAATGCAGAAGTACTTCAATTTCAAGGGAAAAATATGCAGTAGGTGTCTATCTGACCACCCTAACCACAATAAAATGATAATATTTTTTTATAATATTTTAGATATAAGTAGAGAACTCATGTTCGGATGTGACAAATATTTTTTTGTAATTTTTTTCTTAGTAGATAATTAATTATGAATTTTTTATTACAACTTTTAAAAAATATAAAAACTCCTATGTCTAACCACCTTAACTTGGACAAAACTTCACCAAATTAATTTTTTTTTAAATCCTATAGTATGCAAAGCATAGAATGTGATGCATGTTTTGGATTCAAAAAATGTGATACTGTTTGAAAGTTATAGATGTTTTTCAATCAGCCTATCAATCAAGACTTTAGTCGTAATTCAAATAGAAAATGAATAATAATTGTTAATTAAATTCAAAGTAAAGCATAATTTACATTGGTAGAAAATTGATCAATTTTGGGTGAAAATAAGTTTGTCAGCTACATACCCTACACATACCCATCATATTACCATTTTTTTGCCCATCATGATCCTACACATACCCAAATGTGATACTATTTGAAAGCTATACATGTTTTTCAATCAACCTATTAATCAGGACTTTACTCATAATTTAAATAGAAAATGAATAAGAATTATTTATTAAATTCAAAGTGAAGCATAATTTATATTGGTGGAGGGTATGTGTAGGATCATGATGGGCTAAAAAGTGGCAATATGATGGGTATGTGGCTGATGACTTTTTTTTACCCAAAATTGATGAAACAAAAAAGGTTTTTAAAGGAGATTCTTAGCTTTCCCACAATCTAAATTATGCTTTAATTTGAATTTAATAAATAATTATTATTCATTTTCTATTCAAATTGTGACTAAAGTTTTGATTGCTAGACTAATTGAAAAACATCTATAGCTTCCAAATAGTGTCACATTTTTTGAATCCAAAACATACATCACATTCTATGCTTTGAATACAATAGCATTAAAAAAATAAAAATTGAATTTCATGAAGTTTTGACCAAGTTAAGGTGGTCAAACATACAAGATTTTTATATTTTCTAAAAGTTGTAATTAAAAATTTATAATTAATTATTTACTTGGAAAAAAATGACAAAAAAATATGCATCACATTAGGACATGAGTCCTCTACATATATCTAAAATATTATAAAAAAACATTATCATTTTATTGTGGTTAGGGTGGTCAGACAAACACCTACTTATTTTTTCCCTAAAATTTAAGTACTACTGCATTGATATTTCAAATTTTCACCAAATAGATTTTTTGTTTTAAAAAACCTAGTAGTTTAGAAACTAAATTAAATTTGCTACAAATTCTATTCTTACATATTTTTGAAATAATATAGATAACTTATTCAAATTTTTACATCAAGTTTCCTAACTCTAATTTTTTTGATTTTTTTGCCACTTAAGGGCCTATTTTTTCCATGATGATCCTGCACATACCTTGGAAAGCTAAGAATATACTTTAAAAAAAAATTTCATTTCATCAATTTTGGGTAAAAAAAATTCATCAGCCACTTACCCTACAAATATTAATCATATTGCCACTTTTTTTCCCATCATGATCATGCACATACCCAAATCTTACTGTAGATTTTTATAAAAAAGAAACTAAAAGGTCTAGAGAAGATCATACAAAGCCACCACAAATTACAACAACGTGCAATGATTTCCCTCTTAACATGCAAGTGCCTTCTTGATGATGGCCTTTATTTATGACCTGAACTTTGATAGGTATGTTCAGGAGTTTCAACTACATCTGGGGTTTGAGTTGCATAGGAAACATTCCTTATTCTAGTATGAATTAATAGAAGTCATCATAGGGGAGATATTGAGCCAAATAAAGGAACATAGAAAACAAGAGAATTTTATATTTCCTTGTCTCCTTTCTCTTATGTTTTTACATCAGAACCCTGACTTCTTCAAAAAAACATGTGAGGTTGCCTATGTTCGATGAAAAGGGAATAAGAAGGTCATTTTCTATATGGACTACTATCCTCTCCTCAAATTATGACTATTATGTATTTTAAAATTATTTCTTGACTTGAATTCTACAAGAGTTGAGCAATGATGGTCGTCTTTAATGACTTTCTATTGACCAGATAGGGTGGATGTAGAGTTTCACTTTGAAATGTGATTTGTTTCTGAGAGAGGATTTCACATCCATTTATATATGTGGATTTAATGAGGAATCATTCAAAATTTTGACATGCATCACAAGCAAGGTGTTGGCCCTTGAAATCTTCTAACAAGTGTCAATTATCAACAATAATTTTTGTGGAGGAAAGGGTAAGAAAGGTTTCTTCTTCTGCCCTTTGAATTTCAAGTCGGTGGTGATGGCCAAGAAGTAGACACACAAGCTACTTGAAGCTAAAGCTGGCTCATCTAGGGATAGAATGGATTTGCAAAAAATAGCAATACAACCCCAACAATGACTTACTAAATGTATTTTCCAAGGTAATGCACAGTCATCGACCTTACTAGGAAAAATGAGGCAACCCACTGAAGGATCAGGATGATCTATTGGTAGACTTGGTTCACATTCTTACAGAGGATATTAGGCCTCCATGGCTTAATTTCTACTTCCCTGTGGTGAATTATAATGAGAAGTTCCAAATGGGGACAACCCTTCACAATGATTTGGTAAAAAAATTTAACTAGAGTGAGGAAAGGATTAGGAATTTTTGGATTTAGCAACAAGAGATCCAACACCCTGATACCCCTTATCAAGACATAGAGTTGGATGATATATTTGATAAGTTATGGAAGAAAAATCATGAGGATAATGATGCTAGTGGTTATGAGGATGTGGACACGGAGGAGGCTAGAAAATATATAGGGAAGGGGAAGGAACTGCAAATGACCTTAATGCAAAAAGTTAAACAAGTAGTGGTGTAGCCTAAAACATCTACTTTGAATTTGCGGATGAATATATCACATTTGAGATCATCATAGAAACACACATGGGTTGTGAAAAAACCCCAAAATTTCCCAACAATGATCGTCAAAGGTCATAGAGGTGGAAAATTCCCCACCAACCAAAAATCAGTGCATAGATGCAACTCCAGAAGAAGGTTCACAAGAGCTTGCAACAAGCCAGGGATCACAATCATTTGCACTACAAGAATATTTCTCTCCCTCTTTTCTTCCTTCACAATATTTGGTTCCTCTTGCTATCTCCACACTGCCCCTCACTTCAAGTGTCGACCCATCCTTTGTACTTCTACTACAATGGTCATGGGAGGTTTCTCTCAGTTCTCCCAAGTGGGAAAATTTTCCTTTACTCCTTTGCAAACTTTTCCACCATTCGTCAGAGCCCAATCCATAACCTTGATTAATACCCCTCTTGCTAGTATTGTATCAGCCCCAACCCAATTTTCCCAACAGATGAAATGGCCATGAATCCACTACCATCCCTGCACCTAATGAGTCCTCCCACTGGTTCACAGACCAAGCCTTATAATATTCCCCCATTCTCTCCACTAACAATCTCTCTTTTGAGGAAGAAATCACCCAAAACCACTACCCTATCATTCCCTTTTGTTCTTTCTCCTGGTGCACCCTTCGTAGGTGAACTCATTTAGTCACCAACAATTTTTTTTTTGGAAGGTGATAAAAGGAAGCAAGCATGGGCTATCAGGATCTAGAAGCAAAAGGCTAAGGATACTAAAATTTTGGTTGAGCCAAAGGTGCAAACACTTTTTAATGAGGCCCAACAATTGCTACATTTTGCAACATGCATCCAACCATCATCAAGCCTCAAGGAGAGATGCATCCCAAGGATTAAAACATCTATGCTATGGGACTTGATCTAAGCATAACTTCATTGTAAGACAAAGTTGAGATCATGGAGTAGACATGATGAGTGGTGACCACCAATTTCCTTGTCTAGTTTCTAGCTGAAGAAGAAGGAAGAAGAGCTCAAAAATATTAAGGAGAGAATTGAAGTCCTACTGGTGAAGGACAAAGAAAAGGATGCAAAAATTATGTGCTTGTCACAACAAATGTAGATAGAGAAGGAAAAACTTTGGGAGGAATTTTCAAAGTTCCAAGCTCAATATTCTAACCTAGTCACTGAGCTGCAGCAAAAAAAAAAAGAATTACATGACTATTTGGCTTGGGTGAAAGAGGGGATGCAAAAAACTAATGAGGTGTTTCAACATCAACACGCTGAATTAGAGAAATGAATTTAGTAGAGGGAAATAGATTTATAGGGATGATAGGGTCAATTTGAGAAGGAAATCTAGGGTGTGGAGCTTTCCCTCGAAAGGGAATTAGCAAACATAAGCCAGACCGAAGAAAGATGGCTTACCATTTTGAGAACCATATAGGAATAACTCTCCACTGTAGACAAGAGGATTACATAATTGAAAGAATGTAGAAATTTCCTTTTTGAAGAATACTCCCCAACCCCCTATTTCCCAGATGAAACTCCTTCAAATAGCCCAACAACTATATATCTCATACTAGGAAAAGTTCAAGCCCTTCTAGATAACTCTTCAGCTGACACTTTAGTTCATGGTAGAAACAACAAGTTTAGGCACGGAACTTCATGGAACGATTGAGCGATACCAACAATTCATCATGAAGAAGGTTCCTGGGTGAATTTTTTTTTAGATAAGCTATACACAATTCCAAATGAGGACTTAGGAAGCATGTGTATGGGGGACCAAAATTTAGTTTCCAAGACAACAGATTTCATCCACTTCCATGCAACCATCCTCCATGCTATCGATTGCACTGCCAAATTTAGTTGAACTATGAATAGCATGTGGGTAAAAATCTCCCAGGTAACTCAAACGGGCTTTCCCTCACCATTTCTTTCTAATGAATTAGTGGCCATTGTAGAGTAGATCACAACAAATATTGAGGAGAAGTAGGAAAACGCATCTACCTTTTAGATCTTTAGTCACTCATTAGATTGTGCAAATGGTATTCCAACTCAAGTCTATGGCTAATATATCTATGATGTTTCCATACTAGGAAGTGATCAATTTGCATGAACCACAAAAGAATCTATGTGACATAGCAATGCCATTCATGGCTGACTGACTACCTCTATAAATTACTCTCTCCAAGCTTTGATTACATCACCAAAGGGATAAGGATTTGGTCTTTGAACTAGAATTTTTGGGTTCCTTGTTCCATAGGAGAAATGCCCCTAGTAGTCACCAAAAGTTATGGTTATAAATTTCTTTGAGCTCCTTTCAGGTTGTTTGTATTTTTCTAAGTATAGCCCATGCCCCATACATTTGAATATCCTCAATCCCCTTTTTAAGAACTTCACATGTTGGTGCCACATTTTCACCCAATGCTCTTCACAAGGATTCCCTCTGTTTCTTCAACATGCCCCACCATGCTTCCACATGTGAAAAACATGAGAATTTTAGCGTGTTGGCATATGGCTTCTAGTGTTTTCATTGATGGAAATTGAAGTACTCCCCATGGTCCATAGTTCAATATCTAGTTATAGTGATAGATAAAGTAAAATACTTTGTATCATTGGTAAAATACTTGAGGAAAAACGTGTCTAGTCAGACAGCTTCACTAGATCATCATTTTACATTCTGGATCCCTAGAATTACTTTATGAGCACATGGATTATCTTATTACTGATTATTTTAGTGTTGCATTAGTTACAGTATGAGTTTGGAGGTCTTGTAGGATACTTTCTGTCTATTTGTTTGTTGTAGCCAACTTAGTGAATGTGGCACATTGTGGATGTGTTAAGTGAAATAATCTAGATTTTTTCATGTTCAAATGTTTAATTATAGGTCCTATCCATGGACTAGTTGACTTGTTTGAATACACATCTAAATTATTCATGATTTTAGTAGACTAGTTGCAAATATTCTTAACTTTCATTGAGCCAACTTGTAGCGATTAAACCCTTAGTTGCAGATATATTTAGATGATTGATTACATAATTTTTTGGAATAAAAAAAAGGTGTATTGGTGTATGTTGTGAAAATTGAAGGAGTATTTGAGAAATATCATGCATAATTTGACTTGCGCACAAATATTTTGTGTGTGAACTTAAGCAAAGCAGAGCAGAAGTTTGATACCATTCAAAAGGAAAAAAGTTCATCATTAGAGCTTAACCAGAACTATAATTAAGAATTAGTAGATGATATCCATTTAGTTAATTTTCTTTTTGGATATAATCCAAATCATTGTAAGGAAGTGAACCTATCCTTTTGAGCAGTGAGCTCTAGGTAGTGAACCTGAATGCAAGTGCATTCCCATTTTGTAATATTTCTTTTGGGTATACTTAGAACTTATTGTGCATTGGCCATCCACCATGGTTTTTCCCCTAATAGGGTTTCCACATTAAAATACTTGTGTTATGGTTGTGTGGTTTCTTGTTTTCTATTTCTGCATATTACTTTTGATTAAATGATCTAAGTGGATTAAAGGTTAGAATAATAAAGTTAATTTTTGTAGAACACTGATTCACCCCCCCAACTCAGTGTAGCTTGTTTCTAACAATTATTACTAGATCTAGTTCCTTGAAATAATTCTAAGAGCTTGCATCGATCTTGGAAAGTGTTCTTAATGGAAACAAGAAGTATTTAACAGCTTATGGTGGCCTAGGATGATCTTGACCAGTAAAAATATGGGATTCAAGAACTGCAAGAAAATCTTGAGAATGTAGAAAAATTCATCCATTCATTGAAGGAAAAGATCAATGAATCAAGTGAGAAAATACATGAATTATGTGGTCAACTCAAACAAAAGAGAAAAATAATGGAAGATGAACAACTTGATCAAGCTTTGAAAGACAAAATAGAAGAATGTGAATTTTTTTCCCAAGAGAGTGTTTCCTTGAAGCATGAGACGAAATCTATCATGATAAGAATGACCAAGGAGATTGAGGATAGGAAGAAGAATGAAGAAAATATTGCACAATATTTGAAAGAAAATTCAGAACAATGCAACCAACTATATAATGAATTGGAGCAATATGAACATTGAAGGGAGCTTGAAAAGCAGCTTGATGATCTCATAAATGAACTTGCTACTGCAAATGAGTATAAGGAAAAATTCAAAGCAAGCTAAAAAAAAATTGACAAAATAATCAAGGGATAGAGGACTGATGGTGACCAATGAGGTCTTGGATATGAAGAAGGAGAAAGCTCTAGATCTAGACAAAGGAGCTCTGGAAAAAGGAATTTTGATCAAGGAAAATTTAGACAACGAAATTAGATGAATAGACCCAGAAGAAATCTGATAAGACAACCTAATGCTAAAAGATTTAATGGCTATTATTATGCCTACAAAAAAATTGTTCATTTGGCTTCCCAATGTAGGAGTAGAGTGAATACAAGTGGACCATCATTCTCAGGTCAGTGTTTTAATTGTTATAAGTATGGTAATAAGTCAAGTGAATGCAAAATTGTGACAGAAAATTTTCATAGAGAAGTCAGATTATATGCATGAAATAGATTTGGACATATTGCTAACCAATGCAAATCAAGACAAAGTTAGTGGAACAATTGGCTTGGATAGAGAAGCATTGTGTGCTATTGCTGCAATAAATTTGGTCACACTGCTAGATTTTGTTGTTACAGAAGAGGTCCGATAAAATAGAACATGCAATTGGATATTAAAGGAAAAGGGAAAGTCACTACTAATGAGATCAAGAAGCAAATGCAAAAGAAATGGGTGAAGAAGAATCCCTTTGTAGAAGGAAATGGATCCACACCAGAAGCTACTTCTAGTAATACCTCAGGAAATTAATTTTAGGTCTTCAACATAGGGGGAGTTGTTAAGGAAAACCCCTAAACCCCCCTACAAATGATTGGTATTGGAATTCAGATGAGTCCAATAAGAAATTTGATACTTCTCAAACATTGTGAAATGAATCTACAACATTAGTGAAGAATATTGGAGGTCCTCATAAGTATTATCTATCTCGAAATATAAATGATAGTAAATCGGTTGAGTTAGGGCAAGGGCATATATTGCAAAAAATAAAGAGTTAGGTTCAAGGACAATAAAAGAATGGCTTCCACACTTATTTTTCATATTGTATTTGAAGGAAAGAAGTTTCAAGGAGAGCTCTAAGGTGATCATTGCAAAATTGAGAAGATATTCAAGCATAGAGGAGAATCTGCAATCAAATTATATTTTGTCTCTAACAAGTATTTATTACAAAACTTGTAAATTTGTGTGCTCACAATTATGTCTACACCTTTTATAGTTGAAGTTAAGGATAGGTTGCATCCAAAATTCAAATAGAATCTATCTAAATCCATAGATACATAACCATTAGGTGCCTTTTCATCAGTGCCATACAAATTTTTACATATTGAAGATATTAGGGCATATGTGCACACAAATATTGAAGATTTGGGTAGTTCACAATTATTGGAATTGTATTTTCATCAGATAGTTCAAGAAGATTATACTATGAAACTAGAATTCAAAACCCTAGAAGATAAGAAATTTGCACAATACACAAAATTCCTTATATTTGAAGAAGATGGTGGGTTCGATATATACTAAGTCATTTCCATGATGAATTCATGTGGTTAGATGTGACATTCAAAATCACCAAGGAAGCTATTTGTAAAGTTATAGGCTTAAATTCCACTATTAGACTTCAAGGTTTGAAGTTGGGGAAGAATGATGAGGTTACTAAAGCGACTAGCTTGCATTGGGACAAAAGGGAAATGACAATAGATGATATTTCTAAAGTTGATGTAAATTTTGTATCTATGGTTATAGGCTACAAGATTTACCACTCAATCTGGGAGAATTTTGTATCCCACAAAACCATCTATACAACATTGAAAGGATCAAACATAATGCAAATTATGATCTATGTGAGTTGCTCAAAGGTCAAATATTGGAGAATCTGAGAAAAAAAAAGGACAAGAAGAATGTATTTAAATTCGGTAACCTATTAATCTATCTATATTTCTACTTCTCGAGTGACATACTAGGATTTAGTAAAGTTCAATGGTGTAATGAAATGTCAGTAGCTATTCAGATCTAGGATACGTTATGTGGACTTGGTGATCAAAAAACCTACAACACAATCTTGTTGGGGCATTTTAAAAATTTCCAAAATTTGATGCACTCTAGAGAGATAATTCCTACTGCAATAGTGGAATAGTATAAAGACACTATATGCTTCATGATTGACATTGACTAGTGTCATATTGAAGTTGTTGATCCTATAACAATTTGGATCATGCCTATGGGATATGAAGTAAATGATTCTTTTTTTAGGATGTATGCAAAAAATTTGCTAAATTAGCCACTAGATCAAGGTGAAGAAAGGTTTGGCACATATTCAAAGAAAATATTACAAGTTCATTCAAATTTGTGAAAGCCCATGTCAATCAGAAAGGTAAGAAAAGAGACAAAAGCTTTTGTAGAGAGTATGGGTCTTCCTATGGAAAAAATGAAAGAAATAATAAGGAAAAGAAATGAAGTTGAAGTAGCTAAGAAGAAAGAAAAGGTTGAATCTGTTGGTCTAGGAACATCTTCTACTAACACTAGAACTACCAGTCTAAGTTCCCCTGCAACACAATCAAATCAAGTCGAAGCCTTTGAAAGAGGGAAGAAGAATAAAAGCTCAATAAATTACAAAGTTGTATCTATAGATGAAGATGAAGAAACTAACTTAGAAGAAGTAGTAAGAGAGATCAAGGCTACTAGGACTCATGTTGTCAAACTAAACAAGAGAAAAACTTCTAGAAAAGGTGAAGAAGCAAAGAAGAAGGCCAAAGTTGATAAGCCCAACATGTCTGTTGAGGAAGTTGAAAATGCAACAATAAAAGATGGAAATATCATGCCACTCTATGACCTATATGAGACTTTTGATGAATCCGATGAGAAAATTCTTGAAGAAGATACAATAAATCACTTGAATGTTTTCAATAAAAATCTTGTTGAAATCATGTCTAGCTTGCCTACAAGCCTGTATAATGCTTTAGAATCTAGGAGAGAGAATGCCAAAATAAAGGAGAAAATATGAGGAAAATATTTCTTGCCAATTTGTGCCCAAAAATGACAATTGAAGAAATGGATTTATTTCTTTAAAAGATAAAAAGGAATTCAGAAGCAAGTCAACAGTAAATAAACTCATGGTTGATGATATTGATGCTATTATCAGTGAAACTAAGGTAATTCTAGAAGAATTATTGTCAAAGGAAAAAGTAAGTATTGAGAAGATCAATATTGTACATGTTCAAGGCAATGAGGAAGAAAATGTGAAGGTAAATGAATCAGAAGAAAGGAATGTAAATGAGGAGAACATGAATGTTTCTGATCCTCTAGGATTTTAGGATATTCTGACTTCTTCCAATGTGGAAAACTCAAAGACACCTATGGTGACTAAGGTCCAAATTGAGGTGGTTGTTGAAGAAAAGGAGGTGCATCTTGAAGAATCTAAAATTCCTAAAGTAAATTTTGAAGCAGAATCTAAGATTGGAAAAGAAGAGAATTAGAAAATTAGAATAACGGAGGTGAATGAATCTCTATTGAAGCAACAGGATGAGTCAGATCCTGAGTTAGATGAAAGTTCAATCAATCTATCTACTTTGTCTCCAATCTAGATGTTGAAAATTTCCAAAATTCCTCAAGCTAAAGCCAATGAGAGGATATTGAAATCTCACATTAAAGATAGTGAAATGTTAAAATTTGCATATGGTGTCCGAAAGAAGTTGATGCCTACTTATGTTATGGACCCATCAAGCTCTTACTTTGGTGAGTTGAAGAAGTTAATAAACTTTGTAGATTCTCATTTTGAATCTTTTGAGAAATCATCTCTAGTTAAAGTAAAATGGGAGTTCAAGGAGAAGAGAATTGGTAGCCTAAATGAATTGATTTCCAAAGACAAAAATATATTAGGCTCTTGCATAAAGAATATTCAAAGTGTTATATCTGAAGGAGGAAAAGTGTACAAGTCCTACTTAGTCTTGTCAAAATTTACTAAAGCAAATGAGAAGTAGGTGAAAGATATTGAGTAGAAATTGGTTAGTATTTCCAACACTTTTGACCCATTATTTGACAGTATTTGTCATCAAGAAAGTCGGGTAATTATGTCTTTACTCAACCAAATAAAGAATTTGAAGCTTGAAAATGAAAGCATTATTGGTAGAGTATGTGAACTAAGGGAGGAATTAAGTCCAAAGATTGAGATGATGGTGAATACTCTAAAAGAAGCTAAAGGAGCTATGGTTGCTCCTGATCCGATAATTCTTGAAGTAGCAGAAAGTTTTTCATATCTTCTTTGTGGTTGTATTACCATTTTGGAGAGTCTGAAAATTGTGTAGGACTTAAACTTAAGTGGTTTGAATAATGTCTTTGCAGACATCTTCAAATTTTTGTAAATCTCTGGATGTGCTTATACCTTTTTGCAATTTTGGATACCCCAATTTTGTAATTTTTGTCAAAGGGGGAGAGAGTGAAATGAAAAATTCCTTGATATTCTTAGGGGAAGCAATATTTTGTATTTTGGCAATGTGGTTTTCAATTTTGATACTTAGTCATTTTTCACTAAGTGTTGCTATCAATGACAAATGGGGAGATTGTTGGAATATGACTTCTAGTGTTGTCATTGATGGCAAGTGAAATCATCCCTATGGTCCACTATTCAATATCTAGTTATACTGGTAAATAAAGTAAAATATTGTGTATTACTAATAGAATACTTGAGGAATAGGGTATCCAGTCAGACAGCTTCACTGAATCATCATTCTACATTGTGGATCCTTGGAATTACTTTATGAGCACATGGATTATCTTATTATTGAGTTTTGGGTGTTCCATTAGTTGCAGTATGAGTTTGGACATCTAGTAGGATACTTTCTATCTATTTGTTTGTTATAGTCGAATTAGTGAATGTTGCGCACTATGGATGTGTTAAGTGTAATAATCTAAGATTTTTTCATGTTCAAATGTTTAATTATGGGTCCTAGCTATGGACTAGTCAAATTTTTTGAATACACATCTAAATTATTCATAATTTGGGCTAACTAGTTGCAAATATTCTTAAGTTTGATTGAGTTGACTTGTAGTGATTAAACCCTTAGTCAAAAATATATTTAGATGATCAATTACATAATTTTTTGGAATAAAAAGAAGGTGTATTGGTGTATGATATGAACATCCAAGGAGTATTTGAGTGATATCATGCACAGTTTGACTTGCATATAAAGATTTTATGTGTGAACTTAAGCAGAGCAGAGAAAAAGTTTGATATCTATCAAAAGGATAGAAGTTTGAAATTAGAGCTTAACTAGAACTATAATCAAGAATTAGTAGATGCTATCCATTCAGTTTTTTTTCTTTTTGGATCTAATCCAAATCATGGTAAGGGAAATGAGCCCATCCTTTTGAGCAGTGAGCTCTAGGCAGCCAGCCTGAATGCAAGTGCATTCCCATTTTGTAATACTTCTTTTGTGTATACTCATAACTTATTGTGTATTGTCCATCCACCATGGTTTTTCCCCTAACAAGGTTTCCATGTAAAAATCCTTGTGTTATGGTTGTGCGGTTTCTTTCTTTCTTTTTTGCATATTAATTTTGATTAAATCCTCTAAGTGGATTAAAGGTTAGAATAATAAAGTTAATTTTTGTAGAACACTGATTCACCCCCTGTCAATGTAGCTTGTTTCCAACACAACACTCCTTCCTTTCGATTCCCTAAACATGCTCATCTGTGCGCCATGTAGCATTAGTCTAAGTACACTTTTTGGTAGATCCCATAGTCAGCACTGGTAGCAAGGACTTCTCCACGTGTCTTCCCCACATGGGTTTTCATTGCAAGGAGGGAGGAATGAACCATAGGCCTTGACCTATCACGACATGTCCTAATTGAATCCATGGGTAAGTGACACATGTCTACACAATGTTCTCCTAGGACCACCACCATCATTCGTAGGGGGTGCATCTGGCTTGAAGGTGACTACATTCTATGGCTCAAATCTTTTTTATGTTGTAACAGCCTTATGAAATCATTGCTCTAGGCATCATTGCTTGTGATGATGAAATATTTTCTATTACTGTCTCACCAGACAGTGGTCTTTTTTCCTATTTATACTGCTTCTTCCTTTCGAAACTGAGTTGGGAAGATACAAAAAAAAATGTCAAAGACAACAAGCCTTTTGTACTATTTTTAGATTATTCTATAAGACTCACATATTATGATATTGATCAACCTTTCTTTTTCTTAAGCTACTTGACAAAATATTATACTATGCCATTACTATACTGAGTAGTTTATTTGTAAAATTTCTATGATTTCAATATAGGTTTTCTAATTTAAGCCATGTATTTGACTCTTCTTTTCACTAAATGTGTATGGCAGTTACTTTATGTTATCAAATAAATTATTTAGGTTTTCATCTTTGAAAAAAAATTATTCCGGAACTTAGCAAATTGTTGAATAGGCCCTTAAATTGCATCCAAAAGATAGATTTATCATGCCTATATCTACTTCTTGGTGCATTTCCTTAGTTAGATCTTTATTTTTATATTTTCTTCATTTTACCATTCTAAAACCCCAAAGATAGAAGAATTCAACTTCTTAGAAAACCCAGAGGTCACTCAGTTTAGCACAGTTGGTCCCCCCATTAACTAAGTTTCCCATAAGGCTATTACCTTGTCATTTTTTTTGCATCAACAGTTCCTAAAAAAGTAACCAACAAACTTTAAAAGTTTATAATTTTGATAAGACATAATATATTCAAAGAAAAAAGATCCATTAGGGAAAAATATGAAAATGAAAACCCATACAAGTAATTTTTAAATCAATTATAAATAGGGGTTAAAAATACTAAACTTTGTATTAGAAACTAGGAATCAAAAAGGATTTTTTTTGACACTAACTTTTTAGTCCCAACATGCTCCATGACAAAGAGTGGTAAAACCAAGAAAGTAAGATAATATTATAAAATCAAAGGCCACAAATTATCCTAGATACAATGATACGGATAAGGATAGAGGTAAAGTATTTACTATAATTATTATTCCATTATGAAGGAAGATAAAATATAAGAATGGAGAAGAATTAGTGACTAATAATAGAATGAATTATTTGTCAAAACAAAAGTGAGCAAGAAATATTACCTTAAAATGAAGAATATTTTTAACATCCATTTAAGTGCATACAAATTAAATATCATGTATATACACTATAGAAGAATGATATGTTTACCATAATTAAGAATCTTTCTCAATCAACTAGAATTTGTTAAAAATTTTAGCAATGATATCTTAAGAAGAGAAATAAAAATGCTAAAACCTAGTATCCATTTGCTTGGAAGAAAAAAATAATGATCTATATCATCAAATTGTTATAAATATTGTAAATAGGTTTTAGATTGATTAGTACAAGTAAGGCTTAAGGTATTTTAATGTAGGTGACAAAAAAATCATGTGAGAAAATTCTCATTACCAACAAATCCCCAACCTTATTAAGAATTATTTATAGTGAAATTATGCATGATTATTTGAAAGAAGATTAATTCAAAAATATGTAAGAACCTTAAACTAATTCCTATTCATTTTACCTTCCCCATAATATAGAAATAAAATATTTTACTTTTATCATGTTCAAAGAATTGGAACAAAGTTTGATGAGCAGAATAAGTTTTCCAAAGATAACATGTTGGCTCAAAATTATTTCGAACATATTCAAGAATTAGACCAAACAATTAATCTTCCTATTAGAATTGTAAGACTCCATGCCTATATTACTAGCCATTTCTTCTAAAGGATGGGCATAGCGCAAGACTAGGATTAATTAGAAAATAAACATGTCAACATCTAGGGAAGGTTTCCTTCTATGGTATACAGATTATGTGTAGTTTCTATGGAAAAATTTTATATCAACATCCATGCCACATTGACATAAATAATGGTAGAAAGGTAAGAAACTAAGATTTTGTTTCTAGAATAGTTTGATCACTAAACTACCAAAAATGAGAAAAATAGATTAGGACTTGAATAATCGGCAAAATATTTAAATTATTATAGCTAAATGGTCATCAATTGTTTATGTAATGGTCAAATTTGTAAACTTATGTCAATTCCTATTTAGTTTTGTGTCTTATTTTGAGGGAATGGATTAATACAATTACATAAAGCATGTGCACACACTCTTGTGCTAAGTTTGATTTTCTCTATCACACATTTCCACACATTGGACCTTATCCCTACCCTATTTACACTTATCCTCACATATATCCCTTATCATTAGCTTCAACATACATATGATCATTTATTTCTTTGAAATCCACACTTCTATGTCCTAGGTAAGTCATATGGCATAAAGAGAAACTCATATACTAGAATCATGTGAAACCTCAACACATCAAGGATAATTGAATGAGAACGTTATGACTTAGAGCACTAAAAAGAACTATACTTGTTTCAAAATTCTCATCTAAGACATTACATCATTTTCTTATCTACCAATGCTTGTTCAAGGCTATTAAAGTCACTCATCAAAGGGGTTTCACCTAGGAAAAATAACCCTAGTAACCCAGCAATATACTATTCCTCAACTATGATTGAAAAAGAAAAACCTAAATGAATGAAATTATATAAGTTTGTGTTGTGCCAGGTTAGAAGTGTACATCAATTATCAAATCTATGGTACATAAATTTAACCCAAAGATACATAATTGACCTATAAAAATCAGAGTTCCAAACAATAAACACATTAATATAGTGTGTATAACATGAAACCTATCATCTACATTTCTTTCTAAAATAATTTAATTTATATGTTTTGATCGATTTTCATTATATTTTATTAATACAAATTAGTTTATGCTTAATCATGTATACTCATTTAATTAGTCTCAAGTAATTCATGAAACAAGAAGTCATTTCAATTTGCAAGATTGAAATATTAAAAGATCTGGATTGCAAAGCCAATATTTAGCCAATAGGCTTTTTTATGCGGGGGAATACCACAAGTTTTTCCCCCAGTCTGACGCCGGAGGGAACCCCACAAACCCCACGAAATTTCTTCTTTGGTCAGCATGGTTTATTCGTTCACGTCAAAGTCAGTTTTCCAGACACTCTGTTACTTTTTGCTACATGAGACAAATAGCCTTACTATTTTACAGTGTGCTAGCAGACATAGCTCCCACGCCTCATACCGAATATGGTGAATGGAAAAATATAATGGCTAAGGTATTTTTAATCATCTGGCACGCTATAGATACAATGATAGTCGTGGATACAGTTAGTCAGGTTGTCAACACAGCTTACATCAAGCTTGATTTGTCTCATTTTGGTGGAATGTAGAGCTTAAGAAGAAGCATCTGGACTTTCCACATGAAAATGGGGTTCATATTTGATATAATTTGTTGTGCGAATGCAATATTACTCAATCTTCTTTCACGGGATTGACCCACCTACCTTTACCTCGTGAGAAGAGACAAATGCTGAATGGATTTGAAGATTATAGCTAAATAGTTTTATATTTTTATTTTGTCTTTACCAACAAAAATTAAACAAAATTAAAACATATATCTGACACTCCGCATTATATGCAGCGTGTCTCCATCAAGTCAATAAATGTTAGCCCGTAAAAGATGTTTTTACAAATGATGTGTAACTATATGATTTTAGTCACTCAATATTACCTCAAATAATTTTAAAAAGCTAAGATAGATGTATGAAATTTGTTTATTTAACAATAGTATATTAATCGTAACATTTGAAGCAATCAATATGTAATATGTAGAGAGATTAATATTTATTAAACAAATCATTTTCAAATATAAAATATATTCAATTAAATAATTATAAAATATTTTTAAAAAATAATATATAAGTAAAATTTAATTTTGTTTGAAATATAAAGTTGGATTAATTAATAAATAATGATAAAAAGATGGACATGGATAATATTTTGTATGATAAATTTTTATTATTAAAATTATGTTGGATTAATTAATAAATAATGATAAAAGACTGACATGGATAATATTTTGTATGATAATTTTTTATTATTAAAAAAATATAAGTGTGTATTAATCTTCAAATGTAAATCACATATGCAACACACTTTCTTCTTTTACTCTGATTGTATTTTAGCAACCCTATGTACCTTTGAGATCTTGTAAAGCTTAGTACTCGCTACTCAAACCCCTCATACATGTGTACCAAAACCATAGACTAGGAAGCAACATATTGTGTAGCCTTTGGCTCAAACTAAGAGAAGTGAAGTGGGGAAACCTTCAAGCCCAATAGTCATGTTAAATAGGGCTACTGTAACTAAATATTATGCAAGCCTCACATTCTCCCACTTAAGCTTATGCATTGCAATGACATCCATACAAACCATAAAATAAATCAACTATATGATTCTAGGGCCATGTCACTTTTACACCAAGAGAAATTCTCTATGTTCACTAGCTTTATGAGGCATACCAATCCCCTTATAATGACTTATCGATGTAATTCTCATACTAAGTAAAAGAATTCCTTAAGTAGAGAAAATGGGAATATATTCCCCATTCCCTTTAAAAAGGGTTATATTATTTTAAAATAAGATTTTATACAAAGTTAAAAAGAAATTAGGTATTGTTAGAATCTATTTATTACTTCTTTTTTATGGTTCCTTAATGATATATTTATTTGCATATAATATTAATTAGTTTTATAGTATAAATTTCTTAATTATTTATATTTGTAGAAAGGATATTTATTATTTTTATCTATACCAAGAATAAACAATCAATTAATAAATATTAAATAGACATAAATAAACATGTATTTAATAATATATTGATAATAATAAATAAATTTAAGAATATATATATAGTATTAATCAATCTGAGATTAATTATTAAATATGAATATATCTATTATAGGCATTAAAATGATCTCATTTTTTTTGCATTCTTGCATTCAAAGTTAATTGACTTGAAATATTTACATAACTTTAATGTGCATATCATCTATATCTTTTGGCATTGTTATACAATAATATAGTGTTTTTGATAAAGGAAAAAATGGCTTTTATTACAATAATATAGTGTTAGTAATGTTTATACATTATTAGTGGAAAAAAATTGTGGTTGTGTTTATGCCCAAAGTGTAAATAGTTGGATATTTTCTACCAAAAATTATGGGTTATAAAAGCCAAAAAAAAAATCCTAGAATGCAATAGGGGAAAATTGGGCAACCTGTCATCAAAGACCAAATTCTTTTCAGTACAATGTCTATGGAAGAGGTGTGAATACATTTTAGTCTCCATTAGAAGTTTCTTGGTAGCAATAAATGTTTGAATCTTCGAAGAGTATCATAAAAAATTAAAGTCTTAGAGGTTGTGGAATGGTCGATATTCATTAGTATGGAGGTCATAAAGGAAAAATTTCCTGGTATTTGTTCTATGTTATAAAATATGAACAATAAACAAATAGAAAAATGAAAAACTAAAGTTGTATAGGAAGTGTTTTTTTTTTAATGAATTGGAGAGGAGGATAAAGAAGTAGAGAGGAAAGGATAGAGAGAGAGAGAGAGAGAGGAAGGAAAAGAATTAGAGAGGGAAGGATAGAGAAAGAGAGAGAGGATGGTAAAGGGACGAAGGGAGGTAGAGAGGGATAAGTGAGATAGAGATAGGGAGGGAGAGAGAGGTGGGACAGAAAGAAGTAGAGAAGGAAAGAGACAGCCAGAGAGAGTGAGAGAGAGAGGGAGAGAGAGATAGAGAGGGATAGGGGAGATATAGATAATTAAAGGGGAAGGAGAGGGAGGTAGAAAGGAATAAGTGAGAGAGGGAGAGAAGTAGAGAGGGAAGAAGAGATTGAGAGAGAAATACGTGGGATGGAGGGAGGGATAAGTAGAGAGGGATATGTGATATAGAGATATAGAGAGAGGGAAGGAGAGCAAGAGGGAAAGAGAAGGGGGGAGCGAGGGAGGAAGAGGTAGAGAGGGATAGATGAGATAGATCACTGCTTTCTACACATCATCCACTGCTTTTCACGGGCGTAAATAATGTGTGCTCAGCCTATCGGCGTAACTATTGCAAGTGCTAGTTATAACTGAGGTTGGGTACATGCTAGACACCACTCAACCACATAGTCCCCCAACATCATAGTAGGGAATTCGCTGGGCATATTCGGCCTTTGTATTCTACGATTTGTGGGCGAGAAAGGGAAAGATAATTTATTAATATTATTAGATTTTTCTCCGTTGTGCATCCAGTCTGTTCAGATTTCAGTGTCGGTACTACTTAAACACAAGTACCATTGATGGACAGAGATGGTGAAGTGAGACGTTCGCAAAATCGTCGATAGCAAACTTTTCTGTAAACTGTGGATTAGCATAATACTATATGTCCTTAAATGTCAAAAATTTACGGCTTCTAGCGTCTACATATTATAGTAAATAATTCATGAAAAGCATATGTCAATTTCTTCAAGGAAAAACTATACACAGTTGATGGCCAGCTCACTTCCACACTTACGTGAAACGTTTTTTCATGTTTAAAAAGTAGAAAAACTAGAGATATTTGTAATGGGACAAGGCGGGTAGTGGATCTCGGAAACGTCCTACGCAGAGCGCACATTGTTATCTGTTTGAATAGTGCGCAAGAAAAGGCTATAAATAGGGAATGCCATACATGAGCTTCTCAAAGCTGGCTGTTTATCTGTGAATGTTTTGGAGTGAGAAATGGCATCCCGTACGAAGATAATATGCTATATTCTGTTGGGCCTTATCTTTGCGTCGACCCTGCTTGACGCTGCGGTGGCGGAAGAGCGTGGTGGTGGAGAACGTGGTGGTGGAGAGCGGGGCGGTGGACGCGGTAGTGGTGAAGGGGGTGGACGCGGTGGTGGTGGTCCAGGACATGGTGGTGAAGGACGTGGACTTGCTGAAGGTGGTCTAGGACGTGGTGGTGGCCGAGGTGGAGGTGGTGGTGGTGGTGGTCGAGGAGGCGGTGGTCGTGGAGGAGGTGGTGGCGGTGGTCCTCCTGGCCATGGTAACTGAGGGGCTCTAGTTGGGTATAGACCGAGAGAGCAGAAATAGTTCAGATATAGTGTTAAGTAGGAAGTATAAAATAAAGCCCGATTTCGGTCTCTGGTTGCTGAGTTGGTTGGTAGTGATGTACATCTGTATGTGTGACGCTCCAAGTTTTACACAATGTTTTGAGCATATGTGCTATAAAACTTACAAAAATGTTTTAAACTGTATTTGTTTTAAAAATGTTTACAAGGATATATAGAAGAGTTTCAATTAAAAATCATCGGCATAAATTAAATATTGAATATGTAATATAGGTAGGATGTTTGAAAATGTATGGTAATTATCTTTATTTTCTATTTTTTAAATAATATGTTTGTTTGGCATTGATGAGATAATTTAATTAAGATTTATATGTAAATACAACATTAATATGACATAAATGTATTTTTATTTTTTCATTCTAATATTTTACATATTTCATAATTTTATTTTTATTGTCTCTTAATTGTTTCATGATTATAAATGAAATTATATTTCAAATTTTATTTCAACTATGACTAATTCAAGTTTAATCTAACTTAAAAAATACCTTAAATGAAACTTTTTCTTTTTTTAATATGATAAAACTACCGAATTTAATTTTTATTAATGTATAAATAATTGATTAGACTTTATAGATATTCAAATAAAAATTCTATTATTACAACATATTAAAATTTGATTCAACTATTATTCACTAACTCATAAAAGTATGATAACTTATATCATTCCTAATTTTTAATATGTAAGTTGAGTGAATATAGTTCTTACCCTATTATATTAATGATCAACCAAGTATGTAGCCAAAGCCTATTTCCTAGTAGGGTGTATTTGAACATCAACAATGGTGTCTACATTAAAACGAGGCTAAAAATTTATAATATTATACTCAACAAAAGAGAGTGAAACTTCTCCTTTCAAGTAAGGTGTCTCATAACATTTCAAGTAGTTAAAATTAATTATGTTGTGAATGTTGATTTGGGATGGGGAGGTCGAGTTTGAAGGCATTATCTATTATCCAATGACTATTAGTATATGTGGTCCATATCCAATATATTTGAGCTTATGATATTGATGACCCTTAAATATTTTCTTATCTATAGTGTAGAAACAAGTAACCCTTTTTCATACTTAATTTAGGAATAAGTGATATAAATTTCACTTAATTATGCCTTGATTTAGGGTTGTAATTTGTTGTACACATTCACACTAAGTATAGGGCCATTTTAAACAAAATGGACTTAACTTGTGCCTTATTTGGCATGTTGTACAATGTTGTATTACAATTTCACACTTATCTAGGGTTCAATTATTTAATTGTGTTAATTATCTAGCTTAATTGGCCCTTTAATACAAATTAAAGCCCTCTTAATTACACTTTCTAAAACATCTATCCTAACACCCAATAATCATATTGCATGAAATTTAATTTCAAAAATTTAAGGTCCTATAAAATAGTGCTAAGACCCATTCACTTTTAGTGGTGAATGGGTACTCTTGACATAGGACACCACTTTCTTGGCTTGGCATTTTTGAAATGGGTTTTTGATGTTATTTCATCCCCTCAAAGAATAGTCCTATAAAGTTGTTCTAGGAACCATTTTCCTTTATTGTCAAATGGGTTCTTCTCACATAGGACACCCCTTTTTGAATTTAACTATGGTAGGATTTTAATAATTTTGAATCCTAGATCTAATGTCAGCTTGAATTATTTGAATTCTGAGGTTAATTCTTAGATTTAGTATAAATATTTAAGGTTAATTCGCATTGTTTTACCTAGAAAGTTTTCATAAGAAATCTTAAGACATATAAGCAATCAAGAGTACATTCACAAGAGAAATTCAATAGAATTTGAAAGGCATTCAGTGGAAAATTATCAAGAGTTTATTTCAATAATTCAAGGTCATATCATCATGTCAAAGGCATAGTGCATCAAGCATGTGATTGAGCTAATGTTGTTGATGTAGCATTGAAGATCTATTGGAAAGAATTGTTTCATATCTTATTCAAGATCAAGATCTACATTATTCATGGCCAGTTCATGTTAGTTTCCATATTTTCATTCTAAGAAATCTTCCAAGGCATCAAAATTTTATTGTTTCATGTTTCAAGTCCTTATTTCATTGTTTCATCATTTGGTTTAATTACCTAAAAGGGGTTTGAATGAGGAAAACCCATATTCACTAACAATCAACAAGTTTTTCTCCTCTTTGAATGTGTATTTGCAAGGTTTAGGTTGAAGATCAAGTGGAGAACAAGTTTGAAGAAAAAATTTCAAAGTCATAAAGCTGCAAAGTTATCATTCATATTGCAAGAACACAAAAAATAAGGCTACAAAATTTGTTTCAAATTTTCTAGAGATGATCACCAAGGATTTGAGAGTGCAAACAACAAGGAACAAAAATGAGAACACTGTTCCCAGTTTCAAAAACCCTAACAAGGACCCATTCACCAGTAAAGGCGAATGAGTCCTTTTTGATCTAGAAACAACCCTCTTGTAGTGAGGTACACACTATTCTAGCCTCTCAAAATTTCCCTTGTAGTTGCTATAATAGTTAGGATTTATTTTTTATTATTATTTGCATCATATCTAACACATAATTGCTTGTTTTATAGGAAATATTGGTGGTCCATCATTTTGATGCAAAACCCTACCCACCTATCTTTTCTTATTAAACATTTTATTGAACCCAACCTATCGAATATTGTAATTTTATGATCTTGGAGTCTTTCTTCTCATCCTAGGTTAGATCTTACATTCATTTCCATTGAATTAGATCTCATTTATGGTTGCTTACTTTGCATCCAAAATTGCATTTCATTTGGGTTTTTAGAATTGCATTGTTTTGCATTTCATAAATTAAAAAATACAAAAGAAAATTAGTCATTTTTTATACCATTTAGATCTCATAATTTTGCATTTCAAAATTAAAAAAAAATACTGCATTTCTATTTAGGTCTTTGCATTAATCATTTTATTACATTTTCATATTGCATTTCCACAAAATATGCAACTAAAAGTTGTTGTCTCAAACCTTGAACTGAAAGACATTGTAGTAAACTTAAAAATCATTGAAAAATAGTTAAAAAACCCTAATCAAGGACCCATTCACCTTTACTGGGGAATGAGTCCCTGATCAGGCTTGACCTAAACTTTTTGGCATTTGAAAAGCATTGAAAAACCCCTGCAAATCAGTCAAAACATTTCAAAAATCCTTATCCAAGACCCATTCGCCCTTACTAGTGAATGAGTCCCTAATAGGTCCTAATCTATATTTTCTAAAAATTGAAATCTCAGTTTTGGGCTTCTCTTTGCTACTGTTACTTTCTTGTTTCAGTTTTTTTATTTTTTATTTCATCAAATGTAGTGAATCTATATTAATTTGCTTCATCTAGTGCATTGTCAATATTCAAAATTGTAATTACAACATTTCATTTCAATTTATTGCATTTTGTAATTAGCAAGTTGCATTGTTTAGAATCTAAAAAATTCATTTCATTCTAGGTTGAATTACATTGCCTCTTTCCATTTAGAGTTTGCACGCTAGCTTTGTAAAACTTGTGTGAGCTTTACAACTTGGTGTCCTATTAGTAATACTATTTTAATATGGATCTTAGGTTTTCTAGCTCTCCTTTTTATAGTGTTGATAATCAACCCTCTATGGCTCATAGTTTGCATACTTCATTTCTTATGACTTCACATTGTACAACCAACGTGCTTAATGTTAACATTGTCCCTAGCATAACTGCTTGTACTTCATCTTTGGTGTGTACTCAAAGCCAAGGTGGAATTCCAATTCCATCTTCTACAATACCTATGCCCATTCCTACATACACTAGTACTAAACCCACCACAACCTTTCAACCTACAGAAACCCTTGAGCTATCATGGCTACTATATTCGTGAGCTCCACTTGTGGCGTAGATTATGATGTTTATTGTGGCACTAGCACTCATCCCAATGGCTAGGGAGAACATCTAGAGGGAGGACCAGTTCATATGATATAGTGGATGGCATGACAGAGGACTGTATACACTAAGGGCGTAGTATCCTTGCATAGTTATGCTATGATCTAGGATGGTTTTCATTGCACTAGGCCAACATGGTTTCCGCGTGTATCAGTCCTAGGGTACTCTCGCGCATTCAACTACCCACTAAGGTGGTTATGGCAGTACAAACTTTTGCATTTTTAGATGGTGAAATTTGACCATCTAGATAAAGGTGAAATCTTATGGAGACCATACTAGCTTATACCATAGTGTCCATATGAGACTCGTTAGTTGAGTTGATTATAGATTGATAGATTTCTAATAGCAAGACATGATTATGTAGTATGACCCTTCTACTATGATCGTGTGATGTGATAGTTTGGACATGTAAATGTATCACCCATGGCACAAACCTTCTTCAGAAGACAGAGTGCTTAGAGGCTCAATGAGACTAGATGATTCATTGCTAATGATGTAATCTACAATGACTCTGATTACAAGGATCATGATATGCCTCCAATCTTTGACATTAATGACGTTAGTACCATAGATGCTTATGAGGAGTGGTGGAAAGCTGCATAGCTAACTCCTGTATTCTGAATGGATGAGTTGATAGGCAATGCAAGGCCACACCCAAATTATAGAGATGAGGAGGATAGAGGCAAGGAGAAAGGGGTCAGGGCTGTAGACTTATTCGTAGATGTGATAGATGAGGACAATGATGAGGTTCTAGATCCTAATTATGATAGACAGGAGGAGGATGAGGAGGATGAAAGGGAGGAGGACGAGGATGAGTATGAGGATGAGGATGAGGATGAGGATGAGGAGCATCTGATGAGCGAGGTTGATGATACATCCAAAGGATGTAGTGGGTCATGAGTGGGGAGAGCCAGCTCTCACCCATGTGACTACATCATGATTAGTAGTTGTAGCATGCACCATCACCTACAATCATGGAGAGGCTAGCACATCCTCCATGCCTCCTACACACATGACAAGCTTGTCTTTACACAACTAGCCAGAGAGCTAGTTGATAATATCTTATGTATTTTTATGATTTGTACTTATCTTCATGCATTATGACTTAATTTTATGTCTATATATATCATGATATGTACTAATTATATATATGTTTTCTATCTTGCAAGAGCTATGAGAGACCTACATGATCTCTATTGTTAGTTTGTTGTTGAGATAGTGCCTTTTTCAATCTACAAGGAGGCTAGTAATACATACTATGTTCCCCCACCCATTGTGGAGTGGGATCCAAAGTTGTTCGAGTCATACGCCAAACTACAGGTAGCATGTGAGAGTTTTAGGAGGCACACCGACAAAGATGAGGTTGCCCATGAGGAGGTTTAGTCATCTCGATACCCAACAGAGGTTGAGAGACTCTAGTAAGAGGTAGACAGACTACAACAAGAGAGAGATCATATAGTGGAGGATTATTTTGAGGCCATTGTATGAGCATAGGGTTTATCGTATGATCTAGATATACTTCCCAACTCATGATCATGATCGCATACCACCATCTTTCAATGGACTACCTCGAGATAGATGTGAGAACCAGATCCCTAGGGATCTAGTAATCACAAACCACATTAGCATTGTGTATACATTGATGACATGTACTCAAAATTGTGTTGTATATATATATGATCATTTGATGTTTTGTTATTTATGTTTATGTGTTTAATGTTAAATGGCAATGTGATTGATTAAATAATATTTTTAAGACTATTTAATAAATGTTTCCATGATTTAACATGTTTATGTGATCTAATTAATCATTTAAAAGTTAATTTAAATAATTTATTTAGTATTAAAGACATGTAAATAATTTTTTGTCAAGAACAAAGCAATGTGAGAGCACATAGAATTTCATCTAATAACTCTAACACCATTGCTTTATAATTCACACTATTTAATAAGATTAGACATAGTACTAGCGCAAATGCATGGAATTTATAGGTTCATTAAGAGGTGTGTCATCCATTTATGTTAATGTTTATGTGGTAGACCCATAACTTGCATTAATTATATAAGTTCCTAAACAATTGGTGTTGAATTTTCCTTTGTCAGTTGGGTTGACATTGATGTTATGTTGATTCTCACATAACACCATATCACTTTTATTGAATATGCAAGGGATGACATGGTCATTGTAACTACGGTGCTTTCTCCTAGAGTAAGCTTGAAGGTGCTTAAGAACATAAATTTGTTGTTCGTCAAGCATTTCAAGTTGATTCAATCATTGTTCTTTATAAGCATTAGCATCGATAAGTGCTTGATGAGCGATTCTTAGGAATCTCTAACTCCAAGGGCATTATTCCCTCGGTACCATAGATTAGGTTATAAGGTGTAGTTCCCATGGATAATCTAATATTCGTGTGGGAGGCCCATAGTGCATATGTTAGTTATTCATGCCAATCCTTATTATTTTTTCTAGTGGTTTTCTTTAAGACTTGTTCAAGGATTCTTTGAGTTCATTCAGCTTGACTGTTACATTGCAGATAGTAGGGTGTTGAAAAGCAATGTTGTATCTTAATTCTAAGAACTTCATGTCATTTTTATTGAATGGTGTCCCACTATCGAATACTAATGTGGAAGGAATTCTGAAGTGAGCAATAATGTGTTCCAGCATGAAATGACATATCACATTAGGTATTGTTGAACAAAGGGGAATTTCTTGTATCCACTTCATGAAGTAGTCTGTCATGGTGATTATGTATGTATGTCCAACAGAGGAAGGTGGTGATATTTTTCCAATGAGATCCATAACCCAAACTGCAAAGGGCCAAATATGAACTTAAGCTTGAAATTTAGAGGCAGGAGCATGAATCAAATTGCTATGTTTCTGACATTTCTGACATTTTTTGACTTATGCAAAGCAATCTTTATCCATCACTCTTCACAAGGATTCCATCCTTTGTTTCTTTGGTGTGCCTCGCCATGCTTCCACATGTCACTAGTGCGAGCATTTGAGCACTCCTTCCTTTTGCCTCCTGAATGAGCCTGGTCTGTGCACTACGTAGCATCAGTCCATGTACAATTTTTGGTAGGCCTCACAGTCAATGCCAGTAGCAAGGACTTCTCTACATGTCTTCCTCACATTGGTTTTCATCACAAGGAGGGGGGAATGAACCACAAGCCCTGACCTATCACCATGTGTCCTAACTAACTCCATGAGTAAGTGATAAATATTTGAATAAGGTTCTGCTAGGACCTCCACCATCATTCATAGGGAATGCATCTAGCTTTATGGTGACTGCATTATATGGCTCAAATCTTTTTATGTTGCATCATTGTTCATGATGAGGGAATCTTTTCTATTACTGGCTCACTAGGCGGTGTGAGTATTTTCAATTTATATTGCTTCTTCCTTTTGAAAATGAGTTGGGAAGATAAAAAAAAATTGTGAAAGACACCATTCCTTTTATACTGGTTTTAGATTATTGTATAAGACTCACAGACTATGCCATTCATCAACCTTTCTATTTTCTTAAGCTATTCTACAAAGCATTATACTATGCCATTACTATACTGAGTAGTTTATTTTCAAAAACTTCTATGATTTCAATATAAGTTTGTTGATTTAGACCAGGTTTTTGACTCTTCTTTTCACTAAATGTGTACGGGAGTTATTTTATTTTACTGAATAAATTATTTAGGTTTTCATCTTTGATTTATGTTATTCTTGAACTTAGTAGATTGTTGAACGAGCCCTTAAATTGCATCCAAAAGATATATTTATCATCCCTATATCTACATCTTGGTGCATCACCTTAGTTAGATCCTTATTTTTATATTTTCTTCCTTTTCCCATTCCAAAATCCCAAATATAGAAGAAGTTGACTTCTTTAAAAACTTGGAGGTCACTCAGTGTAGTGCAATTGATCCCCCATTAACTGAGTTTCCCATAAGGCTGTTACCTTATCATTTTTTGGCATCAACAGTTTCTTTTTCGGGCATGCCCATTAGGACCTCTTAAATGTGCCTTAACCTAAAATGGGTGTATGAGCCATTGACTTGCTACTAGATCCCAAACAACTAATAACCTTGGCTTGCTAGCGCCACCATTAGTAACAACATAAACTAGAACCCATCCAATGAACATTTTGATCCCTCCACTAGCCATGCTGCCAATTGCTAACAAAAATTATGTGGCATGGGGTGTGGGAAGTCCCCTTGTAGCAGTAGTAGTACTTGTCATTTTGGCCCCAATCTTGGCCTCTGCTTTAAAAGCTATACCAAAATTGACCACTAATGGCACAAAAACACCATCCAAACACCTACAAGATGTGGTAGATGTGTGTTTCATACATAGAGTTATTGACCAAAATATAGCGCTAAGATTGCTTGCAAGCTCTTTCAGTAGTAAGGCCTTAGATTGGTATCAGCTCAGAGATCCTTTCTACGAAAGATTCTCGAATGTTGGAAATAGGTCCTCACTATATCATCAACTGGTGACCATAAAGTGAGCCTCGCATGAAGCTATAACTGAATTCAACACCCGGTTCTATACAACTTGGCAAAGGATCCAGACTACTATCTACCCACTGGTCGAATTGGCATGCATGTTCTACAGGAAATCCATCAATGTCGACATCTTGATGATGATCCAATCCCTTGGAGGAACCACTCTACTAGATGCATAGAGCATCACTTTCAAGGCAAAGAACAATCTAATAGATGCCAAAAAATTGTTGCCTCATCCCATTATGCCTATATTTCCCAAAATATCAGTTCCCACCTAGGAGATACCAACTACTAATGCGTCTACTCCTCCCCAATCTATGTACACATATCTGAACACACCATAGAATGTTGCTTCTACATCTGGCTCTTCAAAGGATGAGATGAGTGACCTAAATGAATTCTTTTGGACTATCACCAATGAAATAACTAATATAAATTGAAACCAATTCACACCTCTGAAGCTATGCTACCAAAATTATCAAGGCAGATGATCTTCTTACTAGCAAAACTAATTCCAAAGAGGCTTCTGTAAAAATCCGTAGACTCAAACAACTAATAAAATAGTGCCAATACCTAATCCACTCCAAAGTGCTCACCCAAGCTCGAGCAAAGAGCTGACAATAGGGCTAAAAAATCTCACTGATGACATCAATCCTTGGTGCTTCCCCTATGGTGACACACACATTCTCTAAAATTTCCCACACAAAAACCTACAACAAAAGGTGGCGAAATAGCATAGCCAAGGTGCAATGTCATATCCTAGAGGTTATGTATATGCCTCTCCACAAATGGAAAACACGGTACTCATCACATAAATGCAAGGGATGCCCCTAGAGGAAGAAATAGATATAGCTCACGATCACACACTCTTCTCATGGATGGAAAAATAAGAAGTAGTGTTTGCAAATGATGCATCCACATTGAAAGCCCCACAACTGCAATCTAATTACAACACTCACTCACAGAGGAGATTTATGGGTGAACCAATCATCTCGTAGCTCAAAAGTACCTCTGACTAGACTCCTAGTACCTCTGCAGTTGTACAGTAATTTCACTCATGAAAGGAAATTGTTATAACTAGGGCTAAGGAACATAAGCCTTTAAATCCACCACCACTCAATGTGGTAGAACAATTGAAGAAATCCTCAACTAATGTGTCCCTTTGGGATATCTTAGCTATTCCAAAGCAACAGTCATTACTTCAGAAGGCCCTACTTAAAGATGCAATCATTGAAGCAATAGAGCAATCACTCAAAGAAAAGGCCATTGATCCATCACCTCATGCCAAAGTTCTCACAAATAGTATAGAGGAAGCCTCTACTGAGGTTAGATATAAGCTAAAACCAAAACCCTTTTTCCTAACTCTTATTGTGGGGAAGAAACTATTGCATAATTCCATGATTTACTCTAGTGCTAGCACCATAGTAATGCCCAAGTAGATAAATAAAGCCTTAGAACTTAGCTATGAACCTTTAAAAAGGGGATTATACAGCTTGATGGGAACAAGATCGAAACTTTAGGTATCATTAAGGACCTCCCTTTGACTCTATTCTCCTACCCTAGTATCATAACTTTCCACAAGATACTATGATCATAGACATTCCCCCCATGTTTAGTCTGTGTTTATCCCAAGAATTCACTTGAAAAATAGGTGGATATTTTTGTTTGGATTGGTCACACTTGATCCTCAGGACCAAGCATCGAGGTAAAATGAAAATAATATTTGAACGTCTACATTCGAAACATGTGGTTTCTAAAACCATGATCAACTTTGAGGTTGTTCATACATCTTTCACTAAAGAGAAAATGTATTCTATCAAGCTACTAGAAGATGAAAAAGTGACTAGAGACTTGATGGATTCAGAGGAGGTCCTCTTATGTGAATATATATACATTAATCCTTTCAACAACTATCATGGCATCATTGCCAAAGAGGAAGTGTTTTGGCGTCAAAGATCTAGGGTGTCTTGGTTGACTGAGGGAGATAGGAATTCCAGATTTTTTCATTTGAATGCTTCAAAACATAGGGCTGCTAATAGAATCACTCATATTGTCTCTAATGGGACTAGATTTGAGGAGGAAGATGATATTAGGGAACAAGCTTTCCTTTTCTTTAGGAACCTTCTTTCCTGTAATGGAGAGATTGTTACTGAAGCTCAAGATTCTATGATTGAAGCTATACCGCAAGTGATTGGTCATAATGAAAATTCCTTAATCATGGTTATTCCTTCCAAAGCTGAAATAAGGAAAGCTATCTTTTCTTTTGATGGCAACAAAGCTCCTGGACCTAATGGCTTTCCCTTATTCTTCTTCCAAGTGTTTTGGGAAATTGTTGAGCTGGATGTGGTGAATGCAGTCAAGGAATTCTTTAGATCAAGATGTCTGTTGAAAGAATTGAATGCTAATTTTGTGGTCCTTATTCCAAAAAAACCTGGGGCTTCAGAGTTTCAAGCTTTTCGTCCAATCAGCTTGTGTAATTCTATTTACAAAATTATTTCAAAGGTGTTGACTTCAAGAATGCTTTTTGTGCTTCCCCAAATTATTGCTCCACAGTAGAATGGTTTTGTGCCAGGTAGGTACATTATGGACTCTGTTGTTATTGTTCATGAGAACTTACATTCGTTAATGGTTTCAAAAATTGAAGGGTTTATTCTTAAACTAGACATCTCCAAAGCCTATGATTGGGTTGATTGGGCTTTCTTGTTTAAAATTATGGATAAGTTTGGTTTTAATAATAGAGTCATTTAGTTGGTGAACCAGCTTGTGTTGATAGTTACTTCTGTTGTCATTGTGAATGGGTCACCATCAAGGTTTTTTCAGACCTCCAGAGGCCTCAGACAGGGAGACCCTATTTCTCCTATTCTGTTTACTATCTTGGCTGAGAGTTTAGGTAGAAATATTAAAAAGATTATTGATCAAAGATCCCTTGTTGGATTAAGACCTTCTTCTCCTCTTACTTGTTCTCACCAACAATTTGTTGATGACACCATTCTTATGGGAAGATCTACTATGACTGAAGCTAAGACTTTTAAAAAAATTCTGAATCTTTATGAATCTGCTTCTGGGCAAGTTGTCAACGGGGCTAAGAGTTCAATTTTTTTCATCAATACTCCAGAGTATAGACAAGTCAAACTTGCCCAAATTCTTGGATGCCATGTTGAGTCTCTCCCGTCAACCTATCTTGGCTTACCTCTTTGTTCTAAACCTTCAGACTCATTCTGGATTTCTTTGGTTGAAAAAGTTAGTAAGAAGTTGTTGGGTTGGAAAGGAGCTCTTCTAAGTCAAGCTCGAAAAATCCAGCTCCTTAAGGCTTCTCTACAAAATCTTCCTACTTATGCTCTTAGTATATTTAAAATTCTTGCTAAATATGCTGAGGCCATTGAAAAAATTTAGAAAAGGTTTCTATGGTCCGGAGTGGAGGATAAGAAGAGAATGCCACTTGTTGGATGGGATCTGGTCTGTAGACCCAAATCAAGGGGGGGCCTGGGTTTAAGGAAAATTAAAGTTCTAAATTTGTCCCTTCTTGCTAAACAGCTTTGGAGAACTCTTACTTTAAATGGAGAATGGCATGATACCTTAAAAGCTAAATATTTTAATAACTACGAGTCTTTAAATTAAATTATAAACTCTTCTTCTTTGCCTCGTGGGTCTGTTTGTTGGAATGATATGGGTAGAGGAAGAAAGCTTTTGGAAATGGGAATTGGATGGCTAATTGGAAATGGAAATTTTGTTAGATTTTGGAAAGACAGATGGATTTTTAAAGATCCTTTAATTAGAATAGATAAATTTAGTAAATGGATGAATGATTGTAAAAAGGAATTTGGAGTCTTGGTTAATGATTATTGGAGGAATGGAAATTGGGTAGATTTGAAGACCATCAGTCAGGATCTTGGCCCTGTTCAGTCAGCTTTCAGAGCCCTTAGACCGGCTCAACACCAGGTGGAGGATCTTGTTGTCTGGTTAGACAACCCGTCTGGTATTTTTTCAGTTGCCTCTGCCACTTCTATGTTGGATAGTTTGATGGGGCATCCTCCCTTCTGGGCTAAGGCTTGGATTAATCACCTGACTCCGAAAATCAATATTTTCTACTGGATAATGCTACAAAATAAGATCCTCACTTTGGACAATCTTGGAAAAAGAGGAATTCAATTACCAAATAGATGAACATTATATGTACAGGAATGAAGTCAAGACTGTTAATCATCTTTTTCTTCATTTCCCTTTTGTGTCGAATATTTGGGATAAATTACTGGGGCTTCTTGAGTTTGTGTGGGTTTTCCCTGCTTCTGTCGAAGATTTTTTCATTCAATGGAAAGATCCTTCAAAAAATCCTTTTGTGAGAAAGCTATGGTCTTTTATTCTTCCTTTTGTGTCTTGGAATATCTGGAAGGAAAGGAACAATAGAGTGCTTAGGGATAAAGAGATGTTGGAAGGGGATTTGTATGCTAAAATTGTTAGGGCCATAAAGGAAATTTTATTTTTAATTCTTGGAAAAATGTTTGAGAAAGCGTTCTAGTCTCCCTTTGATGTTGCTATGGCCGAAAAGTGGAATTCAAAATTAGTTGGGTCAAAAAGCCTCAAACCTGGAGTGTATGGGAGAGATAATGCTAATTGGTCTATGTTGCCTTTGGGCTGGATGAAAGCCAACTTTGATGGTGTGGCTAAAGGTAACCCTAGGAAAGCTGGCAGTGGGCGTGTTTTAAGGGACAACTCTAGGGCTTTTATTGTGGCTTTTGCTGTGGACATCAGAATTCAAACTAATCATGTTACAGAAGTTGTTGGGGCTTTTCATGCAGTTAGCCTAGCCCTCAATATCAACACGAAATATCTTTGGTTGGAGGGCGATTCATTGAATATAATAAATTGTATTCTTGGGATTACCCCCCCTTGTGGACCATCAAAAAATGGATCGAAGACATGAAAACTTTATTAATTAAATTTGATAAAGTGAAAGTGTCCCACGCTTATAGAGAAGCCAATAAGGTGGCGGATTTCTTCGCCAATTAAGGGGTTAAGAAGGGTGGGGAAAACACATGGAGGAAGAATGACATTCTCCATCCTGAAGTAAAAGCACTAATTTATTATGATTCAGTGCATGGGAGAGAAGGAAATCTTAGTCATGATGAAACGGATAAAGATCAGGTACATCAATTTCATTAGATTTGATGGGACCGATGTCACTTTCTTTTTTATGAAGAGTTTGCGGCACGCTTTCTGGGTGTTCGACAAAAATTACCTAAACGGGACCCAGAGCAACTGTTCAGTGTTGTTTTACAGTGAGCTGACCATGGGTGGAGAAAGAAAACGTGTGGAGCTGAGCAATTTCTAGGAGCACAGAAAGAATGCTAAAGCATGGGAAAGAATCGAAAAGGGAGGTTTAGTCCCATATTTGGAAAAGCTCCATGGTATGGATGAGGGGATGCTAGACTATTTTGTTAAAAACTGGAAAAATGGAGAGATCGTGTTGTTTGGCAGGAATGTTAATCTGAGTGAGGACTTAATTGGAGAAATAATAGGTCTTTCGATTGAGGGTGTAAAATTCTACTAAGATCGACGATTCTCTGATGAAGCGGTCATTAAATTTTCAAAAAAAGTTAAGGAGAAAGCGAAGATGGTTAAGGTTGCTAATAGCTACTTTGATGTGGAGTCCATCAAATCTATTTGGAGGAAAGTTTTAAGAGTTATTATGGAATATATTACGGTTGACGGGCGCTTTACCAGAGTCTATGGTTACCACTTTGCCATTCTGAATCATTTCCGTCATAAGGTTCGTATATCTCTGCCTTTTTACTTATTTTCTTCTCTGAAGAATTGCCTAGATGATGTGGAAAGAAACCCTAGGAGGAATGCTATTATTCACCCTGGTCTTGTTAGGCTCATTTTTGAGTATTTTCAAAATTTACCTACTTTGCCTAAAACTGTTGAAATTGAAGAGTTGGACGATGAGGAGACAGAAAGTAGTAGGGAAATCGAACCCCGGGCCCCCCTGCTTGTGTTCTTGTTGGTCCTGATACCATTGCTCCCTAGTCCTTGTCTTATCGAAAAATTCTTAAGGATTCTGCCCCACTGTCTTGTCCTAAACGGCAACTGCTACATGAGTGCCCTAGTTCGGGTTTTGCCTCTCAGCCTTGTCTTAACCCCCAACCGTCTCCTAGTTGCCCTACTTCGGGTTTGTCCCTTGGTTGTAAAGGTAACCCTATTATGAAACTTGTTTCGTACTCTGGAAATTCTATGGAAATCCTCTCTGAGAAGCCCATGGTCAGTAAGGAATCGGCCCCTAGTGCCCCTGCTTCTGGAAAACTTGGGAATGATCATTTTGAGTCCCCTATTCAGGGTGAAATTAATTTTGCTCTGAATAAGGTTAAGCTTGAGGATTTCGTTAGTATAGCAGAAAAAAGTATGGATGGCCTTTTTACCATTCTCAAATGGACCCAGAAAGATGTCTGTGACTTGAAAGGTTGTGTTACTGATCTCAGCAACAAGGTTATGGGTTTGGAGCAGAAGATTAGTTGGAATAGTAGAGATAATGATGAACAGGAAACTCCATTACCGAGGAAAAGATAGCAATTACAAGAGGATAGATTGGCTAGTATCGAATGTAACATGTCCAAGATCGAACAAAACATTAGGGCCACTGTTGCAAATAATCACAAAATTGCTAGGCATAACACCATCATCATAAATGCAACGGTGGAAAAGCTTGAAAAAAACCAAAAGGGTTTGCTGGTTGTGGATTTGGATGCGGACAGGGGAGGTAGCAGATTGGCTGGTGAAGGGATTTCGACTCGTACCAGGGCAAACATTAAGAGGAAGACCCCGACTTCTTCACATACGGTTCAAATTCTCAAGCAGGGGTTACAAGACATGCAAAATGTTGAAAAGGAAGCTGAGGAATTACTGAACACCTTGGGGTAATGTAGTGTTTTTTTTGCTAGTTTTTTTTTTGGGGCGGTCCTTTTTTGGGCCCTGTTGTCTTTTGGTGTTGTCGTTTCCTTTATGGGACAACTGTCTAGTTGTTTGTACTTTTTCTACTTATCTCTTGTTGTTTAAACTTCGTGGTTTCAGGACCCTGTAAAACCTATTTTTTCCTTTTCAAAAACTATCATGCCACCAGGTTGGTGACCTATGTCATCTATGATGAACATCAAGTGCTTCCAAATGTCATCAAACAACCCAAGAGTGGTCAAGCCTTAGAGCTATGAACGTTGCACTTCGATGGAGAAAGATGTAATTTTTTTGTAGGATTCATGATATGTTTGACATCCCCATTCAATGAGAAAACACTTTGTTCCTTCCTCTTTTAGTTCACTTGTTCAAACAATGAAGCTAAATATGAAGGCCCAGTGCCAGGTCTAAGCCTTGCAGAGCAGAAGGGCATCAAGCAAATAATGGTGTTCAGAGACTCTAAACTAGTGGTCAATCAAGTCTGAAGGATTTTTATAGCCAAGAATGTGTGTATGAGATCCTATAGACATGGAGTCTAGGACCTAATCAAGGACTTTAAAGCCTTTAATATCTAGATAGTGCCTAGAGAGAAAAATATACAGGAAGATCACCTAGAAGAAATCAGATCTCAATTTAATCCTACTTCTGACCTAATTCATAACATACACTCTGTACAAGTGATCGTATGACTTGAATCCCAGATAATGATTATAGTTGGCAAGTGTTTAAATGTGATGAACACATTGCCTCATTCATCCAATAGTTGGGAGAGTTTTCTGAGCAACTCCAACCGAAGATTGTCGAGGCCTACAATGGAAAAATCATTTAGTTGAGGTCCAACAAGCTTCCATTTATGTGAGAAATATGGAGTAGTGGCCTAGTCATATGATGACCTCAAGGGATATGATCCTAAAATCATTTAGCATACTATAGAGCTGATAGAAGAAACAAAACCTGTCTGCCAAAAGCAAAGGCTAGTGAATTCTAAAATTGAGGCACTAATGGCACAAGGGATGAAAAAGATAATCTAGTTCAAAAATGTCTTCTCAATCAAGCACAACACATGCGTATCCAACCTAGTTCCAGTCTGAAAGAAGAGCGAAGATATCCGCCTATTTGTTGAATTTTGGGACCTAAATAGAGCATCCCTGAAGGACAACTACCTATTTCCTTCTATGGATTCAATCTTGCAAACAATGGTAGGATTAGAAATGTTTTCTCTACTGAATGGTTTCTCTGATTATAACCAGATCTAGGTCAAAGAAGAGGACCGACACAAAACAATGTTCACTACCAAGTGGGGAACGTTTTCATATGAAAAAATTCCTTTTGGCCTCTCAAATGTGGGAGCCACTTCCAATAGGAAATGGATATTGCTTTCAAAGAATTGATCAAAAAGATTATCTTAATCTATTTGGATGATCTCACTATCTTCTCTAGATCTAAGGATGATCACTTTGATCACCTAGAAATGGTTTTTAATTTTTTTATGATTTCGAGATCTCCCTAAACACAAAAAAAATGTGTCTTCAAAGTGCCACAAGGAAGACAATTGGGAAATTTAGTGTCCAAAGATGGAATTGCAATTGATCCTGAGCAGGTGAAGACAATCAGAGAACTTCCCCTACCAGTTAACAAGAAAGGAGTCTAGTCCTTTTAGGGGAAGGTTAACTTTGTAAGAAAATACATTTATGATTTTGCATGACTAATTAGACCTATCACCCTAATGCTCAAAGAGGATCAATTATTCAAATGGAAAAAGGAAGCTAGAAAAGCCTTTGAGAAAGTTAAGGATGTTATTTCTTTAGCTTCTATTATGGTCAATCTAGACCTATCAAAGGACTTTATAATGTATGTATTTAGTAGAAAATACAACATCGCTATTGTGCTAACTCAAAAGGATGATGAAGGGGAGAACATCTAATAACATTTCATTCCCAGACCTTGAAGGATTATGAGACAAACTACAACTTCGTAAAGAGAAAACCATTTGTGATTGTTAAGAGACTCAAGAAGCTCCAACACATCGTATCTTGCAACAAGGTGGCTTTTTATGTCACACATTCTAATGTGCATGAATATATCATAGGAGAGACCACCGAAAAATGGGTGAATTGGATCACTAAGGCCCTTGAATATGATATTGATGTCAAGCCTACAAAGACCATCTGAGGAAGAGGATTATGTGAATATTTGGTAGAACAATGAGGAAATGGCAGCTGAAGAAGAGCAACCAGAGCTAGTTCTAATGAATGAACCTGAGTCTAAAGGTTGTTGGCTAACATAAAAAGTGAGATTCATGGACACTAGAAAATATTCCCTGGGCCTTCCTTCTGAAAAGAGAAGATTCTATAGATTATAGAATAATGGATATACACTCATTGAAGGGATCCTTTTCAAAAGGAACTTCAATGGCATTCTTCTGCGGTGTGTCACTATAGAGAAAGTGAAGTAAATTCTTGATACTTTCTACAATAGTCCCGTAGGAAGACACTTCTTTGCAAAAACCATTTCCATCAAAATCACATGTGCCAAATACTTCTAGCCTACACTATTCAATGATTCATACTCCTTGGTGAAATCTTGCAAAGAATGTCAATTTTTTGTAGGAAGAAGAAAGAATTTCATAATGCCTCTCAATTTTATAGTGGTTCATGAGCCCCTCGCACAATGGGGCCTTGATTTTATTGGGATGATCTATCCCACCTCCAGTGTTGGACACAAATGGATCTTCATGGCCATGGACTAATTCACCAAATGGAACAAGGCCATGCCCCTAAAGAATGCAATGGAGGCAAAGATTGTGGATTTTCTTGAGGGGCTAGTAACAAGATTTGACCTACCAAAGACCATCATCTTCGATAATGCTAAGGCTTTCTTACGTTCTAAGGTATGTCAATTCACACTCATGCATGGAATATTCTTAAAAACATCACAAAATTATTACCTATAGGGGAATGGCCAAGTTGAGTCCACTAACAAAAATTTAGATTGAGTCATTAAAAGAATCATGTTAGAACACCAGAAGGAGTGGCACAAGAACCTTTGAGAAGTGCTCTGGGCAGACCACACAACCATTAAACATGTTCTCAATACTTCTTCGTATGAGCTAGTGTATGGCAAAGAAGTGGTATTACCCATCTCCATAGAAATTCTAGAGCTACAATTGCTCAAATCCATGGAATTTGAAGAAAATAGAGCCATGGAGGTTCAGTTGGCCGAGTTGCTAGAAGTATAGGAAAAAAGAGCAAAGGCTTAAATAGCCATGTCCAATCACCAGTAGGTGTTTAAGAGATGGTTGGTCAAGAAAGCCTCAGACCAGGGTCTAAAATGTAGAGACCTAGTATTAAAATTCAATGAAAGGGTCGTGAATCCTGGCCAACATGGAAAATATGATGGTCTATGCGAAGGTCGTTTTAGAATAAATCAATGCAAGCAATATAACACATTTGAAATAGAAGATATGGAGAAGGAAGCATTGGGGATTTTGGTTAACGAAATCCACCTCAAATTATGTAATTAAGCTTCATTATTATTCTACCAGTGTAAACATGTAAGTATTGTAATTTTTTTTCTTTTATTTTTTTGTTGGTTAGTCTTTCCAAACTCATCAGCAACCCATGAAGCAAAAACATTAGAAATAAACCCATATGCGGAAAATTAAAGAAGAACCCATGTACGAAATTGGAAAGGTACTCAAGAAATGAAGAAAAAGGAACCCATATTATAAAATTGCAAGAGGAAAAAGATGAAAACAATTTAAGAAAAGTTGTATATTCATTATATACATAATTATATGCTTCGATAATACACCTCCAAAATGGCTCTGAGGCCATACTTTTAAAGTATATCTATATACTATGCAGTTTTTTCATATATATGTATGTAGAAATCCCTTTTAAGGCATATATACATAAAATAGGTTCACTCTTAAAACATATAAAAGTGATGGGTCTTAACGGGTAGCAATTATAGGAGCACCATCAGAAACAATATTTATAACATCATCAACAACAAGGGCATTAGGAACAACAACAAGAGCATTAGGAGAAATAGGAGCATCAATAACGTCAATGGCCAATGGTGGGGGATATACCAAGTACCTGAACTTGGTGTACCACTCTACATCGTATAAAATACCTCATTATAGTAGTGCAATAGGAAGTGACAGGCATGAGTGACTCTCTGGTGATGTTCTTCATGTATAAGAATGCAGAACCCACTCAAAAACAGAACCCATGACACCACTGCATCCTCTTTGATATGCTTGCATAGGTTGATCTTCGTCGGAATGCCTAGTCCATTTATTGCATTCACTGAAATCCTACAAAGGCCACCAAGGTAGTGCTTCAGGAATATTTATAGTATCACACAAAGAATCATCTGCTTAGGAACTTGGATATCAAGAAAAGACATGAAAAAGTGAGATTAGATGTTAGTATTTACCCTATATTTATCATCATACTCTACACATTCCCAACCTAACACCCACTTCATTGCTATATTAGCTAATGAATGCATGTTATTTGTCATTATTTTCAAGTTCCTATTCAATATTTCACCTAAGAAGGCCATCTATGACTTATTTCTAAACAACCAAATTGGAGTATTCATGATGCTAGTTCTATTCAAATGCCTAACGCTAATTCTACCCAACTACCTAATACCAATTCTTCCCAATTGCTAAGTGTGATTTTACTATTTCCTAAGGGTCTATGTATAGAAATATCTAAGGTATCTATGTGCCATAAGCATGATGATAATTGAGTACAAACTCAAAAATCCCACCAAGATCCTACTCAAATTTCTCATCCAGTTGCGCCTACCATGTAAAAATTGTTGCATGTGAAATTAGGAATAGGTAATTAAGTAACACAAATTGGTGGCAGTCCTAGGTGGTAGTCTACATGGCCAGATGCTGATGTGTCACACTACAAGAATTTTTCAAATTCCAAGGATGAACTCAAATATTTTTAAGTACACATTGCACTTTTGGCTTAATTATTCTCTTTGAGATATTAATTGTCAAAGTATGCAAAAACTTAAAAATTCCTTCAAATCACCGGCTTGATTTCCCAAGAAAATTTTACCATAAGAGATCATTACTAAATGTCATTATGAATTCCTATCTTTTCAAAATGGAAAGAAATTCATTCCGCACTTGAGCAAACGAGTTGGTAGTACATGCTAAATTTAATGCACAAAGGAAACCATTGTCTACTACTCTAGGCTAGGAAATAGCTATGTATTGCATGTGGAAGGATAACATTGTAAAAGCTTCTTGAGTACACTATCCAATGCAAAGATTTTTTAGTGTAGAATTTCTAAGGAACACTAGTGAATTGTAGCAAGTTTCAGTATCACATAAATCTACATCAGAAGGAAAATGGCCCAAAATCCTTAGATAGAAGCATAAGGAGAGGCAACACGAAGCTTGTTTAATGCCATAAGTGCAACACTTATTACCAATATTTTTAGTGATACTTCTTATGCTTCACCTAGGATATCAGATAAGGCATAGTGGATTCAGACATGGGCCACTGAAAAGAAAAAAATCATAGGGACCAAAGCCAAATAAAGGAAGAATGAGATAACATTCATGATCCCATCCTCGAAAATAACCCTAAAAATTTTAGGGAGGTGGCCTATGAGAGAATGAACAATAGTGACCCAAATTATTTGGTGTACAAGCAATGGTTAATGGGATTCCACAGTATATGGTCCCTTTAGCGCATTACTACACAGAACTAGTTGATGAGGGCATTAAGAATTTTAACCCAAATACCAACACAATCGAGGGTCAGGAGTTGAGAGTTAACATCAGCGTAGAAGCTATCTGGAGCATGCTATGCATCCTTATATAAAAATTTAAAGTGGACAAGATGGAGTCATTCACTCCAGAAAAAGGAGACAAATATTGGAGGGGTAGAGATATTACTCTAGATTTTTATAACAAAGAAACCAAAAGTTCTAGGGAAGATCATAAAAAGCCACCATCGATTATGGTAGTGCACAATGTTGTATCCATAGAAATACAAGATGCCTTCTCGATGATGGCCATTTTTTGTAGCTTGGACATCGACAAGTATGTTTAGGAGTTTAAATTGGGTCTAGGGTTTTAGTTGCATCAGAAAGATTCCTTATTCTGGTATGACTTCGCAAAAGTCATCATTGGGGAGATGCTGAGCCAAATAAAGGAATATAGAACACAACAAAAGTTCAGATTTCATTCTCTCCTTGTCCATATGTTTTTACATCAAAACCCTAAATTTGTCAAAAAAACATGTGAGGTTGGCTATGTTAGATGTAAAGGGAATAAGAAGGCCAATTTCTATATGGACTACTCTCCTCTCCTCAACTTATGACTATTATGCATTTTTAGATTATTTCTTGAATCTGATTCTACAAGACTTGAGTGAGGATGTTGGTCTTTATAGAACTTCTATCAGCCAAACTAGGTGGATGCAGAGTTTCACTCTAAAATGTGACTGGTTTCCAGGAGATGATTTCACATTCATTCGGATGTGTGGCTTTATTGAGATAACATTATGAATTCTGACATGCATCACAAACAAGGTGTTGGCCCTTGTAATGTTCTGACAAGTGTCAATTATCAACACTAATTTTTGTGGAGGAAAGGGTAAGAAAGGTTTCTTCTTCTTCCCTTTGACTTTCAAGTCAATGGTGATGGTCAAGAAGTAGACATATAAGCTACTTGAAGCAAAGATGGCTCATCTAGGGCTAGTATGGATTTGTGACAAATGGCAATATAAACCTGACAATGACTTACTAAATGCATTTTTCAAGGTAACGCACAACCTCTGACCTTACTAGGAAAAGAAGGGTAACCCACTGAAGGATCAAGATGATCTATGAGCATGAAGATACCGACACAAGTGGTGATGAGGATGTGGACCTAGACGAGGCTAGAAAATATATGTAGCGAAGGGGAAGGAAGTGTAGATGACCTCAATGCCAAAAATTAATCAAGTAGTGATGCAACCTAACAAAACTACTTCGAAGCTACAAGTGAATATATCACATTTGGGATCCTCACAGAAACACGTATGGGCCATGAAAAAAACCTATAATTGTCCAACAATGACTGTTGAAGGTCATAGAGGTGGAAAAATCCCTACCAGCCAAAAAGTCTAGCACATAGATGCAACTCCAGAAGAAGATTCACAAGAGCCTACAACGAGCCAAGGATCATAATCATTTAAACCATAGGTATCTTTCAATCCCTCTTTTCTTTCTTCACAATATTTTGTTCCTCTTGTTGTCGCCACGTCACCCCTCACTTCAAGTGTTGGCCCTTCCTTTCTACTTCTACTATAATAGTCGTGGGAGGTTTCTCCTAATTCTCCTTGGTGGGGAGATTTTTCTTTACTCCTTTGCGGACCTTTCCACCATTCCTCAGAGCCCAATCCATAGCCTCCATTGATACCCCTCTTGCTACTACTGTATCGACCCTGACCCAATTCGCCGAATAGATGAAATCCACCATGACTCTGCTACCACCTCCACACCTAATGTGTCCTCCCACTAGTTCATAGACAGAGCCTTGGCATGTTTCCCCATTCTCCCCACTAACACTCTATCTTCCAAGGAAGAAATCACCTGAAACCACTACCCTCTCGTTCCCTTTTGTTGTTCCTCCCTGTGCCCCCTTCACAAGCGAACTCATTCAATCACCAACATAATTTTTATTGGAGGGAAATAAAAGAAAGTAAGCATGGGCTATTAGGATCTAGAAGGAAAAGGCCAAGGATTCTAAAAGGTAAGCTGAGCCAAAGGTGCATACACTTTTCAATGAGGCCTAACAATCACTACATTTTGTAACCACGCATCCAACCGTCATCAAGCCTCAGGGAGAGATGCAACCCAAGGATTACAACATCTATGCTATGGGACTCAATCTAAGCATAGCGTGGCTACAAGATAAAGGTAAGCTAATGGAGGAGCCACTGTGAGTGGTGACCACCAATTTCCTTAAGTCTGGTCACTAGCTAAAGAAGAGCTCAAAACTCTCAAGAAGAGAATTGAAGTCCTCCTGGCGAAGGACAAAGCAAAGGATGTAGAAATTGCACACTTGTCACAACAAGTGCAGAAAGAGTAGGACAAACTCCAGGAGGAAATTACAAAGTTCCAAGCCCAAGATTCTAACCTAGTCACCGAGCTACAGCAGAAAAACCAAGAATTACAAGACTAGTTTGCTTGGTTTAAAGAGGAGAAGCAACAAACTAATAAGGAGTTTCAACATCAACATGCTTAATTAGTGCAATTAATGCAATAGAGGGAAATGGATTTCCAAGGCCAATAGGCTCAATTTGAGAAGGAAATCCAAGATGTGAAGCTTTCACTCGAAAGGGAATCAACAGACAAAATCTAGGCTAAAGAAAGATGGCTTGCTGATTTTAGAACATTACAGGAACAATTCTCCACTGTACACAAGAGGATTGCATAATTGGCACAGGATGTTGGTTCAAAGGATGCAAAAATTTCCTTTCTAAAGAATACTCCCCAACCCGCTGCTACCCAGACGAACCTCCTTCAAATAGCCTAGTTCATGGCAGAAGCAACAAGTTTAGGTTGGGAAGTTCAGGGAATGATTGAGAAATTCCTACAATTCATCATAGAGAAGGTTCTTGAGGCAGAAAAGTTGTTAGATAAGCTATACACAGTGCCAAATGAGGACTTAGTAAGCATGAGGATCGGGGACCACAAGTTAGTTGCCAAAACAGCAAATGAGTTCATCCACTACCATGCAAGCATCCTCCATACTAGCAAGTGCAATGCCACACTGGGTCGAACTATGAATAGCACATGGGAGAAATTCTCCCAACTAACTTAGATGGGCCTACCCTCCCCATTTTTTTCTAATGAATCAATGTCCAAAGTGGAGCAAATCACAACAAATATTAAAGAGAAGCAGCAAGACACATCTATTTTTCAGAGGTTCAATCAACCCCCTACTGTAGAGGATATTAAGGGCATCACTCATCAAATATAGCATGACTGCTATTCCAACTCGAGTCTAGGGCCAGTCTATCCATGAGGCTACCATACAAGGAAGTGATCTATCTGCATGGAGTACAAGAGAATCTGCGTGACATAGCTATGCCATTTGAGGCCGACTGGCTACCTCTGTAGATTGCTCTCTCCAAGCTCTGATTACATCACCCAATGGATAACGCTCTGGTCTTCGAACCAAAATTTTTGGGTTCCTCATTCTGTAGGTGAAACGACGCTAGTAGACACCAAAAGTTGTGGATATAAATTTCCTTGAGATCCCTTAGGGAAGTTTGTATTTTTCTCAGTCCAGCCTACACCTCGTACATTTAAATATCCTCGGGCCCCTTTTTAAGAACTTCACCCACTGTCACCACGTGTCTGCCCAATTCTCTTCACAAGGATTCCCTCCTTTATTTTTTCAGTGTGCCTCGCCATGCTTCCATGTGTGAATATTAGGGGAATTTTAGCACTCCTTCCTTTTGCTTCCCCAACAAGCCTCGTCCGTGTGTAATGTAGCATCAGTCTACGTATGCATTTTTGGAAGATCCAATAGTCAGCGTCGGCAGCAAGGACTTCTCCATGTGTTTTCCCTGCATGGGTTTTCATCGAAAGGAGGGAGGAATGAACCATAGGCCTCGACCTATTGCCACATGTCCTAATTGACTCCATGGGTAAGCGACACATATCTGCACAATGTTCTATGACGACCACCACAATCATTCATAGGGGATGCATCTAGCTCGAAGGTGACTACATTCTCTAGCTAAAATATTTTTTTGTTGCAACGACCTTAGGAAATCATTTCTTTGGGAATTATTGCTTGTGATGACGGAATATTTTCTATTACTATCTCCCCAAGCGATGGGATTGTTTTCTATTTATACTACTTCCTTTTGAAAATAAGTTGGGAAGATACAAAAAAAATTATGAAAGATAGTAGGCCTTTTGTACTATTTTTAGATTATTGTATAAGACTCATAGATTGTGCCATTGATCGATCTCTTTGTTTTCTTAGGCTATTTGACAAAACATTATACTATGTCATTACTATATTGAGTAGTTTATTTGTAGAATTTCTATGATTTCAATATAAGTTTGCTAATTTAAACCATCTCTTTGACTCTTCTTTTCATTAAATGTGTATGGGAGTTACTTTATGTTATTGAATAAATTATTCATTTTTTCATCTATGATTTATGTTATTCTAGGACTTAGTAGATTGTTGAACGGGCCCTTAAATCACATCCAAAAGGTAGATTTACCGTGCCTATATATACATCTTTGCGTATCGCCTTAGTTAGATCTTTATTTTTATATTTTCTTGCTTTTCCCATTCCAAAACCCAAAATATATAAGAATTCAACTTCTTTATGAACTTGGAGATCACTCAGTTTAGCGTACTTGGTCTCCCCATTAACTGAGTTTCCCATAAGGCTATTACCTTGTCATTTTTTGGCATGAACAATTCCTAAAAAAAAAACCAAGATACTTTAAACATTTAGAACCTTAATAAGACATAATATATTCAGTGAAAAAAGAACCATTAGAGAAAAATATGAAAATGAAAACCCATACAAGTAATTTTAAAATTGATTATAAATAGCAGTTAAAATTCCTAAACTCTAGATTAGAAACTAGGAATCAACAAAGATTTTTTTGACACTAAATTTTTTAGTCCCAACATGCTCCATAAAAAAGAGTGTTAAAACCAAGAAAGTAAGCTAATATTATAAAATCAAAGGTCACAAATTATCCTAGATACAATGTTAGGGATAAGGATAGAGGTAGAGTATTGACTATAATTTTTATTCCATTATGAAGGATGATAAAATATAAGAATGGAGCAGAATTAGTGACTAATGATAGAATGATTTATGTGTAAAAAAAGAAGTGAGCAAAAGGAAGAATATTTTTAACATCCATTTAAATATACAAATTAAATATCATGTTTACCATAATTAAGAATCTTTCTCAACCAACTAGAATTTGTTAAAACTTTTAGCAATGATATTTTAAGAAGATAAATAAAAATGCTAAAACCTAGTATCCATTAGCTTGGAAGAAAAAATAATGATCTCTATTATCAAATTATTATAAATATTGTAAATAGGTCTTAGATTGATTAGTACAAGTGAGGCTTAAACTCTTTTAATGTAGGTGACAAAAAATTCATGTGAGGAAAATTTGATTACCAACAAAGCCCCAACCTTTTTAAGAATTATTTATAGTGATATTATGCATGATTATTTGAAATGAGATTAATTCAAAAACATGTAAGAACATTAAGCTAACTCCTATTCATTTCACCGTCCCTATAATATAGAAAGAAAATATTTTACTTTTATCATGTTCAAAGAATTGGAACAAAATTTGATGAGTAGAATAAGTTTTCCAAAGATAATATGTTGGCTCAAAATTATTTCTAACATTTTCAAGAATTAGACCAAACAGTTTAATCTTCCTATTAGAATTATAAGACTCCATGCCTATATTACTAGCCATGTCTTCTAAAGGATGGACTAGGATTAATTAGAAAATAACAATGCCAACATCTAGGCTAAGAAAACTAAGAAACTAAGATTTTGTTTCTAGAATAGATTGGTCACTAAACTACCAAAAATGAGAAAACTAGATTAGGACTAGAATAATAAACAAAACATTTAAATTATTATAGCTAAATGGTCATCAATTGTTTATGTAATCATCAAATTTGTAAACTTATGTCAATTCCTATTTAGTTTTGTGTCTTATTTTGAGGAAATGGATTAATACAATTACATAAAACATGTCACACAATCTTGTGCTAAGTTTGAATTTCTCTATCACACATTTCCACACATTTGACTTTATCCCTACCCTATTTACACTTATCCTCACATATATGCCTTATCATTAGCTTCAACATACATATGATCATTTATTTTTTTGAAATCCACACTTCCATGTCCTAGGTAAGTCACATGGCATAAAAGAGCAACTCATATACTAGAATCATGTGAAACCTCGACACTTCAAGGAGAATTGAATGAGAACATTATGACTTAGAGAATTAAAAAGAACTATACTTGTATCAAAATTATCATCTAAGACATTACATCATTTTCTTATCTACCAATGCTTGTTCAAGGCTATTAAAGCCACTCATCAAAGGGGTTTCACCTAGGAAAAATAAGTCTAGTAACCCAACAATCTATTATTCCTCAACAATGATTGAAAAAGAAAAACCAAAATTAATCAAATTATATAAGTTTGTGTTGTGCCAAGTTAGAAGCATACATCAATGATCAAATCTATGGTACACAAAATTAACCCAAAGATACATAATTGACCTATAAAAATCAGAGTTCCAAACAATGAAAACATTAATATAGTGTATATAACATGAAGCCTATTATCTACATTTCTTTGTAAAAGATCAAAAAATATAAATTGGGGTATTTTTGCAAAGTAGCGGATGTGAGCTTCATCATACGCTATATTATGTTTCGTGGTGGGGCTTATAGGTCGATTAACGACCTCTTTGAGTTGAGCCACATTGACGCCACAGGTGATCGTGTTCGCTTCTGGCACGGCTGTACAACATACTGTTGATTCATTTGGTTTTCTTTTCAGTAGAAGATAATGGGTGTTGGCGAGGTACCAAACTGACTTTTTCGGTGTGGCTGCGATGGTGGCAACTAACGCAATTTAAGCATTAATGAGCCTGAAAATGATAACAATACATGAAGAGGGCACGTGCAAGTACTCAGTTCTTTTGGTAGCTGGGGTATGAAAATATTCGTCATGAACGATTCAAACGAGGGCCGCTCTTTCCTGCCATGTGACACCTAGAAGTTGTGGAAGTGATGATTTCAAAGAAATAAGTCATATAGCCTGTTAATAATGATAAGGCATACAATGAGGATGAAGATAGTGGTGAGGACAAAGTCAATATGAGAGTATGCGTCGAAGCTGGCACAATTGTGTGACGCTCTTTTATGCTGAATGACAATCCCATTTCCTCAAAAGAAAGAACGCAAACTTAAATGAAATTGACATAAGTTACAAAATTGACATTAATAACATTTGATGACTTTCATTTGCTTCTTTAATTGTTTATTCTAGTTTGCGCTTGGCATTGTATCAATGTGAGAGAGACCAACCTAGAATTTGCAATCCATGGTTGAGCTCTGTCCACAACACCCTGCCAACAATTGGAATGAACTGCACTGCAGATCATCCTCTGGTAAAAACAATGCATTTAATGTGTTTCTGTCATAGATCATCCTCTGGTCAAAAACAATGCATTTAATGTGTTTCTGTCATAGATCATCCTCTGGTCAAAAACAATGCATTTAATGTGTTTCTGTCATAGATCATCCTCTGGTCAAAAACAATGCATTTAATGTGCTTCTGTCACCATGCGTAGTTAATATGGGAAATAACTAGCAATCGCACTTGCTAGAATGTTTCTAGAGACCTATCAAATTTGCTACAGCACACCTTGCTGTGTAGGATAGATTTTTTCTAGATTGCCTACCATCTTTGCATATTGTCTAGGATATTTCAAGCCTCATTATGTGAGAGAGACCAACCTAGAATTTGCAATCCATGGTTGAGATCTGCCCACAATAGCCGGCCAACGATTGGAATGAACTACACCATAGATCATCCTCTGGTAAAAAACAATGCATTTAATGTGCTTCTATCACCATGTGTAGTTAATATGGGAAATAACTAGCAATCACACTTGCTAGAATGTTTCTAGAGACCTATCAAATCTACTGCAGCACACCTTGCTGTTTAGGATAGATTTTTTTCTAGATTGCCTACCACCTTTGCGTACTGTCTAGGATATTTCAAGCCTCATTATGTGAGAGAGACCAACCTAGAATTTGCAATCCATGGTTGAGATCTGTCCACAACAGCCGGCCAACGATTGGAATGAACTGCACCGTAGATCATCCTCTGGTCAAAAACAATGCATTTAATGCTTCTGTCACCATGCGTAGTTAATATGGGAAATAACTAGCAATCGCACTTGCTAGAATGTTTCTAGAGACCTATCAAATCTGCTGTAGCACACCTTGCTTTGTAGGATAGATTTTTTCTAGATTGCCTACCACCTTTGCGTATTGTCTAGGATAATTGAAGCCTCATAAATGAGATAGATTTTTCCTTACTGCCCATTTTCACACCCACCTTCTACAAGTTCATGATTGGGATATTTTGATGCCATTAATGCATTGTAAGTGTTGGCGGTTTTCCACCGCCTCCTACTTTCTACAAATAGGCTTGTCACTGTAAGAATAAAAATAACAACAGCTTGTTAAAGATAATATTTGAAAAAAAGAAATTGCTTACTACTCGCATAGTTCTCTTGAAAGCGAAAGAAGGAAATAGTTTGCTGCTCTTCATATGGTACAGTCTCTTCTATTTAGTTAGCAAAATATTTGTATTCCTTTATTTCTGGTTTAGCTCATGTATTTCAGATTCTGGTTGTCCGTTGTAATCTTTTAAAAAAAAAATACATTTTCTGCCCTTTATGCTTTCTTGAATGTCCATACTTCGTTCGAAAGGTCCCATTTAGGCAGACCTAGAGAGGATCCTGGAAAAGCTAGCAAGTTAATCAGTTTAAGCCTTTCCCAAACCCTTGAGCCAATCTAAACGAGCTTACCTGAGTGTTGCAATGTTATTTTTGTCGCTTGCCCTTTGCAGGGCTTCGATCTCTTGACCTCTCCAACGCTGAATGGAAGCTACCATAATTACTTGTTAAAAGCAAAATTGTGTATATTTATTGCTTAGGCATGATAAACTAAGAGACTTTGTATATCAAAAGGAAAGAAAAAAAATTCAATATAATGATTTGTGGAAATCACCCTATTCTATAAAATTAGAATAGAAAATAATTACTTAATGTTTTAAACCATGTACTTACTTTGATTTATCATCCGATTGCATTCAAATTAGCAACATCATTTGAAAAGTATGTTCAGATTGGATATTCAACTACCGTGCCTGCTATTGACTTTTTATCATTTTCAAATCGGAATGAATGAAACCTTTGATTCCAAGCTTGTGGCATATCTGTAATCAAGGCATTGATCTATTATGCTTATCTACAAATAACATACTACTAAAAATTTGAACAGCAAATACTCACAAATCTGAACTCATAAAACTGCGTCTATCTCTTTATTAAAACTGAAAGAATTGCAGACACTCTATCTCTCATTTAATGGGTGACATCCAATATAATAAAGAGGTGATTAGGTTGGATTAGGTACCTTTCATATCTCCTTGCAAATCAGGAGACAAGTGCTTCATAATGAGGGCAAGGTAGTGGCTCCACAGACTAGTTCACTGTCCTAGCTCAACCCAAAGACCCCCTTTCCATTTTGCCTCCATTTTGTAAACCTGTGTTTTTGTGATAGTTTAATATTGGGCTTCCACAATGATAAATGCGTACGTTAAAAAAAGCAAGCCCGTATGTTAGAAATTTATGGTTAGGATTGTTGAAGCGGCATGTATGTTTTGGGGAAGAGATAACATAAATTTGTTAGTGCCACGTAGAGTGTAGGGACATTCTTTAATACTAGGTGTTGATTAAATACAAGCATTTTTAATCGCCATGTAGTGTTTCTGAAATGAACGAAGGGTTTGCATATATTATTTTATATTATTTATTGTTTTATATTTTTAATGCCAGAGCGAATTCTCCCGTTTGTTGTAAATGTAACATCATCATTTGGCGCATATTATTGTTCTGGAAAATATTAGTGGCAAATGGACTGCCAGTGCAGCTCAATAATATTCATCCTCTATATGCTAGCAATTTTATATTTTTCACCTTTGCTGGAAAACATTTTACTTTTCATGTGCAAATATCTTTTTTGTCGCAAATTTTTTTCCCCAGAAGAATATCACAATATCACGCTTGATAAATATTTTCCCTTAAGTGGAAAATTATTCACTATATACTTCATTTGAATATTTAGTTTTTTAACTTGCATTTTTAGGATGAAAGCTTTCCCTATATGAGCAGCACATGATAGATTATATAGATGAAGGATCTAAATTAAAAGGACGACCATGAAATCACCTCTCTCTAGAGACCTGGCCAACGATTGAAATGACCACCGCTGTTGATCATCCTCTACAATGAATTTCAACTTTGCACGGCACTGCTGTGCTGGCTGCTTCATCCCATCTTTTCCAGTTCAATGGGTGATTTGATCGTCTTAATCTGCAGCCAATGTATGCCAACATTTGCGAGTTGCTGCAACTGGAGTACAAATGCCCAACGCTAGTTTCTGGTTTTGCTCTCTTCTCCCACAGAAACAAGGCATGCAATTTCTACATAAATACTCTATTTGACTCGGTGATGAGAGGAGAGGAGCCAGAAGAACCATGTGAGTGCGATAAATGGTGTGTCCCTGCCTGCCAAGATAAAACTTATTACGATATCTCTCGCGGAAACATAGTATGAAGCCTTTCCTGCAGCAACGCCAACATCGTTGTGGTCCTTCGAGAGGAAAATATTTCTTTCTTCTGCACGTCGATAACGTCTTGCACAAACTTATGAATGGTGTGGATTACCTGTGTAGGTGTTTCTCAAAGCCGATGTTGAACATCCGCATGAGCTTCCACAGGATCCGTGAAGGCTTAAATTTGTGGTGACATCAAAGGCCTCTACGAATTCTAAGAGTGGGAGAGAAATATCTAGGCAACTGGGGTCCATACCGAATGCCACCTTACATATATTGTCGAAGGAAAATTGCTTGAAGACGTCCTCGTATCCAACTTACTCTCCTCCGACTGGTTGGCAGCAGTGGCTTTTCTGAGAAGTGGCAGGAGGCGATGGGTGATCTCACTCTGCACACTCTCTACAATGAAGTTGCACGAACCTCAGCCGACATCTCACAAAACAGAAAAAAAGAAACCTAAGGTGCACTATTCCATGAGTTCCCAATAACAACATGTATATCTCCTGCTATTCGAAAGCATTAAAACATCTCTATTGATTTAACATCTGGAAGCTATATAGAAAGTTAAATATGTATAATGTATCTACTAATTAGAAAATAGCAGAGTAGCAATAAAACGATCTCACACACACACACATATATATTTCTATTTGATCTTACATTTACATCCCAACAAATAATTTTCCTGCTGATCATTTATCTTTTGATTCAGACTGTACAAGAGTTAGTACATATACAATCCTAATGAAATAAGGTCAGCGTTGTTGCAGGAACCGAATGTTCTTAGTTGGCCTCAATATTTAGATCAAAACTCCTCATCTGATTCAATTTATGACTTCTAATAACTAATTCTTCTGACACCACAGAATTTCTTACATTCTCGATTGAACAAGTCAAATCCCTTTGGTTGGCTTTCCCGGTCAAGAAAGAAAAGTCCTCCCACTCCAACGAGGGCTTCCATGTAGGTTTACCTTTCATGGCATTGCTGTCCACATTTACAGCCCTAGAAATCTCTGTTGCAGAAGACAAATCCAATCATTCTTTTTCAAAAGCTTACCCACTGCTTGGATTCTCTCCACCAAACTGAAAAAGGCTTGGACTTCATCACCATCATCATCTGCTATTGTGGGAGGTTGGCTCTCCTTTTCTCCATCAATTTTAGGCTTTCTCCTCTTTTGAGGAAACTGTGACTCTGCTCTGGGTCATTGGAATCCATGAAGAAGAATAAAATTTTCTTAGTGTTCACAATATCAGACAATCTATTTTTAGATCTACATATAACTTATAATATATGAGACTACTCCAAAATCCCAATATGCAGAAGACACTTCATTGAACTTCTAATAAAAGACCGGCATACCGTTCCCCAAGAATGGAAGGAAAGATGTTATATTCTCTGTACAGTTGAGGAGCAATTCTATTCAATGCAATTCATGCTACCAGGGAGAAAATGCCTTGAGCTATTGTTAGTGGATATGTAAACCAAAGGAAGAGGCTATTGCAACCTTGGATCATCTACTATGCTGTAGGTGGAAGTGCCTCTCAATATCTCTTGGTTGCCTAGAACAATATATGTAGGGAAATCTCTGTTGACGCTACTCGCACCCACGGTAGTAATCCAGGGCAGTATGTTATTCAAAGTAGATGAAAATGGTATGTAGTTACCTGTCGAGCGAGAAACTAAAACACTTTTTTCAATGGCCCCAATTGCTCCAATAGCTCTATTTTCATTGTAAAATGGCCCATCTATTGAGCTAATTGAGATTGAAGTGATGTCGATGCCGTTAGCAATGGCATCTTCCATGGCAACAAGCATTTCAAGGTCATTGCAACCTTCCTTCCAATAGGCTTTGTAAATGGCCAGTCTAGCTACAGGGGCCATCCCTCTGGTCATTCCATTGGCAAAACCAAAGAAACTGACAACAGGGACAACATCTCCAACATTACTGGATGTTGTGTGTACTGTGGCCGGTGCGGTCCCTAGGAGATTTATAATCTATGGTTTCATTAATAAGGCCTCACTTATCCTCGTAGCCTTTGTAGTAGTATCAAGCTCCAATAATCTTTCTATTGCAATTGGAGGAATTGAAGTTTTGCCCGCTTTCATGCCTTCATCATTCAAGCTTTTTCTTTCAGGCCAAATTGTCGTGTCGATTATGCCAACGATGATATCTTCGCCATATGTAGAGTACTTCGACCACAATCTAGAGAAGGACGAGAGTCTAAGAAACTCTAGTGTGTCTGATTTGCATTGGGATCTGACTGTACAGCCTGGTCAAGCATTGAAGCATACGAGTCGTGGTGTGAAGTAAAGTGGTTGGGCTTCATGGACTTGAGGATGTGAACAATGTGGGCGAGGAATGATTTGATCGGAAAGTGTCATGGGGACTGCTCCCTGTATATTATTTATCAATAGATCTAACTCCTCCCTCTTCTTTCTCTCCTACCTATATCTTTCCCTCTCCCTCTTTTCTCTCTCTTCCTCCTCAACCTTTCTCTCTCCCTCTCTCCCCCTCTTCTCTATCTCTCCTCCTCTACCTATCTCTTCCTTTCTCTCTCTCCCTCTCTCTATCTCCCCCCTCTCTCCATCTCTCCCCATCTCTCCCTCCCTCGCTCCCTCCCTATCCATACAATCCCTCTATCTCTACCTCTCTCTCTTTCTCTTCCCATATATCTCTATCTCTCTTTTTCTCTTCTCATATATCTCTATCTCCCGCTACTTCTTTCTCCCTTTCTCTATCACCTCCTATTTCTCTCTCACTCTCTCCATCTCTATTTACCTACCTCGACTTCTCTCTATTTTTATCTCTTTCTCTCTCTCTCTCTCTCTCCTCCCCTCTCTATATCTCCTTATATATCTATCTCTCTATCACTCTATCTCACCATCTATATCTCTTTAACTCTCCCTCTCCCTCTCCCTCTTCCTCTTCCTCGAAATCTCTTTATCTCTCCCTCTACCTATATCTCTCTATCTATTTGTCTCCCTCATCCTCTCTCGTTCTCTATCTTCATTTCTACCTCTATTTTCCCCTCCCCCCTTTTATCTCTAGACATGTCTCCCTCTCTATATACATCCATCTATCTCCCTCTCTTTTCCTCGCTATATATTTATCTCTTCCATCTCTATCTATCCCTCTCTCCTCTCTCTCTTTATCTCTCCTTCCTCTTCTCTCTATATCCTTGTCCTTCAACTTCTCCTTATCCATCTCTATCTCTATCTTCCTCTCTATCTCTATCTCCTTACCCCTCTCTTTCTCACTCTTCCCCCTTCTATCTCTCACTCTTTCTATCCCTACCTCTCCCTTTCTCTCCCACCCTCATTATTGCAAACATAAAATGATCTTGTGGGTAATGGAGCCTAATTATCTTCCTGAGATAGAGAATTTATTTCAATCACGTTTGGATCCTTTTAAGTAGATGCATAGTTTATTTTAAGCTATCACTTCTCCATTGAGACCTTTGTTGCATACACAACATCATTTGCTAAATGACCTAGCAATTGACCTAATGTATTGCATAAATGTATGCAAAAAATGACTAAAATTTATTATAATTGACCTTACACACTTCTTCGACGTACCCATTGCACACTAAGGTGCAATTGCTAGTATTTTATTAATCCAAATTAGTTTATGCTTAATCATGTATACTCATTTAATTACTCTCAAGTAATTCGTGAAACAAAAAGTTGTTTCAATTTGAAAGATTGAAATATTAAAAGATCTGGATTGCAAAGCCAATATTTATAAATGAGGTTAAGTATATGCTAGACCCCACACAACCACATAGTCCCCTAACATCGTAGTAGGGTATTCGCTGGTCATATTTGGCCTTTGTATTCTACAATTTGTGGACGAGAAAGGGAAAGATAATTTATTAATATTATTAGATTTTTGTCTGTTGTGCATCCAATCTGTTCAGATTTCAGTGTCGGTACTACTTAAACACAAGTACCATTGATGGATAGAGATGGTGAAGTGAGACGTTCACAAAACAATTAATGAAAAGTATATGCCAATATCAAAAATTTACGGCTTCTAGCGTCTACATATTATAGTAAACAATTAATGAAAAGTATATGCCAATATCTTCAAGAGAAACTACTACATAGTTGATAGGCAGCTCACTTTTTCACTTCAAACGTTTTTTCATGTTTAAAAAATAGAAAAACTAGAGATATTTGTAATGGGACAAGGCGGGTAGTGGATCTCGGAAACGTCCTACGCAGAGCGCACATTGTTATCTGTTTGAATAGTGTGCAGGAAAAGGCTATAAATAGGGAATGCCATACATGAGCTTCTCAAAGCTGGCTGTTTATCTGTGAATGTTTTGGAGTGAGAAATGGCATCCCGTACGAAGATAATATGCTATATTCTGTTGGGCCTTATCTTTGCGTCGACCCTGCTTGACGCTGCGGTGGCGGAAGAGCGTGGTGGTGGAGAACGTGGTGGTGGACAGCGGGGCGGTGGACGCGGTGGTGGTGAAGGGGGTGGACGCGGTGGTGGTGGTCCAGGACATGGTGGTGAAGGACGTGGTGGTGGCCGAGGTGGAGGTGGTGGTGGTGGTGGTCGAGGAGGCGGTGGTCGTGGAGGAGGTGGTGGCGGTGGTCCTCCTGGCCATGGTAACTGAGGGGCTCTGGTTGGGTATACACCGACAGCAGAAATAGTTTAGATATAGTGTTAAGTAGGAAGTATAAAATAAAGCCTGATTTCGGTCACTGGTTGCTGAGTTGGTTGGTAGTGATGTACATCTGTATGTGTGACGCTCCAAGTTTTACACGATGTTTTGAGCATATGTGCTATAAAACTCACAAAAATGTTTTAAACTGTATTTGTTTTAGAAATGTTTACAAGGATATATAGAAGAGTTTCAATTAAGAAGCACCGGCATAAATTAAATATTGAATATGTAATATAAGTAGGATGTTTGAAAATGTATGGTAATTATCTTTATTTTCTATTTTTAAATAATATTTTTGTTTGGTATGGATGAGACTATTTAATTAAGGTTTATATGTAAATACAACATTAATATGACATAAATGTATTTTTATTTTTTCATTCTAATATTTTACATATTTCATAATTTCATTTTAATTGTCTCTTAATTGTTTCATGATTATAAATGAAATTATATTTCAAATTTTATATCAACTATGACTCATTCAAGTTTAATCTAACTTAAAAAATACCTTAAATGAAACCTTTTTTTTTTTAATATGATAAAACTATCAAATTTAATTTTTATTAATGTATAAATAATTGATTAAACTTTACAGATATTCAAATAAAAATTCTATTATTAGAAGATATTAAAATTTGTTTCAAATGTTATTGACTAACTCATCAAAGTATGATAACTTATATCATTCCTACTTTTTAATATGTAAGTTGAGTGAATATAGTTCTTACCCTATTATATTAATGATCAACCAAGTATATGGCCAAAGTCTATTTCCTAGTAGGGTGTATTTGAACATCAACAATGGTGTCTACATTAAAAGCAGCCTAAAATTTTATAATATTATACTCAACAAAAGAGAGTGAAACTTCTCCTTTCGAGTAAGATGTCTCGTAACATTTCAAGTAGTTAAAATTAATTATGTTGTGAATGTTGATTTGGGATGGGGAGGTCAAGTTTGAAGGCATTATCTATTATCCATTGACTATTAGTATATGTGGTCCATATCAAATATATTTGAGCTTATGATATTGATGACTCTTAAATATTTTCTTATCTATAGTGTAGAAACAAGTAACCCTTTTTCATACTTAATTAATTTAGGAATAAGTGATATAAAATTGACTTAATTATGCCTTGATTTAGGGTTGTAATTTGTTGTACACATTCACACTAAGTATAGGGCCATTTTAAAAAAAATGGACTTAACTTGTGCCTTATTTGGCATGTTGTTCAGTGTTGTATTACAATTTCACACTTATCTAGGGTTTGATTATTTAATTGTGTTAATTATCTAGCTTAATTTTCTCTTTAATTCAAATTAAAGCCCTCTTAATTACACTTTCTAAAAGATCTATCCTAACATCTGATAATGATATTGCATGAAATTTAATTTCAAAAATTTAAGGTCCTATAAAATAGTGCTAAGACCCATTCACTTTTAGTGGTGAATGGGTACTCTTGACATAGGACACCACTTTCTTGGCTTGGCATTTTTGAAATGGGTTTTTGATGTTATTTCATCCCCTCGAAGAATGGTCCTATAAAGCTGTTCTAGGAACCATTTTCCTTTACTATCAAATGGGTCCTCTTCACATAGGACACCCCTTTTTGAATTTAACTATGGTAGAATTTTAATAATTTTCAATCCTAGATCTAATGTCAGCTTGAATTATTTAAATTATGAGGTTAATTCTTAGATTTAGTATAAATATTTAAGGTTAATTCACATTGTTTTATCTAGAAAGTTTTCATAAGCAAACATAAGACATATAAGAAATCAAGAGTACATTCACAAGAGAAATTCAATAGAATTTCAAAGGCATTCAGTGGAAGATTATCAAGAGTTTATTTCAACAATTCAAGATCATATCATCATGTCAAAGGCATAGAGCATCAAGCATGTGATTAAGCTAATGTTGTTGATGTAGCATTGAAGATCTATTGGAAAGAATTGTTTCATATCTTATTCAAGATCAAGATCTACATTATTCATGGCCAGTTCATGTTAGTTTCCATATTTTCATTCTAAGACATCTTCCAAGGCATCAAAATTTTATTGTTTCATGTTTCAAGTCCTTATTTCATTCTTTCATCATTTGGTTTAATTACCTAGTAGGGGTTTGAATGAGGAAAACCCATATTCACTAACAATCACAAATTTTTTCTCCTCTTTGAATGTGTATTTGCAAGGTTTAGGTTGAAGATCAAGTGGAGAACAAGTTTGAAGAAAAAATTTTAAAGTCATCAAGCTGCAAAGTTATCATTCATATTGCCAGAACACAAAAAAAAAGGCTACAAATTTTTTTTCAAATTTTCCAGAGATGATCACCAAGGATTTGAGAGTGCAAACAACAAGGAACAAAACTGAGAACACAGATCCCAATTTCAAAAACCCTAACAGGGACCCATTCACCAGTAAAGGAAAATGAGTTCATTTTGACCTAGAAACAACCCTCTTGTAGCAAGGTACACACTATTCTAGCCTCTCAAAATTTCCCTTGTAGTTGCTATAATAGTTAGGATTTACTTTTTATTATTAGTTGCATCATATCTAACACATAATTGCTTGTTTTATAAGAAATATTGGTGGTCCATCATTTTGATCATTTAAGTTTGATGCAAAACCCCACCCACCTATCTTTTCTTATTAAACATTTAATTGAACCCAACCTATTGAATATTGTAATTTTCTCATCTTGGAGTCTTTCATCTCATCCTAGGTTAGATCTTACATTCATTTCCATTGAATTAGATCTCATTTATGGTTGCTTACTTTGCATCCAAAATTGCATTTCATTTGGGTTTTTAGAATTGCATTGTTTTGCATTTCATAAATAAATAAATACAAAAAAAAATTAGTCATTTTTGTATACCATTTAGATCTCATAACTTTGCATTTCAAAATTAAAAAAAAATATTGCATTTCTATTTAGGTCTTTGCATTAATCATTTTATTACATTTTCATATTGCATTTCCACAAAATATGCAACTAAAAGTTGATGTCTCAAACCTTGAACTGAAAGACATTGTAGTAAACTTAAAAATCATTCAAAAATAGTTTAAAAACCCTAATCAAGGACCCATTCACCTTTATTGGGGAATGAGTCCCTGATCAGGCTTGACCTAAACATTTTTGGCATTTGAAAAGCATTGCAAAACCCCTGCAAATCAGTCAAAACATTTCAAAAATCCTTATCCAAGACCCATTCGCCCTTACTAGTGAATGAGTCCTTGATAGGTCCTAATCTATATTTTTTGAAAATTGAAATCTTAGTTTTGGGCTTCTCTTTGCTACTGTTACTTTCTTGTTTCGGCTTTTTGATTTGTCGTTTCATCAAATTTAGTGAATCTAGCTTAATTTGCTTCATCTAGTGCATTGTCAATATTCAAAATTGTAATTACAACATTTCATTTCAATTTATTGCATTTTGTAATTAGCAAGTTGCATTGTTTAGAATCTAAAAAATTTGTTTCATTCTAGGTTGAATTACATTGCCTCTTTCCATTTAGAGTTTGCACGCTAGCTTTGTAAAACTTGTGTGAGCTTTACAACTTGGTGTCCTATTAGTAATACTATTTTAAGATGGATCTTAGGTTTTCTAGCTCCTTTTTTTTATAGTGTTGATAATCAACCTTCTATGGCTCATAGTTTGCATACTTCATTTCTTATGACTTCACATCGTACAACCAACGTGCTTAATGTTAAAAACATTGTCCCTAGCATAACTGCTTGTACTTCATCTTTGGTGTGTACTCAAAGCCAAGCTAGAATTCCAATTCCATATTCTACAATACCTATGCCCATTCCTACATACACTAGTACTAAACCCACCACAACCTTTCAACCTACTAAAACCCTTGAGCTATCATGGCTACTATATTCGTCAGCTCCACTTGTGGTGTAGATTATGATGTTTATTGTGGCACTAGTACATAACCCTAATGGCTAGGGAGAACATCTAGAGGGAGGACCATTTCATATGATACAATGGATGGAATGAGAGAGGACTGTATACATCTGAGGTCGTAGTATCCTTACATAGTTATGCTATGATCTAGGATGGCTTTCATTCCATGAGTTCGACAGTATGGTGCATTGTACACTACTAAGGTGTGGTTCCTGGAGCATATCACATGCACTAGGCCAACATGGTTTCCATGTGTATCAGTCCTAGGGTACCCTCGCACATTCAACTACCCATTGAGGCAGTTATGGCAGTACAAAGTTTTGCATTTTTAGATGGTGAAATTTGACCATCTTGATAAAGGTGAAATCTTATGGAGACTATACTAGCTTATACCATAGTGGCCATATGACACTCGTTAGTTGAGTTGATTATAGATGGAAATATTTCTAATAGGAATACATGATTATGTAATATGACCCTTCTACTATGATCGTGTGATGTGATAGTTTGGACCTGTACATGTACCACCCATGGCACAAACCTTCTTCAGAAGACAGTGCTTAGAGGCTCAATGACACTGGATGATTCATCGCTAATGATGTCATCTACAATGACTCTAAATACAAGGATCATGATATGCCTCCAATCTTCAACATTGATGACGTTAGTACCATAGATGCTTACGAGGAGTGGTGGAAAGCTACATAGCTAACTCCTATATTCTGAATGGATGAGTTGATAGTTGATGCAAGGCCACTCCCAAATTAGAGAAATGAGGAGGATAGAGCCAAGGAGATAGGGGTCAAGGCTATAGACTTATTCATAGATGTGATAGATGAGGACAATGATGAGGTTGCAGATCCTAATTATGATAGACAGGAGGAAGATGAGGAGGATGAAAGGGAGGAGGAGGAGAATGAGGATGAGGATGAGGATGAGGAGCATCTGATGAGTGAGGTTGATGATACATCCAAAGGATCTAGTGGGTCACAAGTGGGGAGAGCCAACTCTCACCCATGTGACTTGATCATAATTAGTAGTTGTAGCATGCACCATCACCTACAATCATGGAGAGGCTAGCACATCGTCCATGCCTCCTACACACATGACAATGTCGTCTTTACATAGCTAGCCAGAGAGATAGTTGATAATATCTTATTTATTTTTATGATTTATACTTATCTTCATGCATTATGATTTAATTTTATGTCTATACATGTCATGATATGTACTGATTATATTTATGTTTTCTATGTTGCAACAACTGTGAGAGACCTACATGATCTCTATCATTAGTTTGTTGTTGAGATAGTTCCTTCGTTAATCTACGAGGCTGGTAATACATACTATGTTCCCCCATCCATTGTGGAGTGGGATCCAAAATTGTTTGAGTCATACGTGAAACTACAGGTAGCATGTGAGAGTTTTAGGAGGCACACCCACAAAGATGAGGTTTCCCATCAGGAGGTTCAGTCATCTCGAGCCCCAATAGAGGTCGAGAGACTCTAGTAAGAGGTAGACAGACTACAAGAAGAGAGAGATCATATAGTGGAGGATTATTGGGAGGCCATTGTATGAGCATAGGGTTTATCGTATGATCTAGATATACTTGCCAACTCATGATCATGATCACATACCACCATCTTTCAATGGGCTACCTCGAGATAGATGTGAGAACTAGATCCCTAGGGATCTAGTAATCACAAACCACATTAGCATTGTGTATATATTGATGACATGTACTCAAAATTGTGTTGTATATATATATGATCATTTGATGTTTTGTTATTTATGTTTATGTGTTTAATGTTAAATGGCAATGTGATTGATTAAATAATATTTTTAAGACTATTTAATAAATGTCTCCATGATTTAACATGTTTATGTGATCTAATTAATCATTTAAAAGTTAATTTAAATAATTTATTTAGTATTCAAGACATGCAAATAATTTTTTGTCAAGAACAAAGCAATGTGAGAGCACATAGAATGTCATCTAATAACTCTAACACCATTGCTTTATAATTCACAATATTCAATAATATTAGATATAGTACTAGCGCAAATGCATGGAATTTATAGGTTCATTAAGAGGTGTGTCATCCATTTATGTTAATGTTTATGTGGTAGACCCATAACTTGCATTAATTATATAAGTTCCTAACCAATTGGTGTTGAATTTTCCTTTGTCAGTTGGGTTGACATTGATGTTATGTTGATTCTCACATGACACCATATCACTTTTATTGAATATGCAAGGGATGACATGGTCATTGTAACTACAGTGCCTTCTCCTAGAGTAAGCTTGAAGGTGCTTAAGAACATTAATTTGTTGTTCATCAAGCATTTCAAGTTGATGCAATCATTGTTCTTTATAAGCATTAGCATCAATAAGTGCTTGAAGAGTGATTCTTAGGAATCTCTAACTCCAAGGGCATTATTCCCTCGGTACCATAGATTAGGTTATAAGGTGTAGTTCCCATGGATAATCTAATATTCGTGTGGGAGGCCCATAGTGCATATGTTAGTTATTCATGCCAATCCTTATTATGTTTTCTAATGGTTTTCTTTAAGACTTGTTCAAGGAATCTTTGAGTTCATTCGGCTTGACCATTACATTGCAGATAGTAGGGTGTTGAAAAGCAATGTTGTATCTTAATTCTAAGAACTTCATGTCATTTTTATTGAATGGTGTCCCACTATCAAATACTAATGTGGAAGGAATTCTGAAGTGAGCAATAATGTGTTCCAACATGAAATGACATATCACATTAGGTGTTATTGAACAAAGGGGAATTGCTTGTTACCCACTTCATGAAGTAGTCTGTCATGGTGATTATGTATGTATGTCCAGCAGAGGAAGGTGGTGATATTTTTCCAATGAGATCCATAACCCAAACTGCAAAGGGCCAAATATGAACTTAAGCTTGAAATTTAGAGGCAGGAGCATGAATCAAATTGCCATGTTTCTGACATTTGTGACATTTTTTGAGTTATTCAAAGAAATCTTTATCCATCACTCTTCACAAACATTCCCTCCTTTGTTTCTTTAGTGTGCCTCACCATGCTTCCACATGTCACTAGTGCGAGCATTTGAGCACTCCTTCCTTTTACTTCCCCAATGAGCGTGATCTGTGCACTACCTAGCATTAGTCTGTGTACAATTTTTGGTAGACCTCACAGTTAGTGCCAGTAGCAAGGACTTCTCTACATGTCTTCCTCACATGGGTTTTCATCACAAGGAGGGGGGAATGAACCACAAGCCCCGACCTATCACCATGTGTCCTAACTGACTCCATGAGTAAGTGACACATAATTAAACGAGGTTCTGCTAGGACCACCACCATCTTTCATAGGGAATACATCTAGCTTTAAGGTGACTACATTATATGGCTCAAATATTTTTCTATTGCATCATTGCTCATGATGAGGGAATCTTTTCTATTACTGGCTCACCAGGTGGTGTGAGTACTTTCTATTTATATTGCTTCTTCCTTTTGAAAATGAGTTGGGAAGATCAAAAAAATTTGTGAAAGACATCATGCCTTTTATACTGGTTTTAGATTATTGTATAAGACTCATAGACTGTGCCATTGATCGACCTTTCTATTTTCTTAAGCTATTTTACAAAGCATTATACTATGCCATTACTATACTGAGTAGTTTATTTTCAAAACTTCTATGATTTCAATATAAGTTTGTTGATTTAGACCAGGTTTTTGACTCTTCTTTTCAGTAAATGTGTATGGGAGTTATTTTATGTTACTGAATAAATTATTTAGGTTTTCATCTTTGATTTACGTTATTCTTGGACTTAGTGGATTGTTGAACGAGCCCTTAAATTGAATCCAAAAGATACATTTATCATCCCTATATCTACATCTTGGTGCATCACCTTAGTTAGATCCTTATTTTTTATATTTTCTTACTTTTCCCATTCCAAAATCCCAAATACAGAAGAAGTTGACTTCTTTAAAAACTTGGAGGTCACTCAGTTTAGTGCAATTGGTCCACCCATTAACTGAGTTTCCCATAAGGCTGTTACCTTATCATTTTTTGGCATCAACAGTTTCTTTTTCTGGCATGCCCATTGGGACCTCTCAAATGTACCTTAACCTAAAATGGGTGTATGAGCCATTGACCTGCTACTAGATCCCAAACAACTAATAACCTTGGCTTGCTAGCACCACCATTAGGAACAACACGAACTAGAACCCATCCAATGAACGTTCTGATCCCTCCACTAGCCATGCTGCCAATTGCTAACAAAAATTATGTGGCATGGGGTGTGGGAAGTCCCCTTGTAGCACTAGTAGTACTTGTCATTTGGGCCCCAATCTTGGCCTCTACTTTAAAAGCTATACCAAAATTTACCAGAGATGGCACAAAAACACCATCCGAACACCTACAAGATGTGGTAGATGTGTGTTTCATACACAGAGTTATTGACCAAAATATAGCGCTAAGATTGCTTGCAAGCTCTTTCAGTAGTAAGGCGTTAGATTGGTATCAGCTCGGAGATCCTTTCTATGAAATATTCTCGAATGTTGGAGAGAGGTCCTCACTATATCATCAACTATTGACCATAAAGCGAGCCTCACATGAAGCTATCACTGAATTCAACACCCAGTTCTATACAACTTGGCAAAGGATCCAGACTACTATCTGCCCTCTGGCCGAATTGGCATGCATGTTCTACTTGAAATCCATCAATGTCAACATCTTGATGATGATCCAATCCCTTGGAGGAACCACTCTACTAGGTGCATAGAGTGTCACTTTCAAGGCGAAGAACAATCTGATAGATGCCAAAAAAATTCCACCTCATCCCATTATGCCTATATTTCAAAAAATATCAGTTCCCACCTAGGAGATACCATCTACCAATGCGTCTACTCCTCCCCAATCTATGTACACATATCTGAACACACCATAGAATGTTGCTTCTACATCTGGCTCTTCAAAGGATGAGATGAGTGACGTTAATGAAATTTTTTGGACTATCACCAATGAAATAACTAATATCACGTGAAACTAGTTCACACCTCCGAAGCTAAGCTACCAAAATTATCAAGGCATACGATCTTCTTACCAGCAAAACTAGTTCCAAGGAGGCTTGTGCAAAAATACATAGGCTCAAAGAACTAATAAAATAGTGCCAGTACCTAATCCACTCCAAAGTGCTCACCCAATCTCGAGCAAAGAGCTGACAATAGGGCTAAAAAATCTCACTAATGACATCAATCCTTGGTGCTTCCCCTATGGTGACACACATATTCTTTGAAATTTTCCACACGAAAACCTACAACAGAAGGTGGGGAAACAACATAGCCAAGGTGCAATGTCATATCCTAGAGGTTATGTATATGCCTCTCCACAAATGGAAAACATGGTACTCATCACACAAATGCAAGGGATGCCCCTAGAACAAGAAACAAATATAGCTCAGGATCACACACTCTTCTCATGGATGGAAAATAAAGAAGCAGTGTTTGCAAATGATGCATCCACATTGAAAGCCCCACAACTGCAATCTAATTACAACACTCACTCACAAAGGAGATTTATGGGTGAACCGGTCATCTCATAGCTCAAAAGTGCCTCTGACTAGACTCCTAGTACCTCTGCAGTTGTACAACAATTTCAGTCACGAAAGGAAATTGTTATAACTAGGGCTAAGGAACATCAGCCTTTAAATCCACCACCACTCAATGTGGTAGAACAATTGAAGAAATCCTCAACTAATGTGTCCCTTTGGGATATCTTAGCTATTCCAAAGCAATAGTCATTACCTCAGAAGGCCCTACTTAAAGATGCAATCATTGAAGCAATAGAGCAATCACTCAAAGAAAAGGCGATTGATCCATCACCTCCTGCCAAAGTTCTCACAAATAGTATAGAGGAAGCCTCTACTGAGGTTAGATATAAGCTAAAACCAAAACCCTTTTTCCTAACTCTTATTGTGGGGAAGAAACTATTGCATAATTCCATGATTTACTCTAGTGCTAGCACTATAGTCATGCCCAAGTAGATAAATAAAGCCTTAGGACTTGGCTATGAACCTTTAAAAAGGGGATTATGTAGCTTGATGGGAAGAAGATCGAAACTTTAGGTATCATTAAGGACCTCCCTTTGACTCTATTCTCCTACCCTAGTATCATAACTTTCCACAAGATACTATGATCATAGACATTCCCCCCATGTTTAGTCTGCGTTTATCCCAAGAATTCACTTGAAAAATATGTGGATATCTTTGTTTGGATTGGTCACACTTGATCTTCAGGACCAAGCATGGAGCTAAAATGAAAATAATATTTGAACATCTACATTCAAAACATGTGGCCGCTGAAGCCATGATCAACTTTGAGGTTGTTCATACATCTTTCGCCAAAGAGGAAATGTATTGTATCGAGCTACTAGAAGATCAAAAAGTGACTGGAGACTTGATGGATTCAGAGGAGGTCCTCTTATGCAAATATATATACATTAATCCTTTCAGCAACTATCATGCCACCAGGTTGGTGACCTATGTCATCTATGATGAACATCAAGTGCTTCCAAATGTCATCAAAGAACCCGAGAGTGGTCAAGCCTTAGAGCTATTAACGTTGCACTTCGATGGAGAAAAATGTAAATTTTTTGTAGGATTCATGATATGTTTGAAATCCCCATTCAATGAGAAGACACTTTGGTCCTTCCTCTTTTAGTTCACTTGTTCAAACAATGAAGCTAAATATGAAGGCTCAGTGCAAGGTCTAAGCCTTGCAGAGTAGATGGGCATCAAGCAAATAATGGTGTTCAGAGACTCTGAACTAGTGGTCAATCAAGTCTGAAGGATTTTTATAGCCAAGAATGTGTGTATGAGATCCTATAGACATAGAGTCTAGGACCTAATCAAGGGCTTTAAAGCCTTTAATATCTAGATAGTGCCTAGAGAGAAAAATATACAGGAAGATCACCTAGAAGAAATCAGATCTCAATTTAATCCTACTTCTAACCTAATTCATAACATACACTCTGTACAAGTGATCGTATGACTTGAATCCCATATAATGATTATAGTTGGCAAGTGTTTAAACGTGATGAACACATTGCCTCATTCATCCAATAGTTGGGAGAGTTTTCTGAGCAACTCCAACCGAAGATTGTCGAGGCCTACAATGGAAAAATCATTTAGTTGAGGTCCAACAAGCTTCCCAAGGGACTGGTCACTCTTGAAAACCTGTTTGATTTTGATAATGTGAGGAATGACAAGAGGAAGTTTGTAGTAGAAAAAAGTGACTATGTAGATCTATAGGTCAGAGACGGAAGGAAACTCAAGGTCGATAAAGATGTCCCATGTCATGATAAAGAAAGACTCATCCATTTCTATGAGAAATATGGAGTAGTGGCCTAGTCATATGATGACCTCAAGGGATATGATCCTAAAATCATTTAGCATACTATAGAGCTAATAGAAGAAACAAAACCTATCTGCCAAAAGAAAAGGCTAGTGAATTCTAAAATTGAGGCACTAATGCCACAAGGGATGAAAAAGATAATCTAGTTCAACAACGTCTTCTCAATCAAGCACAACACATGCATATCCAACCTAGTTGCAGTTTGAAAGAAGAGCGAAGATATCCACCTATTTGTTTACTTTTGGGACCTATATAGAGCATCCCTGAAGGACCACTACCTATTTCCTTCTATGGATTCAATCTTGCAAACAATGGTAGTATCCGAATTGTTTTCTCTACTGAATGGTTTCTCCAATTATAACCAGATCTTGGTCAACAAAGAGGACCGACACAAAACAATGTTCACTACCAAGTGGGGAACATTTTCATATGAAAAAATTCCTTTTGGCCTCTCAAATGTGGGATCCACTTCCAACAGGAAATGGATATTTCTTTCAAAGAATTGATCAAAAAGATTATCTTAATCTATTTGGATGATCTCACTATATTCTCTAAATCTAAGGATGATCACTTTGATCACATAGAAATGGTTTTTAAATTTTTTTAGAATTTTGAGATATCCCTAAACACAAAAAAATGTGTCTTCAAAGTGCCACAAGGAAGACAATTGGGAAATTTAGTGTCCAAAGATGGAATTGCAATCGATCCTGAGCAGGTGAAGACAATTAGGGAACGTCCCCTACCAGTCAACAAGAAAGGAGTCTAGTCCTTCTAGGGGAAGGTTAACTTTGTAAGAAAATCCATTTATGATTTTGCAGGACTAATTAGACCTATCACCCTAATGCTCAAAAAGGATCAATTATTCAAATGGAAAAAGGAAGCTAGAAAATCCTTTGAGAAAGTTAAGGATGTTATTTCTTTAGCTTTTGTTATGGTCAATCTAGACCAATCAAAGGACTTTAAAATGTATGTATTTAGTAGAAAATACAGCATCACTATTGTGCTAGCTCAAAAGGATGATGAAGGAAGGGGAGAACATCTAATAACATTTCATTCCAAGACCTTGAAGGATTATGAGACGAACTACAACTTCTTAAAGAGAAAACCATTTGTGATTGTTAAGAGACTGAAGAAGTTCCTACACATCGTATCTTGCAACAAGGTGGTTTCTTATGTCGCACATTCTAATGTGCATGAATATATCATAGGAGAGACCACCGAAAAATGGGTGAATTAGATCACTAAGACCCTTGAATATGATATTGACATCAGGCCTACAAAGACCATCTGAGGAAGATGATTGTGCGAATATTTGGCACACAATGAGGAAATGGTAGATGAAGAGGAGCAACCAGAGCTAGTTCTAATGAATGAACCTGAGTCTACAGGTTGTTGGCTAACAGAAAAAGTGAGATTCATGGACACTGGAAAATATTCCCTAGGCCTTCCTTCTCAAAAGAGAAGATTCTATAAATTTCAAAATAATGGATATACACTCATTGAAGGGATCCTTTTCAAAAGGAACTTCAATGGCATTCTTCTGCGTGTGTCACTATAGAGAAAGTGAAGTAAATTCTTGATACTTTCTACAGTAGTCTAGTAGGAAGACACTTCTCTGCAAAAACCACTGCCATCAAAATCATGTGTGCCAAATACTTCTGGCCTACACTATTCAATGATTCATACTCCTTGGTGAAATATTTCAAAGAATGTCAATTTTTTGTAGGAAGAAGAAAGAATTCCATAATTCCTCTCAATTTGATAGTGGTTGATGAGCCCTTCGGACAATGGGGCCTTGATTTTATTGGGATGATCAATCCCACCTCTAGTGCTAGACACAAATGGATCTTCATGGCCATGGACTAATTCACCAAATGGAACAAGGCCATGCCCCTGAAAAATGCAATGGAGGCAAAGATTGTGGATTTTCTTGAGGGGCTAGTAATGAGATTCGACCTACCAAAGACCATCATCTTCGATAATGCTAAGGCTTTCTTGGGTTCTAAGGTATGTCAATTAAAACTCATGCATGGAATATTCTTAAAAACATCACAAAATTATTACTTGTAGGGGAATGGCCAGGCTGAGTCAACTAACAAAAATTTAGATTGACTCATTAAAAGAATCATGTCATAACACCAGAAGGAGTGGCACAAGAACCTTCGAGCAGTGCTCTGGGAAAACCACATAACTATTAACCATGTTCTCAGTACTTCTTCGTATGAGCTAGTGTATGGGAAAGAAGTGGTATTACCCATCTCCATAGAGATTTCAGAGCTACAACTACTCAAATCCATGGAATTTGAAGAAAATGGAGCCATGGAGGTTTAGTTGGCCGAGTTGCTAGAAGTATAGGAAAAAAGAGCAAAGGCTCAAATAGCCATGTCCAAGCACCAATAGGTGTTTAAGAGATGCTTGGTCAAGAAAGCCTCAGACCAGGGTCTAAAATGTAGAGACCTAGTATTAAAATTCAATGAAAGGGCCATGAAGCCTGGCCAACATGGAAAATATGATGGTCTATGTGAAGGCCATTTTAGAATAGTTCAATGCAAGCAATATAACACATTTTAATTAGAAGATATGGAGAATGAAGCAATGGGGATTTTGGTTAACGAAATCCACCTCAAATTATTTAATTAAGCTTCATTATTATTCTACCAGTGTAAATATGTAAGTATTGTAATTATTTTTCTTTTGTTTTTTTGTTGGTCAGTCTTTCCAAACTCATCAACAACCCATGAAGCAAAAACATTAGAAATAAACCCATATGTGGAAAATTAAAGATGAACCCATGTACGAAATTGGAAATGTACCTAAGAAATGAAGAAAAAGGAACCCATATTGTAAAATTGCAAGAGGCAGAAGATGAAAACAATTTAAGAAAAGTTGTATTTTCATTATATACATAATTATATGCTTCGATAATACACCTCAAAAATAGCTCTAAGGCCATACTTTTAAGGTATATCTATATACTATGCAGTTTTTTTTCATATATATGTATGTAGAAATCCCTTTTAAGGCATATAAATATACAACAGGTTGACTCTTAAAAAATATTAAAGTGTTGGGTCTTAATGTGCAGCAATTATAGGTGCATCATTAGAAACAATATCTATAACATCATCAACAACAAGGGCATTAGGAACAACAATAAAAGCATTAGGAGCAATAGGAGCATCAATAACGTCAATGGCCAATGGTGGGGGATATACCAAGTACCTGATGTTGGTGTACCACTCTACACCGTATAAAATACCACATTATAGCAGTGCAATAGGAAGTGACAGGCACGAGTGACTCTCTGGCAGTGTTCTCCATGAATAAGAATGCATAACCCACCCAAAAATAGAACCCATGACACCACTGCATCCTATTTGATATGCTTGCATAGGTTGATCTTCATCGGAATGCCTAGGCCATTTATTGCATTCACCAAAATCCTACCAAGCCCACCAAGGTAGTGCTTCAGGAATATTTCTAGCGTCACACACAGAATCATCTACTTAGGAACTTGGATATCAAGCAAAGACATGAAAAAGTGAGATTAGATGTTAGTGTTTACCCTATATTTATCATCATACTCTACACATTCCCAACCTAACACCCACTTCATTGCTATATTAGACAATGAATGCATGTTATTTGTCATTATTTTCAAGTTCCTATTCAATATTTCACCTAAGAAGGCCATCTATGACTTATTTCTAAACAACCAAATTGGAGTATTCATGATGCTAGTTCTACTCAAATGCCTAATGCTAATTCTACCCAACTGCCTAATACCAATTCTTCCCAATTGCTAAGTGTGATTTTACTATTTCCTAAGGTTCTATGTATAGAAATATCTAAGGTATCTATGTGCCATAAGCATGATGATAATTGAGTACAAACTCAAAAATCCCACCAAGATCCTGCTCAAATTTCTCATCCAGTTGCGCCTACCATGTAAAAATTGTTGCATTTGAAATTAGGAAGAGGTAATTAAATAACACAAATTGGTGGCAGTCCTAGGTGGTAGTCTACATGGCCAGATGCTAATGTGTCACACTACAGGAATTTTTCAAACTCCAAGGATGAACTGAAATATTTTTAAGTACACATTGCACTTTTAGCTTAATTATTCTCTTTGAGATATTAATTGTCAAAGTATGGAAAAACTTAAAAATGCCTTCAAATCACTAGCTTGATTTGCCAAGAAAATTTTACCATAAGAGATCATTACTAAATGTCATTATGAATTCCTATCTTTTCAAAATGGAAAGAAACTCATTCTGCACTTGACCAAATGAGTTGGTAGTACATGCTAAATTTAATGCAGAAAGGAAACCATTGTCTACTACTCTAGGCTAGGAAATAGCTACGTATTGCTTGTGGAAGGATAACATTGTAAAAGCTTCTTGAGTACACTATCCAATGCAAAGATTTTTTTGTGTAGAATTGCTAAGGAACACCAGTGAATTGTAGCAAGTTTGAGTATTGCATAAATCTATAGCAGAAGGAAAATGGCCCAAAATCCTTAGATAGAAGCGTAAGGAGAGGCAGCACGAAGCTTGTTTAATGCCATAAGTGCAACAATCATTACCAATATTTTCAGCGATACTTCTTATGCTTCACCTAGGATATCAGGTAAGGCATAGTGGATTCAGACATGGGCCGCTGAAAAGAAAAAAAATCACAGGGACCAAAGCCAAATAAAGGAAGAATGAGATAACATTCATGATCCCATCCTTGAAAATAACCCTAAAAATTTTAGGGAGGTGGCCTATGTGAGAATGAAGAACAATAGTGACCCAAATTCTTTGGTGTACAAGCAATGGTTTAATGGGCTTCCACAGTATATGGTCCCTTTAGCGCATTACTACACAAAACTAGTCAATGAGGGCATTAAGAATTTTAACCGAAATACCAATAGTCTCAAGGGTCAGGAGTTCAGAGTTAACATCACTATAGAAGCTATCTAGAGCATGCTATGCATCCTTATATAAAAATCTAAAGTGGACAAGATGGAGTCATTCGCTCCAGAAAAAGGAGACGAATATTAGAGGGGTAGAGATCTTACTCTAGATTTTTATAACAAAGAAACCAAAAGTTCTAGGGAAGATCATAAAAAGCCACCATCGATTATGGAAGTGCACAATGTTGTATCTATAGAAATGCAAGATGCCTTCTCGATGATGGCCATTTTTTGTAGCCTAGAAATTGACAAGTATGTTCAGGAGTTTAAATTGGGTCTAGGGTTTTAGTTGCATCAGAAACATTCATTATTCTGGTATGACTTCGCAAAAGTCATCATTGGGGAGATGCTGAGCCAAATAAAGGAATATAGAACACAACAGAAGTTTAGATTTCATTCTCTCCTTGTGCATATGTTTTTACATCAAAACCCTGAATTTTTCAAAAAACATGTGAGGTTGGCTATGCTAGATGTAAAGGGAATAAGAAGGCCAATTTCTATATGGACTACTCTCCTCTCCTCAACTTATGACAATTATGAATTTTTAGATTATTTCTTGAATCTGATTCTACAAGACTTGAGTGAGGATGCTGGTCTTTATAGACCTTCTATCAGCCAAACTGGGTGGATGCAGAGTTTCACTCTGAAATGTGTCTGGTTTCCCAGAGAGGACTTCACATTCATTCAGATGTGTGGCTTTATTGAGATAACATTATGACTTCTGACATGCATCACAAACAAGGTGTTGGCCCTTGTAATGTTCCGACCAGTGTCAATTATCGACACTAATTTTTGTGGAGGAAAGGGTAAGAAAGGTTTCTTCTTCTTCCCTTTGACTTTCAAGTCAATGGTGATGGTCAAGAAGTAGACATATAATATACTTGAAGCAAAGATGGCTCATCTAGGACTAGTATGGATTTGTGACAAATGGCAATATAACCCTGAAAATGACTTACTAAATGCATTTTTCAAGGTAACGCACAACCTCTTACCTTACTAGGGAAAGTAGGGTAACCCACTGAAGGATCAAGATGATCTATTGGTAGACCTAGTTCACATTTGAATAGAGGATAGTAGGCCACCATGGTTTAAGTTCTACTTTCCTTTGATGAAGTATAATGACAAGTGCCAAATGGGTGCCACCCTTCACAATGATTTGGTTAAAAAATTTAACTGGAGTGAGGAAAGGATTAGTGATTTTTGGATTTACCGACAAGAGATTCAACACCTTGATACCCCTTATCAAGATGTAGAGATGGATGAAAAATTTAATAATTTGTTGAATAATGAGCATGAAGATACTGACGCAAGTGGTGATGAGGATGTCGACCGAGAAGAGGCTAGAAAATATACAGTGAAGGGGAAGGAGGTGTAGACAAACTCAATGAAAAAAATTAATCAAGTAGTGGTGCAACCTAACAAAGCTACTTTGAAGCTATGAGTGAATATATCACATTTGGGATCCTCGCAGAAACACACATGGGCCATGAAAAAAACCTAGAATTCTCCAACAATGACTATTGAAGGTCATAGAGGTGGAAAAATCCCTACCAGCCACAAAGTAGCACATAGATGCAACTCCAGAAGAAGATTCACGAGAGCCTACAATGAGCCAAGGATCGTAATCATTTAAATTGTAGGTATCTTTCACTCCCTCTTTTCTTTCTTCACAATCTTTGGTTCCTCTTGTTGTCAACACATCACCCCTCACTTCAAGTGTTGGCCCTTCCTTTATGCTTCTACTACAATAGTCATGGGAGGTTTCTCCTAATTCTCCTAGGTGGGGAAATTTTCCTTTACTCCTTTGTGGACCTTTCCACCATTCCTCAGAGCCCAATCCATAGCCTCCATTGATGCCCCTCTTGCTACTACTATATCGACCCTGACCCAATTCGCCCAATAGATGAAATCCACCATGACTCTGCTACCACCCCCACACCTAATGAGTCCTCCCACTAGTTCATAGATAGAGCCTTGACATGTTGCCCCATTCTCCCCACTAACACTCTATCTTCCAAGGAAGAAATCACCTGAAACCACTACCCTCTTGTTCTTTTTTGTTGTTCCTCCCTGTGCACCCTTCGCAAGCGAACTCATTCAGTCGCTAACATAATTTTTATTGGAGGGAAATAAAAGAAAGCAAGCATGGGCTATTAGGATCTAGAAGCAAAAGGCCAACGATTCTAAAAGGTTAGCTGAGCCAAAGGTGCATACACTTTTCAATGAGGCCTAACAATCACTACATTTTGTAACCATGCATCCAACTGTCATCAAGCCTCAAGGAGAGATGCAACCCAAGGATTACAACATCTATGCTATGGGACTCGGTCTAAGCATAGCCTAGCTACAAGATAAAGTTGAGCTCATGGAGGAGACACTATGAGTGGTGACCACCAATTTCCTTAAGTCTGGTTGCTAGCTAAAGAAGAGCTCAAAACTATCAAGAAAAGCATTGAAGTCCTACTGGCGAAGGACAAAGAAAAGGATATAGAAATTGCACGCTTGTCACAACAATTGCAGAAACAGCAGGACAAACTCCGGGAGGAAATTGCAAAGTTCCAAGCCCAAGATTCCAACCTAGTCACCGAGCTACAACAGATAAACAAGGAATTATAGGACTAGTTTGCTTGGTTTAAAGAGGAGAAGCAACAAACTAATAAGGAGTTTCAACATCAACATGCTTAATTAGTGCAATTAATGCAATAGAGGGAAATGGATTTCCAAGGCCAAAGGGCTCAATTTGAGAAGGAAATCCAAGATGTGAAGCTTTCACTTGAAAGGGAATCAACAGACATAAGCTAGGCTGAAGAAAGATGGCTTGCTGATTTTAGAACATTATACGAACAATTCTCCACTGTAGACGAGGATTGCATAACTGACACAGGATGTTGGTTCAAAGGATGCAAAAATTTCCTTTCTGAAGAATACTCCCCAACCCGTTGCTACCTAGACGAACCTCCGTCAAATAGCCTAGTTCATGGCAGAAGCAACAAGTTTAGGTTGGGAAGTTCAGGGAATGATTGAGCAATTCCTACAATTCATCACAGAGAAAGTTCCTAAGGCATAAAAGTTGTTAGATAAGCTATACACAGTCCCAAATGAGGACTTAGTAAGCACGAGGATCGGGGACAACAAGTTACTTGCCAAAACAACAAATGAGTTCATCCACTACCATGCAAGCATCCTCCATACTAGCAAGTGCACTGCCACACTGGGTCAAACTATGAATAGCACATGGGAGAAATTCTCCTAGCTAACTTAGATGGGCCTGCCCTCGCCATTTCTTTCTGATGAATCAATGGCCAGAGTGGAGCAAATCACAACAAATATTAAAGAGAAGCAGCAAGACACATCTACTTTTCAGAGGTTCAATCAACCCCCTACTATAGAGGATATTAAGGGAATCACTCATCAAATATAGCACAACTACTATTCCAACTCGAGTCTAGGGCCAGTCTATCCATGATGCTACCATACAAGGAAGTGATCTATCTGCATGAAGTGTAAGAGAATCTTCTTGACATAGCTATGCCATATGAGGTTGAATGGCTACCTCTGCAGATTGCTCTCTCCAAGCTCTGATTACATTACCCAATGGATAACGCTCTAGTCTTCGAACCAAAATTTTTGGGTTCCTCATTCTGTAGGCGAAATGACCCTAGTAGACACCAAAAGTTATGGAGATAAATTTCCTCGAGCTCCCTTAGGGAAGTTTGTATTTTTCTCAGTCCAGCCCACACCCCATACATTTGAATATCCTTGGGCCTCTTTTTGAGAACTTCACCCACTGCCACCACGTGTCTACCCAATTCTCTTCACAAGGATTCCCTCCTTTATTTTTTTGGTATGCCCCGCCATGCTTCCATGTGTGAATATTAGGGGAATTTTAGCACTCCTTCCTTTTGCTTCCCCAACAAGCTTCTTCCGTGCACAATGTAGCATCAGTCTATGTACACATTTTTGGCAGATCCCACAGTCAACATCGGTAGCAAGGACTTCTCCATGTGTTTTCCCTGCATGTGTTTTCATCAAAAGGAGGGAGGAATGAACCATAGGCCTCGACCTACTTCCACATGTCCTAATTGACTCCATGGGTAAGCGACACATATCTACACAATTTTCTACTGGGACCACCACAATCATTCATAGGGGATGCATCTAGCTCGAAGGTGACTACATTTTCTAGCTCAAATCTTTTTTTGTTGCAACAACCTTAGGAAATCATTTCTCTGAGAATTATTGCTTGTGATGAGGGAATTTTTTCTATTACTAGCTCGCCAAGCGATGGGATTATTTTCTATTTATACTACTTACTTTTGAAAATAAGTTGGGAAGATACAAAAAAAATTATGAAAGATAGTAGGCCTTTTGTACTATTTTTAGATTATTGTATAAGACTCATAGATTGTGCCATTGATCGATCTCTTTGTTTTCTTAGGCTATTTGGAAAAACATTATACTATGTCATTACTATATTGAGTAGTTTATTTGTAGAACTTCTATGATTTCAATATAAGTTTTCTAATTTAAACCATCTCTTTGACTCTTCTTTTCATTAAATGTGTATGGGAGTTACTTTATGTTATTGAATAAATTATTCATGTTTTCATCTATGATTTATGTTATTCTAGGACTTAGTAGATTGTTGAACGGGCCCTTAAATCACATCCAAAAGGTAGATTTACTATGCCTATATATACATCTTTGTGTATCGCCTTAGTTAGATATTTATTTTTATATTTTCTTGCTTTTCCCATTCGATAACCCAAAATATATAAGGAGTCAACTTCTTTATGAACTTGGAGATCACTCAGTTTAGCATAGTTGGTCTCCCCATTAATTGAGTTTCCCATAACGCTATTACCTTGTCATTTTTTGGCATGAACAATTCCTAAAAAAATAACCAACATAATTTAAACATTTAGAACCTTAATAAGACATAATATATCCAGTGAAAAAAGATCCATTAGAGAAAAATATGAAAATGAAAACCCATACAAGTAATTTTCAAATTGATTATAAATAGTAGTTAAAATTCCTAAACTCTAGATTAGAAACTAGGAATCAACAAAGATTTTTTTGACACTAAATTTTTTAGTCCCAACATGCTCCATAAAAAAGAGTGTTAAAACCAAGAAAGTAAGCTAATATTATAAAATCAAAGGTCACAAATTATCCTAGATACAATGTTAGGGATAAGGATAGAGGTAGAGTATTGACTATAATTTTTATTCCATTATGAAGGATGATAAAATATAAGAATGGAGCAGAATTAGTGACTAATGATAGAATGATTTATGTGTAAAAAAAGAAGTGAGCAAAAGGAAGAATATTTTTAACATCCATTTAAATATACAAATTAAATATCATGTTTACCATAATTAAGAATCTTTCTCAACCAACTAGAATTTGTTAAAACTTTTAGCAATGATATTTTAAGAAGATAAATAAAAATGCTAAAACCTAGTATCCATTAGCTTGGAAGAAAAAATAATGATCTCTATTATCAAATTATTATAAATATTGTAAATAGGTCTTAGATTGATTAGTACAAGTGAGGCTTAAACTCTTTTAATGTAGGTGACAAAAAATTCATGTGAGGAAAATTTGATTACCAACAAAGCCCCAACCTTTTTAAGAATTATTTATAGTGATATTATGCATGATTATTTGAAATGAGATTAATTCAAAAACATGTAAGAACATTAAGCTAACTCCTATTCATTTCACCGTCCCTATAATATAGAAAGAAAATATTTTACTTTTATCATGTTCAAAGAATTGGAACAAAATTTGATGAGTAGAATAAGTTTTCCAAAGATAATATGTTGGCTCAAAATTATTTCTAACATTTTCAAGAATTAGACCAAACAGTTTAATCTTCCTATTAGAATTATAAGACTCCATGCCTATATTACTAGCCATGTCTTCTAAAGGATGGACTAGGATTAATTAGAAAATAACAATGCCAACATCTAGGCTAAGAAAACTAAGAAACTAAGATTTTGTTTCTAGAATAGATTGGTCACTAAACTACCAAAAATGAGAAAACTAGATTAGGACTAGAATAATAAACAAAACATTTAAATTATTATAGCTAAATGGTCATCAATTGTTTATGTAATCATCAAATTTGTAAACTTATGTCAATTCCTATTTAGTTTTGTGTCTTATTTTGAGGAAATGGATTAATACAATTACATAAAACATGTCACACAATCTTGTGCTAAGTTTGAATTTCTCTATCACACATTTCCACACATTTGACCTTATCCCTACCCTATTTACACTTATCCTCACATATATGCCTTATCATTAGCTTCAACATACATATGATCATTTATTTCTTTGAAATCCACACTTCCATGTCCTAGGTAAGTCATATGGCATAAACGAGCAACTCATATACTAGAATCGTGTGAAACCTCGACACTTCAAGGAGAATTGAATGAGAACATTATGACTTAGAGCATTAAAAAGAACTATACTTGTATCAAAATTCTCATCTAAGACATTACATCATTTTCTTATCTACCAATGCTTGTTCAAGGCTATTAAAGCCACTCATCAAAGGGGTTTGACCTAGGAAAAATAACCCTAGTAACCCAACAATCTACTATTCCTCGACTATGATTGAAAAAGAAAAACCAAAATGAATCAAATTATATAAGTTTGTGTTGTGTCAGGTTAGAAGCGCACATCAATGATCAAATCTATGGTACACAAAATTAACCCAAAGATACATAATTGACCTATAAAAATCAGAGTTTCAAACAATGAACACATTAATATAGTGTATATAACATGAAACCTATTATCTACATTTCTTTCTAAAATAATTTAATTTATATTTTTTGATCAATTTTCATAATATTTTATTAATCCAAATTAGTTTATGCTTAATCATGTATACTCATTTAATTACTCTCAAGTAATTCGTAAAACAAAAAGTTGAAGATTGAAATATTAAAAGATCTGCATTGCAAAGCCAATATTTATAATTGAGATTGGATACATGCTAGACACCACACAACCACAGTCGCCTAACATCGTAGTAGCGTATTCGCTGGGCATATTTGGCCTTTGTATTCTACGATTTGTGGGCGAGAAGGGGAAAGATAATTTATTATTATTATTAGATTTTTGTCCGTTGTGCCTCTAATCTGTTCAGATTTCAGTGCCGGTACTACTTAAACACAAGTACCATTGATCGACAGAGATGGTGAAGTGAAACGTTCGGAAAAGCGTCGATAGCAAACTTTTCTGTAAACTGTGGATTAGGATAATAGTAAATGTCCTTCAATGTCAAAAATTTACGGCTTCTAGCATCTACATATTATAGTAAGTAATTAATGAAAAGCATATGTTAATATATTCAAGAAAAACTACTACATAGTTGATGGCCAGCTCACTTTCTCACTTACGACAAACGTTTTTTCATGTTTAAAAAATAGAAAAACTAGAGATATTTGTAATGGGACAAGGCGGCTAGTGGATCTCGGAAACGTCCTACGCAGAGCGCACATTGTTATCTGTTTGAATAGTGTGCAGAAAAAGGCTATAAATAGGGAATGCCATACATGAGCTTCTCAAAGCTGGCTGTTTATCTGTGAATGTTTGGAGTGAGAAATGGCATCCCGTACGAAGATAATATGCTATATTCTGTTGGGCCTTATCTTTGCATCCACCCTGCTTGAGGCTGCGGTGGCGGAAGAGCGTGGTGGTGGAGAACGTGGTGGTGGAGAGCGGGGCGGTGGACGTCGTGGTGGTGAAGGGGGTGGACGCGGTGGTGGTGGTCCAGGACATGGTGGTGAAGGACGTGGACTTGCTGAAGGTGGTCTAGGAAGTGGTGGTGGCCGAGGTGGTGGTGGTGGTGGTCGAGGAGGCGGTGGTCGTGGAGGAGGTGGTGGCGGTGGTCCTCCTGGCCATGGTAACTGAGGGGCTGTAGTTGGGTATAGACCGAGAGAGCAGAAATAGTTTAGATATGTAGGAAGTATAAAATAAAGCCCGATTTCGGTCACTGGTTGCTGAGTTGGTTGGTAGTGATGTACATCTGTATGTGTGACGCTCCAAGTTTTACACAATGTTTTGAGCATATGTGCTATAAAACTCACAAAAATGTTTTAAACTGTATTTGTTTTAGAAATGTTTACAAGGATATATAGAAGAGTTTTAATTAAGAAGCACCGGCATAAATTAAATATTGAAATGTTTGAAAATGTATGGTAATTATCTTTATTTTCTATTTTTCAAATAATATTTTTGTTTGGTATTGATGAGATAATTTAATTAAGGTTTATATGTAAATACAACATTAATATGACATAAATGTATTTTTATTTTTTCATTCTAATATTTTACATATTTCATAATTTCATTTTAATTGTTTCTTAATTGTTTCATGATTATAAATGAAATTATATTTCAAATTATATTTCAAATGTGACTCATTCAAGCTTAATCTAACTTAAAAAATACCTTAAATGGAACTTTTTTTTTAATATGATAAAACTATCAAATTTAATTTTTATTAATGTATAAATAATTGATTAAACTTTATAGATATTCAAATAAAAATTCTATTATTACAAGATATTAAAATTTGTTTCAAATGTTATTCACTGACTCATAAAAGTATGATAACTTATATCATTCATAATTTTTAATATGTAAGTTGAGGGAATATAGTTCTTACCCTATTATATTAATGATCAACCAAGTATGTAGTCAAAGTCTATTTCCTAGTAGGGTGTATTTGAACATCAACAATGGTGTCTACATTAAAAGGAGGCTAAAAATTTATAATATTATACTCAACAAAAGAGAGTGAAACTTCTCCTTTGGAGTAAGGTGTCTCATAACATTTCAAGTAGTTAAAAATAATTATGTTGCGAGTGTTGATTTGAGATGGGGAGGTCAAGTTTGAAGGCATTATCTATTATCCATTGACTATTAGTATATGTGGTCCATATCAAATATATCTGAGCTTATGATATTGATGACTCTTAAATGTTTTCTTATCTATAGTGTAGAAAAAAAATACCCTTTTACCTACTTAATTTAGGAATAAGTGATATAAAACTGACTTAATTATGCCTTGATTGAGGGTTTTATTGTGTTGTACACATTCACACTAAGTCTAGGGCCATTTTAAACAAAATAGACTTAATTTGTACCTTATTTGGGGTGTTGTACAATGTTGTATTACACTTTCACACTTATCTAGGGTTTCATTATTTAATTGTGTTAATTGTCTAACTTAATTGGCCCTTTAATTCAAATTCAAGCCCTCTTAATTACACTTTCTAAAGGATCTATCCTGATACCCAATAATGATATTGCATGAAATTTAATTTGGAAAATTTAAGGTCCTAGAAAATGGCGCTAGGAACCATTTTCCTTTAGTGGTGAATGGGTACTCTCCAAATAGGACACCATTTGCTTGGCATTTTTGAAATGGGTTTTTGAATTTATTTCATCCCCTCAAAGCATGGTCCTAGAAATTTGTACTAGGAACCATTTTCCTTTACTGTCAAATGGGCCCTCCTCACATAGGACACCCCTTTTTGAATTTAATTCTGGTAGGATTTTAATGATTTTCAATCCTAGATCTAATGTTGGCTTGATTTATTTAAATTTTGAGGCTAATTCTTAGATTTAGTATAAATATTTAAGGTTAATTCACATGGTTTCACCTAGAAAGTTTTCATAAGCAATCCTAAGACATATAAGCAATCAAGAGTACATTCACAAGAGCACTTCAAGAGAATTTCAAAGGCATTCAGTGGCAGATTATCAAGATTTTATTGCAACAATTCAAGGTCATATCATCATGTCAAAGGCATAGTGCATCAATCATGTGGTTGAGCTAATTTTGTTGATGTAGCATTGAAAATCTATTGGAAAGAATTGTTTCATATCTTATTCAAGATGAATATCTACATTATTCATGGCCACTTCATGTTAGTTTCCATATTTTCATTCCAAGACATCTTCCAAGGTATCAAAATTTTATTGTTTCATGTTTCATGTCCTCATTTCATTATTTCATCATTTGTTTTAATTACCTAAAAGGGGTTTGAATGAGGAAAACCCATGTTCACTAACAATCAACAATTTTTTCTCCTCTTTGAATGTCTATTTGCAAGGTTTAGGTTGAAGATCAAGTTGAGAACAAGTTTGAAGCAAAATTGTCAAAGTCATCAAGCTACAAAGTTGTCATTCATATTGCAAGAACACAAAAAGAAGGCTATAAAATTTGTTTCAAATTTTTGAGAGATGATCACCAAGGATTTGAGATTGAAAACAATGAAAAAAAATGAGAACACAAATTACAGTTTCAAAAACCCTAACAGGGACCCATTCAACAATAAAGGAAAATGAGTCGTTTGTGACCTAAAAACAACCTTCTTGTAACAAAGTACACACCATTATAGCCTCTCAAAACTTCCCTTGTAGTTTCTATAATATTTAGGATTGATTTTTTTTATTATTTGCATCATATCTAACACATAATTTCTTGTTTTATAGGAAATGTTGGTGGTCCATCATTTTGATCAATTCATTTTGATGCAAAACCCAACCCACCTATCTTTTCTTATTAAACATTTTATTGAACCCAACTTATTGAATATTGTAATTTTCTGATCTTGGATTCTTTATTCTCATCATAGGTTCAGTATGTGTAGGATCATCATGGAAAAAATAAGCCCTTAAGTAGCAAAAAAATTAGAAAAATCGGAGTTAGGTAACTTGATGTAAAAATTTGAATAAGTATTTTTGAAATGTTTTGACTGATTTGTAGGTGTTTTTCAATACTTTTTAGATGCCAAAAAGTTTTGAAATACTTTTACATCAACCTACAAAGCTCTTCAACCTACAACAGTCAAAGCAAAGGAGGAATTCTAATTCCATCTTCTACAATACCAATGTCCATTCCTACATACACCAGTACTAAACCCACTACAACCTTTCAACCCACAAATTCCCTTCAACCTACAAAAACCCTTCAACCTACAACAACCTTTCAACCTACCACAACCTTTCAACCAACCACAAGAATCATACCTACTAGTACTATGTACACTTCCTTAAGCATTCTTGTAGGAATTCCTTCTACCTTTGTGCATTCAAATACAATATCCCCTCAACCATCCAACTTAAAAAAATTACAACTCACTAACCATCTACAAACAATGGAAAATGGGATTTTCTTTTGTATGGTTTAGGACATAGAGCAAACCCACTTCACAATTATTTCATTGAAGGGAAACCCTAGAGATCTCAAAGAAAAGGAGAAAGAGATCGTGCAATAGGGATGTCCTAAGGTCTGATTGTAAACTAATGAGGGATTTTCCACCAAGATAGGGCTTTGAAAAACAAATAAAATGCAAGTTTTAATGCGTAATCCTAATAGGATTCAATCTTTAACTGAATAGCCTAAAAGTGCATGTAAATAAAAACAAAGAGGTGAGATGTCGGAAGTATGCACCTAGAAATTTGAAGAAGGATTGAATTAGCTTTGAATTGTTGGAAATTAAAATTTTGGCACACTGGGACTCATACACCAGTCTAGGCTTATTAGTCCCAGATCACAGTTTCTGGGCAGGAACTAGTTTTTGGAAAAAGGGTGTCTAAAACTACAATGATCTAGAAAATGATTGTAGTAGGACTCACACGCCAATTTTGGCATATCAGTCTTGTTTCTCTTTTCCAAGAATTCAAAGTTCATATATGTGCTCCAACCTCTGCTCTTTCCTTCAAAACTGATTTCCATGTCTGAATTTGTGAAAAGACATGTAAAAAAAATATGGACTTGATTTTCTTATGGGTGGTTTGCCTTTGTCAATCCCCTAGTTTGGCACTTAAACCTTGATAGAAACAATGAAAATTGAATGTGAATGTGAACATAAACCCTAACCTTAAGTGTGCCTAAGACTAGGAAATCTGAAATGCAATGCAACCCTATTCTAATGTGTGAGAATGAGATGCATGAATGAAACATGAAGATGAATAAATCACTCTGAGAGATCTCTAATCACTCAAATGAGCTCTAATATTGCTTGTACCTTCCTTAGGCTAAAATTAGAGTTATAATGGAGGATGAAATCACTTAGGAAACAAGTCATTAGGCTTGGCTTGATGGCTAGTTGCATCTCCCCAACCTAGAAACCATCATGATTCACCATAGAAAACCATGATCAACCCTTGAAAATGATAGATCTCTGGTGAAAGTGAGCTTGAAGACCTAAAAAAACTCTAATGCTACTCCAAGACTTCAACTTTACTTTCTTTTGAAACTTGAATCCTCTTGAAGAAGAATGCTTGAAGGCTCTTAAATACTTAGATCTTGAAATTACTCTTGAAAATATTTCTTCTAAGATGAAATAATGACTTAGAAGCTTGATTATATAGGTATTTACACCTAATTTACCATTATTCAAATCTCAAAAGTTGACATCAACCAAAAATTTGAATTAAAAAGTTCAATTTCCTAATTGAACCCTAAAAAAGCCCCAAATGGGACTCATACACCACCTCTAGCATATGGGTCCCACCTAAGGGGACTCATATGCCCAAGGTGGCATATGAGTCTCAACCTAGATTTCCATGGTGGGTTGTTAAAATTTGAAGTTTTTTTGATGATTTTGTCAGGATTTTAGTTGAAATAAACCTCAAGATTTGAAATAATGGGTCTTAGGGCCCTATTAATGATGAATTAAAGGGTATTAATGCAAGGGTACCAAAATAGGTCCAAATTAGGTAAGGGATTGTACTATCCTCAAGGGGGGAGTATAATTTTTGTTGCCACATTTAGCCCCCACTTTAGCGCCCATATGAATCTATGTGCATATACAAGCTAAAGGAGTCTGAAGAGTACACTTTATTTCATTAAAGGATACTAATATGGATTTATTCATAACATAGGAGAATGAAGCCCCCACTATAGCTATATGTAAAACCACAATGCTAGGAACTGCATCCTGCAACATGAATTCACTAGTTGTCAAAAATTCCTCTAATATAACTTCTTCTAGAAATCAAATTCGAGGGTACATGTATTCCCCCTTGATTCTACTTGCTTTTCAGAGGTGGAATCAAGGTAGTAGTCTAACCGCATTGAATAAGGTAAGTCGTATCATAGGGTATTTCCAAGTACCATACTACATAATGATGGATATATGATAAGGATGGGAGTAGAATCATGATTCCAACGCAACAAACAACATTGAAAATGGAGCTCTCTAGCCCCCATTATGTTAATTTGAATGAAAAGAACTTGTTAACCTTAATATAGTAAAAACCCAAACTTTTAGCATATATAAGAGTCAAAATGTGAAGTAATTTCTACTTATTTTCTCTTTTACCTTTTTGTAGCTTGAATTTGGTGGAGAGTGACTAAATATGCCGAGCCGACGAGAGCATGAGCCCAAGAAACTAGATGTCCTACAAAAGTAGGTAGCCCGCAATGAGCAACAATATTAGGTGAGTTGATTTTTTTTGCCTTAGCTTTTTCCTTACATTGATATTTTATGTTTTGTACTAATTTCTAGGTTGATTTAGGACACTAGAAGAAAGTTTAGCAAAGCATCCCATTTTTTTGAAAAGTGTCCATTTTTGTTGCAAAGTGTCCCCTTTTGTTGCAAAGTGTCTCGTTTCTTCATGAAGTGTCCCAAAAGGGATCTAAATTGTCTAGGACCCTTAGAAAAGTAAACTAAAATAACTTTAGTACACTTTTCAATTGTTAATGTATACATTTAATATTATAGAATGCTTATGAGACATACTTTTGATTTGTTAGATCTCGCCCTACTTGCGGCAGCATCTTAGCGACACATAGTTTTGTCACCTTCAAGACCTAGCCCCAAAATTATCAAAGGACAAGGCACATATATTATAGAAAATTGGATTGTATTCAGTGTACCTCATACCCCCATGAGATACCATGATGCTATGGTCATGGCATTGGCAAAGAGGTGGGATGCAAATACATGCACATTTCACCTCCCAACAAGCGAGATGATGATCACTTTAGAGGATGTCCATCACATTCTTTGAGTTTCAATTTGGGATGAGAGGGTACGTTTTCTAGGGGATCAATCATTTCATGAGATGAAATATGATATACAATACTATCTTGGAGGTACAATTCATGATGACATCATGGGGCAAAAGATTGAGCTATCATGGCTACTATATTTGCAAGCTCCACTTGTGGCATAGATTATGATGTTTACTGTGGTACTAGTACTCATCCCTAATGGCTGGGGAGAACATCTATAGGGAGGACTAGTTCATATGATATAGTGGATGGTGTGACAGAGGACTGTATACATCTGAGGGTGTAGTATCCTTCCACACTTATAATATGATCTAGGACGGTTTTCATTCCATGAGATTGACAATATTGTGCATTGTACACTACTATTGGTGTGGTGCCTAGAGCATATCACATGCACTAGGCCGACATGGTTTCCATTTACATTAGTCTTAAGGTACCCTCACGCATTCAACTACCCACTAAGGAAGTTATTGCAACATGAAGATTTACATTTTTGGATGGTCATATTTGAACATCTAGATAAAGGTGAGATCTTATGCAGACCATACTAGCTTATACTACAATGGCCATATGAGACTCCTTAGTTGAGGTGATTATAGATGGATATATTTCTAATAGGAAGACATGATTATGTAGTATGACCCTTCTACTACAATTGTGTGATGTGATAGTTTGGACAAGTACATGTACCACCCATGGCATGACCACCCACCTATTATGTCCCAAGCAGCCCACTCTCTTTAGAAATCCTAAGAACACTGATGCCACAAGGAATAGAAATGCCTAGATTTGAGAAGTACAAAGGAAAGGGTGATCCTACTAAACATGTTAATGCTTATAGAACCTTGTGTAGTGACTTTGTTCTCGATGATAAACTATTGACCAAATGATTTCCTAGGACTTTGAAAGACACTACCTTAGAATGATTTTCATCCTTACCAAATAATTCAATTAGTTCATTGAATGAACTAGTTGATGCATTCATAAGTCATTTTCAAGTGCATATGACGAGAAAGAACACATTGGCTGATTTAATGAGATGTAAACAAAATGTGGAATAAAAAGTAACCGATTTCATCTCATGCTATTAGTCACTTTATGCCCAACTCGATGTTAAGATCCTTGATCAACATCTCCAAAAGATGTTCATTGAAAACTTGCAAAGTCAAATGCAAGATAGGTTGACCACATGATGAAATTTCCCTCCTTTATACACTTGTACATAAGCCTTTGTGACTATCACAATTCAGTTAGTAGTCATGATGCAAAGTCCACCTCCAACTGAATTGAAAATTTTGAACTTACACTTTCAACAATTCACAACCATCTCGAAAACCAAACAAAGGGCTTTTGCAATTTAACCCTCCTCCACAACCACCTCAACCTATCAACAACCAAGTAGTAGTTGTTAAAGTCATAATACCTTATAGTTTTGGAGATCGAAAATGACAGTTTACACCATTACCAAACACTCTTCATAACACAATGACCTAACTTATACAACAAAAATGACTTTTTAACCTATTGTTAAGCCTTTGGTTCTAGCTAAACCTTTTCCTCCAACCTTTCAACCTAACGCTTATTTCCATTATCATAGACAAAATGGACATGACGCAAAATAGTGTAAGCATCTTAAACACATATTAAAAGACCTCATTGATTCTAGTCATCTATCCATTTCAAATTTTAATGTTAAAGGAAATATGTTCTTTGCCACACCCAATCAAAATTTGCAAGTTTTTACCACTCCAATGCCATAACATAATGTGTCATTCATCAAAGCCAATAAAACTCAAAACTATGATGTGATGATTTTTCATAAAGAGATTGAACATCCTAATCCTATTCGACATATCACTTCTATTAATCCTATGAATGATCTAGTAGGAGTGATAGACATTATCCCCCCTAAGGGCCAACCTAAGAAAAATCTTAATATTACTTTCTCTTCTAAGGATATTCTTCTGAATCTTCCTGATGGTCCTCTTTACATAGCTGGTTGTATTTATGATAAGCCCACTAATGGGATACTCATAGATCCTTCATGTGGCGAGAACGTGATCACTGAGGAATATTTTGTATTACATGATCTTTATCAAGATGATTATAAAAAATATAGAGTATGGATCAAAACACACAATGGTTTAATGTGCCCTATGATAGGATCAATCATTCTTCCATTAGAGATAGGACCTAAGACAATGGATGCTACATTCTCTATCATCCCACAATCAGATCAGTTTTGTCTACAGCTATGCCATCCATGGATTTGCTCGATGAAAGTTGTCCCTTCAGTCATACACAAATGTTTGAAGTTTCTACTTGACAATGACATATTCACTATTAACCATAGTGGCTTTAACCCTTTGTATTCTAAAGGAAACTTCTCCTTAGAATCCTTTTGGCCTAAGCCCATGGAGGCCATAACATCTCACAAATATATCTTTTTTGTTGCTTATCAAGAGTTTAAAGCAAAGAAAATTACCAAATTGTCCCTTCGTAACCAATCCCCATCCACTTCCAACACTCCCATCCTAGATGAGAGAATGCTTCAATCAGAATTTGAACCACCAACTTTAGATCAACCAAAAATCAACACCTCACCTTCTTCTTCCAAATGCCCACGTGATAATGAAACCAACCCCATCATACCCCCTCAAATATAACAAGTTTATAAAGTAAAAGAAAAAGTTATTGAACCACCTCCCATGGTTCCTTCTATTCCTCCCCTTAGGGAAGAAAATGAGCCTATGGTGGATCAACCTGCTCTTACACCTACACAACTTCAAAATAGAATCAAAAGAAATCGAGGTGCTAGGCAGTGTAGGCGTTGATGTCATCTCCTTTCTCATCAATTAAAAACTAAAGAAAATAAATAAAAGCAACATCTATTGTTGATAGAAGCACTTTCTGGTGGCCCTCCTCCCCAATCACAATTGTGTGTGAAATGTGGGAGAGTTAGTAAATCAACAAAAACACCAATAAGACATATTACATGAAATATTTTAATCAAAGAACTACTCTATTTGCAACAAACAAAATCTTTAAAAATGTTCCCTTGTTCTCTAATCTCAAGGATTTATTAAACCATTTGGCTCTCAAATTTTGTATTTGCACTATGGTTGTTAAAATGAAAACTTGAGAGACAAGATTCTATTCAAAATGCAAGAAAACTAAGTTCTTATATGACATTATGTGATGAAAGCTATGATGCTATGGTAATGGAGATTATGATGAATTGATAATGTTGCTAAACTATGTGATACAAATGTTATGATAAGAAGTTAAAATGATTCTACATATGCTTAAATGATTAGTGATATGATAATCTAAAATGCAACTATAAAGCAAAACATGATTTAAAATGCAACTATAAACGAAAAAATGATTCTACAATGCTAACTATAAAGATAAACATGATTCTATATGCAACTATAAAGAAAAACATGATTCTAACTATCCACTCCAAATGCTCCAATGCTCCAAAGCTATTCTTGCATGATAAATCTACTTGAATGTGGGATGCAAAATACAATGGAAAAGGGTTGTATTTATAAGCTTTTCCAAACATCTTGGAGGTGGAAACGATCAACGGTCCAGATTCAAACAAGAGGGATGAATAGTGGAGATGGAGAGAATTAAGAAGGTGTTACCTTGACCAAAGAAAACATTCCAAATGGATGGAGGAATCTCTTGACCAAAGACAACATTCCAAATGGATGGAAGAATCATGTGTGTGAGAGAAAGACCATGTGTTTGAAAGTTGTAGACATGTGCTTGAATTCCTAATCTGAGGTTAGTGAAAATTAATTAAATAAAACAAGCTTATGAAATTTGTGTATTTAATTAAATTAGAAGAATATAATTTTAGATTTGGAGAATTAAATGATATGAACTATATAAATAAATTGAGAATTTATTTATATGTAGTTAAATATTAATTAAATAACTACAATTTAATTAATTAATTTTCTTGACCAATTTTAGGTGTATACATTTTTCCCCTCTTTGAAGTAATGTGTTTACATGTTACTTAAAAAAAAAAATTGATACTGATGTCAAGAAAAAAAGAAGTTTTGATGCCCCAGATGTTGATTTTCATAATCTGATAATGGATATATGCCCCCTCGGGAGATAAATCGATGAATTTTTGAATTTTTCAAAATTTTCATGATTTTTCGCTGATTTGATGATCTCAAAATTTTATGCCTCAGAAACGATTTATCTCTTGAAAAATGATATATAAGCCAGTAGGTGATGATCTAATTAATTAAGGCCCCTTTGAAAAATAAAATAAAACATCTCCATAAAATGCCACTTAATTAACCTTAAAAGGTTGATTAGAAAGTCAATTTTGAGCATTTGGCATTTTGAAAACTTGTGAGTGAGAGTGACTTGTGCAAACTTGGAGAAAAATGGTGATCCCCTACCACACACACCAGTTCGAGCGATTCAAGTGGCACAACCACCCAACAACATATGGAACTCTAGTGAGTACCCCAAAAACTGCCTCATATTTTGTGCAATTAATTTCCTTCTTATATTTCATTTGAATTTAGTTTTTGAATTGTTTTAGCGCATATGGTTGTCGAAGTAGTACATACATGGTCTATTTTAGTACATAGAATAATCTAGCGTATAGGGATAGCAATGTAGCATATAGGTTAGATGAACTAGCGCATTAAATGATGTAGTGCATAGGTTTTCCGAATTAGTGCATTGAGTGACTGTTGTGGCACATAGGTTAGATTAGTGCTTAGGGAAATTAGATTAGCACATAGAGAGATGGAAGTAGCACATAGGATGTTTCAGTGCATCAGGACCTTATTCTGGTGCATTGAGAAAATGAAATGGTGCATAGAGTAGTTCAACACATTGAAGGTCTATTTTAGCACATATATGGATTTCTCTAGCGCATTTGGTTGTTTAGTGCATAGAAAGAATATTCTAGTACATTGGTGAATTTTAATGATTTTCTAATTGAGACTCCTTGATTTTGATGATGTTTAATTAGCTCAGCCTTTTTGTTGATGATGATTGATGATGTTGGTAGGTTAGATGTCCATTGATCTCATGATAGGTGAGATGCAATGATAGGATGATGATAATTGACCTCATGATAGGTGAGGATCAATTATAGGTTGATTGATCTGTTAAACCTCATGATAGGTGAGGTTGAGTTGATTGATGAACCTCATGATAGGTGAGGTATATTGATTGATTTGATAAACCTCATGATAGGTGAGGTTGAATTGATTGATTTGATAAACCTTGAATGTTAGGTGAGGTTGAATTGATTAATTTGATAAACCTCATGATAGGCGAGGTTGATGGATTGACTTGATAAACCTCATGATAAGCGAGGTTGAATTGATTGATGAACCTCATGATAGGCGAGGTGCATTGTTTGATTGATGCTCACAAGATTTTATCAATGTCTTACCATAGCTGATTAGATTGATAGGTTGATTGATTTTGATTGATTGATTGATAGATTTGTGATTTTGTGATGATAGGAACCATTGACTAGTCTAGATATCAGAGAGTGGTTCTCAAGGACATGGGAGTTGATTTTCCATTTGGCCTAGCCCAAAACAACTATTATTGCATGATATGGTTTGTCATCTCTTATCGATATGCCCTATATTAGGGTGAATAGGGGTTTACTGACAACTTTAGCAGAGAGATGGCACAGTGAGCATAACACCTTCCATTTTCCCACTGGTGAAATCACAGTGACTCTTGAGGATTTCTATTGGATTTTATAGATACATGTTGTTGGGGAGCTTGTCCTTTATGATTCACGGTAGCAGGGCGGGACTAATGCACTGCAAAGAGTATTTCATGATGATCATATATGCGGGATGAGATTCCATGGAGGGACATGGTCGATTCATATGCCACTTTGCCTTCTATTCTATTTGGTTTCATTGGAGGGTTCCTTTATCCTAAACAAAGGTCTAAGGGGTCCACTCTCAGTTGGATGGGGCAGGATCTTGGAGAGAATGATTGTTCACGACACTTGATATGCATGGGGTTGTTGTATGTTGGCCCATCTATATCCTAATTTACATCAGGTTGTTTATCTATGGGGAGTGAGTTTATTGGTATGGGTCACAATGTTCTATGTCTAGGTCTAGGAGCATATAGAAGTTGGTCAGCCAGTTGGAGAGAGGCAACACCCAACCATGAGGCCATATGTTCATATTTATGCTGGTCAACTTGCTCAGCTTAAGTTGGGAAAGTTGAAGTATTGGAGGAGGATGTTGGATGATTTGGAGTCAGTGGTATGGCAACCATATGTTGATTGTGAGTAGTGGCCAGAGGATGACACGAAGATTCCATTCTTATGTCAGTCAATTTATCTAATTAGGCAGATTTGTTTTATCATCAAGAGATTCATGTTGCTGAGAGTACTGAGATAATATGGTTGGGTTTAGGGGATTCCCTAGGGAGTGGCCCATTACACCCTACGACGATAGGATGCTACAGAGTGGGGGCCAGTTTTTTGTTATGATGTAGTGGTGCAAGACTTTCAAGGGTTACAGGTATTTATTTGGGAGGTGCATCTAGAAATCACTGATGCACCTATATCAAAGGAGTATGCCCTCTATATGTTCACACACCCATTCCCACAAATTATGATTTTGGATGAGCCATCACCATTGTTAGCTAAGGAGGAGGCAGAAGGTCACGGGTGGAGGCAATGAAGAGAGGAGGTAGAGGAGGAGCAGGGTGAGGAGGAGAAGGGAGAGGAGGAGGAGGAGAGCAGTGAGGAGGGGGATAGAAGCGATGATGGCAATGATGAGGAGATTGATGGGGGAGATGATGGAGGTGGTAGAGGACTAGGGAAAGATGTTGGTGAGATGAGAGTTCTTCGCAAGAGGTGACATGTGGAGGTTCGACTACCCTCACCATAGTAGCAAACACATATTGCTACACTCTAGGTACAAGTTGAGACTTTATAGGGTCACTAGAGTAGGTGCAGGCTCTGCTTATATAGGTACATGGATAGGTACAGACTCTGGCAGGTGAGAGGGCTGCTACTAGACAATAGGTGCAACAGGTATAGGCCTAGTGTGCACAATGTAGGGATAGGTGCAAGGATAGATTACCATATTGACTATTGAGAGGGATTCCCTGAGATGGTGGGTGGGGCAAGCCGAGATCATCATTGAGAGGCTATAATAGGTTGTGGCAGCTATTGGTACATTAGATTACTTTAGAGAGGTCTGTCGTACTGCCCAGCAAGCCAAGTTCTACCAAGGTCAGTATCATGATGTGGTTCCTCCAGAGCAACTGGAGAGCTTTTCCCACTCTCAATCAGGGAGGTCTTAGTCTCGGACTATTAGCGTGGGTGTTACACAGCCATTGCCTAGAGATCATAGAGATCCTAGTGAGGGTTCATCGGGTGTAGGGGGAGGTATTGGTCCTAGGATGCTAGCACCGTTTGGGGGGATCAATTCATAGCTTCCATTTTATGATTCTCTGATGTATCTTGGACATGATGTATACACCTCTTTATTCAGATGGTATTGATGATGTTCCTCTTATTTTCAAACTTTATGATACACTGCCATTTTTGATATTGATGTATCTCTTTAGACCTTTGGATATCCTTGTACACTTTGACATTATGATTTTTTAGGTTATATGATATGCGGGGATGATTATTATCTACATGCCCATATGATGTTATATGATGATGATCATGATAGATTCCTATGATGGATGCATTTTATTTCTACTTTATGATGCTTGATGGGATATGATATGCTATGGATGCATTTAATTTCTATGTTATGATGACGATCATGATGACAATATGATATGCTATGGATGTATTTAATTTATGATGATATGATGATGATCATGATGACAATGTGGTATGTTCTAGATCCATTTAATTTCTAATGATATGATATGTTATGGATTCAAATGATGATGCAATTGATGTGTTATGATCCTATGATGATTTTTGAATGATGCCTATATTATGCTTGTGATGGACTTTATTATGCCAATGAAATGTGATATATTTGATGTTTTTGTACTTTTTCTCATGCAAATAGATGATGTAATGAATGTATGAATGTAGGATAATGTGATGGTACCTAGTTCTATTTATACGATGATGTTTATCTAATGATGCTTATGTGATGATGATTAATGTTTACAATGATGATTATCCTATGTATGCAATGATGATTATGTATTCTCTATGGATTTGTGCCTATGCTATGTGAGATGGATTTTGATTAAGCATTATGATGATATGTGATGTTTATATTGATTATGTATGGATGTAATGGTAATGGGATGTAATGATTATGTTTTGTAAAGATGATATGATTATGTGATGCAAATGATTATGCCTAAATGAGTTTGTAATACTTTGAAACTTCTAGGGTCTTAAGCTTAAATTAGTGAATCTATCCAACTTCCAAGAGATATGGGAAGGTTGCCATCATTTGATTTTTTTAAAGTTAAGCTTCACAAAACCTGACATATTTCCCAACTTTCGTGGAAATCTAAAGAGACTCAAGTTCATTTAAGCTTAGTGGACTACATTCTTAATGCAACTATATAAAATGATTTTGATTATGTAAATGAGATGCAATGCACATCTTTTTGTGTTTTCAGATGCAAATATTATGATGCAATGCATGGATGGATGAATGATGTGATAATATTTTCTAATGTATGCAAATGATGATGGAACTGATGTGTTTTTTTTAATGTCACGTGTACTCAATCCATTAGTGTTAGAGATAACATTGTTGTGAAATGGTTGCAGCTTTGGAAACCCTATAGATATAGATGAAAGCTAACATGGATGCAATCTACTCTAACCATGCAGATATCATATTCAAAAGTTGTCATTTGTAACAACCAATTTTTCATTCATTTTATCCTCATTGAGCCTTTAAAATGTTGAAAGTGAGTACAAGCATCGATGGAAACTTTAGACCATGATGACCTGAGTACTACTTCCATGATGTTTGATAGTGAAAGTTAACACAAGCATCTAAGTATAATTAAACCGAGATCACCTGAGTATTGCTTGCGTAAATAGACAATTCATTGTTTTCCTATGCAAATTTGAAATGTCATTAGTGATGCTTTGTAGAGAATGTCTCGTGACAATTTGTATAGTAATAATTATCAACTCATAGACATTGGACAAAGAAAAAAATCATAATCCTTCTTGGCTCCTCTAGTTCAATACATCATCAAGGTGCTCTAGACATATGATAATAAAAATCAAAATACAACAATTGAACCTTTATGTTAGTCATGATAAACCCATGATTCAGAGGAACAATCATCCATTTAAAGTGTGCTCTTGGTTTGATTGATTTGGCTGTTTGATATGCATGGTTGATGTTCAATGTTGAGTTGCACTATGATCATTGTTTTGGGTTGTGTTGTACTACTATTGTTTGTCTATTGGTTCAAGCTCAAAGTTTATTGCCCCTAGTGAGTTCAGGATTTTACCCCTAGTCTAGGGTGAGACATGACCATGATGCTAGGATATGTTAATGAAGCTTTTTGATGATAGGCAGATGGATGGAAAAAGCAAATGGTCGACATGCTAAAATAGATGGAAAAGCTAACCTATCAAAAATAGCACCTATTCCCAAGTTTTCACTCCTTTTTTTATTGCACTTTTTTAGATTTTATGATTTTTTTATTGTTTCAACTTTTTTCTTTTTTTGTATTTTTCTCTTTTTCTTTTCTTTTTTGATTTTTTATTTTTTTTCTATTTTTTTTTATCTTTTTTGGATTCTTTGGATTTTTTGATCTTTTTTAATTTTTTTAATTTTTGAAGTACATTTAAGATGAAATAATATGATATGACTAATTGAAGGAACAAGATGCCCCACAATGGAGGTAATGCAACCATGGATAAATGATAGATCAAAATGAAAGATTCATTGCAAAACATGTCACACAAGCAACATATCTCTTGTTGAATGATGATAATGGTTGATTGAGTAAAATGCTAGGAATGATTGATTCCATAAGGCATGATGATGATAAGTACTTAAGATCACTGATTTCCTCTAAATACAATAAAATTTATGATTGTTGATCATTGATTGACAAAAGATATGAGGATTGGATAATGTTTTATAGCTTAGCTCAAATATGATTTACATGATAAGATTCAAGGTTGCAAAGGGACATGATGGCATGGATTTTGATAAGGTAGGAGATATGGAATGGAAGAAAGAAAGATAAGGATAATGAATTGGATGATCAAGATCAACTAGATAAGATATAGACATAATTTCCAAGTACTTTTCCCCTATTCCTCATCAAGACCAAGGAAAGGAATAAAAGATGTATTTGGAAAGAATGATGAAATATGGATAAGGTGAAGGATATGACACAAAAGATATGGATAAAGCGTATAGGATAAGATTTACAATGTTCAAGAAGATGCTTAATCTTGTCAAGATTAAAGGTGGAAATTATGTAAAGAATGATAAGATGGATGAAACTTTCCCCCCAAGTGTAGAGTGCAAGAAGAATGTAGAAAATAGGATATGGATGATAGGGAGATAGAGGAAGGACTTAACCATCAAGTTTCATGACCAAATATCCCTTTAGTAAACCATGGTAAATGGGAATTAGACTCATAAATGTTGGCCTATTAAAGGTATGATGGAAGAACCAAGGACCTATCCAAAGGTTTGGATTAAAGGATAATAATGGGGGATGAATGTTGGGTAATGGATAGAAGGTGGGAAGGCTTGTTGATGGATAGATGGAAAGTATTGCAAGGCAACATTGGCACACACCTTGAAGAGTGGTGGAGTGATGGAGGAAAAATGGATTTGGAAGGTGACAAGTTTTTAAATGGAAGATTGGAGGAAGCTTTTGAATCCGAAAATTTGGATGTCAATTTAGATTTTATTGCTTCTATGAGACTTTTAGGAATCCACATGACTTTTGACTTTGATTTTTTCTTTGTGGGCCTTTGTGGCCTTTGAGATTTTTCTTTTTCTTTATGGGCCTTTATGGCCTTGGAATTTTTTCTTTCTACTTTGATGGGCCTTTGTGGACTTTTGAAAATTTCTTTTGATTTATGGACCTTTGTGGTCTTTGAAAATTTCCTTTTTTGTTTGATGGGGCTTTGTGGCCTTTTTGAAAATTCCTTTGATTTTGGATCAAATTTTCTTTTATTTTTGTATGCCTCTTCGATGAGACATGTTGATCCTTTGACACATGTGGATTTTGATATGGAAGCTTTTGACATTTGGAACTCAAATTTCTTCCAAGAGAAATGGGAGGGGTGGATTGAGATGTATGGTATGGAGGTATTATAGATGAGTGAGTGTAGGTAGAATTTTGAAAGGGCATCAAGGATGTGTTCCTTTGTTGTTCTTGAGGAATAGGATATGGACCTAGGATAGATGGAAGGTTTGATGGATTAGGATGAGGACCTAAGATATATGGTAGGTTTGATGGACTAGGACACTTAGGTGTATAACCAAGGCCATGGTAATATGAGTTTTCTTGAGCAAAAAGAGTTCTAGGATACCTTGTTCATGAAGGTCTAATCCTTTTCCTTTGTAGTTCATACTATGACACATTCATTTACCAATGGGATATGTATTGTTTGTGAAACAAGATGCAAGTCCATTTTGGGGAGGATATGATATGGATGAAAGGATAGGTTTTTGAAGTAAATCAAAGTGGATAAAGGTGGAGGATCCCAATTTGTAGGTGTGTGGCTCATGGATAGCTTGACTAGGTGTGATATGATCTTGGCATAGGGATGATGGGGTACTTTGATCTTGACTTGGAAAAGGAGTATGAGGTGTAGATGATGGAGTAGATTTCTCTTTACTAGGTATGAAATCATCATGAAGTGGCATGAAAGGCATATCTTCATCTTGAGAAGGATGAACATCCTCGTGGAATGAAAGGATATCCTTGCATGGAAGCATATCTTGATCTTGATGAGGAAGGGAATCATGAGATTTTGTAGAAAGTATATCTTGATCATCAAATGGTAGGACATCATTAGATAGGATGGATGAATTATCATGCTTCTAGGATGCAATGGAATCATGACATGGTATGAATTCATTAGATGGGGTGGAAGAAGAACTCAAAAGCATACTTTTCTCTTGAGATGGAAGGGAGTCATCGTGGATGAAAAGTGAAAGGAGGGGATTATCATAGAATTATTGAGAGATTCAATCTTGGTCAAAGATTGGAAGAACTTGTGGAATTTTGGTATCATTGGATGAAGTGGAAAAATGTTTTGATCTTGAGGTGTAGAGGAGTCTATAACAACATGGTTTAGAATAAGAGATTGACATGAATCATTGGATATAGAAGATATGATAGAAGAATGTGGTTGGATGGAAGTTTTAACTTGAATGAAAGAATCATGAGATTTATTTTGGCTTATGGGAGATGAAGATAGATGCATGACATGGTAAGATTGTTAATTACCATTTTTGATTGAGGACTTTGGTTTGGGCTTCTCATTTAACTTTTTCAAAAATTAAAATAAATTGAACTTGGATGATGAATTTGTTGGTGGAGAAGGTATCGTGTCTATATTTTTGTTAGATCGATAAGAATAGATGTCTAGCAGAAAATATCTCTCTATGGTTTCCCTTTGCATGTCTAGGATCTATTGTTGGAGGTTTTTCATTTGATGAGTTAATGCAACCATTTGTTCTATATTTTTTGAATCATTTTAGGAATTTTAGGAGGTTCTTTCAATTGATTAACATCAAAGTCATTAGGAAATTTGACATCTTGTTTAGCTAGCATTAGGAAGTATTTTTCTCTGTTTCATTGAAAAATATTTTCTAAGAATTTGTGGAAATTTGGATCTTTTTAGCATGTTGGATATCTTCCTTGGTTATTTCTTCGTCTTCAGTGTTGTGGATTTCATGGAGAGTATTTTCTTTAGCTTCAGCCATTGTGTTTTGAGTTTCAATGTTTTGTGTTTCAAGTTCTTTTTCTTTGAGTTTCTATTTTTGTAATCTTGTTTCAACATGCATACAAATGTTATGCTTTGACTAATCTTTGATCTTTGTTTGGAAGAGTTACAAGGATTAAAACTAAGCCAAATAGAAAGAAAAATTGTATTGATGAGACTAAGTTTGATTTTATTATACATATTCATTTCATGATGAAAGGATGACAAATCTTGATGATGAAACTAGGCTTAACAATCAAAAGTGATGATAGGATTAATGATTTAGGAAATTTGAGATGTTTATATCTAGGTTTAGAATGGATAATTCTACTTTTAGAGGTCAATTTTAGCAAGATTAGACTCTGTTGTACCCTAGGAATGATTCTAGATTGGAAAAAGACTTTGACTTCTAGTTTCAAACTATGAAATAGGGGATAAACTTAACTCTCAGATTTTGCATTTAATGGATGCACTAAAATAGAGTCTATATGTGCTAAAAGATTTGAAAAATGCACTAGAAGATAGCCTATATGTGCTATAACAGAGGTTGGATGTGCTAAAATATTGCATAGATGTGTTATAAGATTTCCTAGATGCACTAGGACAAAGGGTTGATGTGCTAAAATATGCAGTGTATGCACTATAACAAAGGGTCTATATGCACTAGAAGATTGCATAGATGCACTATAAGATTTCCTGGATGTGCTAGAATAGAGGGTCAATGCACTAAAAGACTACACAAGGGCACTATAAAACTAACTGGATGCACTGGAATAGAGGAAAAATGCGCTATTCTAGAAAATTTCAAGGTTTTTGGTAGTCTCTCCTGTTTCTAATCTGTGAATTTGAATATTACCAAAGTGTAACTTGTTGAACAATGGATTTCACTTGGTTTCTAGCTTGTAAGTTGTAAGAATCAAGTGTTCAAATGGGTGGTTTTTTGAATCAAGTCTTTCACTTCCATTGTGTGATGTTTTGAAATTTGTTTGAAAACACATTGGTAAAACACATCAAGCACGTACAACTTAAGGCTATGTAGGATAATATTTACTAGATTCCCACTTGGATTTTACTCCAACTACGACTACTTTTAGTGGATGATTAGAAGCTTGAACCAACTAGCTACCCTCCATGACACTCACTTCTATGGGGCAGCCAAGCTTCAAAATGCTTGAATCTCCCATGGCATATTTCTCATCTCTACTAAAAGTTGCAAAAATGTGGAATGGCTTCAAAATGACTGTTCCTATGCCAACAAATAGAATAAGGATTTTTTCCTTCCTATAACAAAGGGTTATAATATAGTAATTTCATTTGTGGGGGATCATCCATTCGGCAAGAGACCATTGTTGCCCTTCTTGTCAGAATAATCCTAGTGATACTTGAACTTTCCTCAAGTACCCACATTTGTATCCTAGTTGGAATTCACTTGGCTTTAGCGTGTTACTGGTTGGGTCATTCCCTTGGGTGATTACCTTTTCCCACAAGGCAGGCCCTCTATGGATCAAACAAACTAAAAATGAATGGGTTTGGATTTTTGGTCACCTAGCTAAGGGGAGAGCATATGACTACCATTCATCATGCATAGAAAACATGGTGTTCTTTAACCTTTTAATAAAACTAGATTCCTAATTTAATCAAACAAAAGCATTCAAATAACTCCAGCCCCTGCATACATTATTAGTAGTTGCATAAGTTTGTCTTTGACCAGCATATTTAGTTCAATGGATATCAAATGCTTTTTCTTTCACTTCAATGCTCCATGCTACTCTTAAAACCTGCAATAAAGGCTCAAAATATTATATGAGATCAAGAAATAAGAAGACATGAGGGTTAGATGAATGATTAAGCATAAAAATCCTAAAACTTAGACCAAGTTATAATGTGATTTGAATTTAGGTGTAAAATTGAAAATTTTAACTCCACAAAAATTGAGAAACACCTACACCATTACATAGCTTACGAAATTCTACCCCATTTCAAAAAACAAAGCTTTGGAAAATACCTCCATATGACCAAGATACAGTCATTTTAAAATTGACTATAAAAGTGCTAAACAGTCATCCTATGCACTAAAAGATTATATGTATCCGCTAAAAGAAGTATCCAATGTATGCGCTAAAAGAAGTGTCTTATGTGCCAAAAGAAGGCTCTATATGCGCTAAAAGAAGCTCTGGATGTACCATAATAGTGTCTGGATGCCCTGAAGGATCTTTTGGATGCACCTTAACAGTGACTGGATGTGCTAAAAGACTTTTTAGATGCGCCGAAAGAACTCACAGTCACGCTAAAATGTCACATCTAGCCTTACAAAAAAATTTCCAAAAAATTATTAAAAATGGGGTTGTGCCCCATGGTGGGCACCAATTTATGTGTGTGTGAAATGTGGGAGAGTTAGTAAATCAACACAAACACCAATGATATGTATTACATGAAATATTTGAATCAAAGAACTACTCTATTTGCAGCAAAACAAATCTTTAAAAATGCTCCATTGTTCTCTAATCTCAAGGATTCATTAAACCATTTGGCTCTTAGATTTTGTATGTGCACTATGGTTGTTAAAATGACAACTTGAGAGACGAGATGATATTCAAAATGCAAGAAAAATAAGTTCCTATATGAAATTATGTGATGAAAACTATGATGCTATGGTAATGGATATTATGATGAATGGATAATGTTGCTAAACTATGTGATAAAAAAGTTGTGATAAGAAGATCAAATGATTCTGCATATGCTCAAATGATTAGTGATATGATAATCTAAAATGCAACTATAAATTAAAACATGATTTAAAATGCAACTATAAAGCAAAACATGATTCTATAATGAGCATAACTATAAAGCTAAAGATTATTCTATATGCAACTATAAAGAAAAACATGACTCTAACTATAGACTCCAAATGCTCTAATGCTCCAAAGCTATTCCTACATGATAACTCTACTTGAATGTGGGATGACAAATATAATGGAAAATGGTTGTATTTATAGGCTTTTCCAAGCATCTTGTGAGGTGGCAATGATCAACGGTCCAAATTCAAAAAAGAGGGATGAACCGTGGAGATGGAGAAAATCAAGAAGGTGTTCCCTTGACCAAATATAACATGCCAAATGGATGGAGGAATCTCTTGACCAAAGACAATAGGCCAAATAGATGGAAGAATCAAGTGTGAGAGAAAGGCCATGTGTTTGAAAGTTTGTTGAAGAAGTGTGTGAGGAATAAGCCATGTGTTTTAATTAAAAATTGGAATTATTTAATTTCATGTAACCTTGGTGAAATGGCATGAAAAGTTGTAGACATGTGCTTGAATTCCTAATCCGAGATTAGTGAAAATTAATCAAATAAAAAAATCTTATGAAATTTGTTTATTTAATTAAATTAGAAGAATATGATTTTAGAGTTGGAGAATTAAAGGATATGAACTATATAAATAAATTGAGGATTTATTTATATGTAGTTGAATATTAATTAAATAACTAGTATTTAATTAATTAAATGTCTTGACTGATTTTAGGTGTATACAACAAAAAAATGATCTGATACAACAACCATAACTTTAGATACACCCCTGATTGGAAATTACCATTTGTCCTCACGTTGTTATTAATCATGATGATGATGATGATGATGTTGAGATCTCTAGAATAGACAAATTGTTGAATAATGATCTAAATACATTATTTTTCTCTTCCATGAGCTTAAATGACAAATCTCCTACAACAAGTGTAGAACCTAGTACTTCCCCTAGTTTAGCCCTTGCAATTGTCCCTTTGGATAGTCAACCACCCTCACAATACACTGAACATGACTGGGAAGTGGATGACTTGTTAGATGGTTGAGTTGAATTCGCCTTGCTAGCCTTTTGCATTTTTTTTCATTTTATTTTTCTTTTGAGCTTGTACGTGTGTATCATGTTCCCCTGTAACATGACATTTGATGTTCTCCCTCTCTTTGTGACATTCTTCTATTTGTACCTTCATTCTTCTCTATGTCATAAATTGATTTTTTCTTTTCCTTTTGTTTTGTTTTCTTCCTTTTGGGGATGACACAAAGCGTAGAGACAACCTATATCTCTTCCATGTTGACCCAAAAGGTCATTTTAATTTTTTTATTTTTTTTGCTTATATTTTTCCTTTTGGGGATGATGCACAGGAGCATTGGAGGACCAAAGATATCTCTCATGATGGCCAGCTTTTCCTTTCTTTTCACCTTTTTCATTTTTCTTTTTGCTTATGTTTTCCTTTTGGGATGAGTCTGAAAGGCCAGGACCACAACATTTTTTTCGTATTGACCCAAAGAATGCTTTTCAGCACTATTTCCTCAGCACTAGAACCTTTTTTCCCTTGTGTTTTCCTTTTAGGGGATGAAATTACAAGGTCTTGGAGATTCTAATGTCTCTTCCATGGTATTAAAATGGATTTTTATTTTTCCTTTTTCCTCTCTTTTAGGAATGTAGTAGTAGTTTTAGGCTCTTTAATAAAAATTGCTTAGCAATGAACATACTAACACAAATCCATAGATCCCTTATGTGTTTGGTGTGTTCCTTTTGGGGGAAACCTTTCTTTCTTTTGTCCCTTTTCCTTCACATGACGTAGACTTCCTTGTAAATGTATGACTTGGCATAGAGGCTTTCCAAGTTGGCTCTCATGTCTTATTTCTTGTTGCATTTTTCATTTTGATACTTTAAATTAATTTCTCACAGAACGATGCATAGCAATTCCTTTAAAGTGGGGGCATACATTGGAATTTTCATTATTTCTTTTTTCTTGGTCCTTAGTGCAACCTTGTTACTTTATATGATGCGTGTCACTTTGTGGATGACATTGGGTGTGATGTCCTTCATGAGCATGATCTATCTTAGCATATCACATTCCTCTTGGTGGCCTGATACAATACACTGCATCCCCTAAGTTGTGAATTTTCTATTCTTTGATTGGTCCTCTCTTGGAGACATTAGACACAATGTTCCCTAAGTTATAGACCTTGCATGAACTTAGCAAGACTCATTTGAACATCTTTTGCATGTTGCATTTTGCATTTACATGGCCACCTTGCATAAGATAGCTTGCATGCTTGTCATGCCATTGCATATGTTCATGAGATATAAGCATACAAATTTTTGCTTGTCTTTGTGGTGCCTTATTAAAGTTATCAAGAGGTATAACTTTAGTATGGTTGATTGGAACCCATTTTGAGGCACAAATTTCCCCATAGCCCCCTTTTGGGATTTCTCACCCCATCGACAACCAAAAGTTCCATGGCCCCAAAGTAAGTATGTTGTGGATTTCTCACCCTAGAGGCAACCAAATTCCATGGCCCCAAAGTGAGTATACTTGAGCCTTCTCACCCAATGGACAACTGTGATTTTTTTCACGAAAGAGTGAGTACACATTTCTTATTTCAAACAAATAGCCTAGATATGATCCACAACGGTTTGGAAAAATGATCAAAGCTTTTTCATCATCTTCGTGTGTGTTCCTTTGTGCCTATGTTTCATTTGTCATGAGATATTGATCTTGGGGGCTTGATCATCCTTCTTGATTATTGTTGTCTCATCTTACCAACATGTGTGCATGTGGATCCCTCTCTATGTGCATGTTCAGCTACTTTAGTGTGATTTTGAAATGAGTTCATCTTCTCACTAAACTGGGGGCTTAATTTGTCACCAAAAAATGTATAGTCAACATATTTATGCTCACTTGAGCCTCTCTTATGGAATTTTGTTTGATTTTTCCTAGATTTAATGTTGTAATTGGCCAATACATTCACATTATGTCTTAGAACCTTGTGAATCATTAAGACTTCTAGGATTTCTTGTAAAAGTGTTGTGAAGTGTTGTAACCCACTTTCACACTTTTTTAGGAACCTTTCATTATAATTCACTTAAATCACTCATTTTTATCACTTACCAAGTCTTATTTTAAAGTGTTGTAAAGAGTTGTAACAAACTCTCACGCTTTTCTAGACTTGTCATCACTAAATTGACCCTTTTTTATGTTTAAATGATCTCTTAATGCACTTTTTGGCCCTTCTTAAGTGTATTTTTGAGGATATTCCCATTAGACATCATTTAATGCATTTTGATCTCTGAAACCTAGTGAAATTTCCCTAGTGGGACCAAGTCACCACCTAGGGCCACTTAGTCCCACTAGGCACAAAAATCAAAATAATTTTAATTTCTTAGTGGGATTTTATTCTCTTACCCTTGAGGTTGGCCTGTATAATGTGTTATTTTTGGGAATTAATGGAAAATCAAGTATAAATAAGGGTTTTTCTCCTCATTTTTCATCTCCTAATCTCCTACAATCTCATAATTCATTAAGCACTCAATCTCTCAAGAATTCAAGCACTCTAAGCATAATCAAGTTCTCCATTAGAGAACTTCATTGCATATCTTGGGTATGTGTAGGATCATGATGGGCCAAAAAGTGGCGATATGATGGGTACGTGTAGGGTATTTGGCTGATGACTTTTTCCTTACCCAAAATTTATGAAATGAAAAGGGTTTTTAAAGGAGATTCTCAGCTTTCCACCAATATAAATTATGCTTTACTTTGAATTTAATAAATAACTATTATTCATTTTCTATTTGAATTACGACTAAAGTCCTGATTGATAGGCTGATTGAAAAACATCTATAGCTTTCAAAACTTGTTATCCACATTTTGGAGTCAAAACACACATCACATTCTTTGTTTCACATATTACTTATAGGATTAAGAGAAAAGGGTCTGCCGTTCCATGGAAGTTTGAAGCCAAGTTAAAGGTGAAATTAGGACATATAGGTTTTATATTTTATAAAACTTATGAAATAAAAATTCATAATTATTTATTTACATGGAAAAAATTACAAAAAATATACATCACATCATGACATAGGAGTCCCTCTACTTATATCTAAAATCTTAAAAAATATTATCATTTCATTTGTTTAGGGTGAACAGGAGGGAACCTGCTTATATTTTCCTAAAATTTAGAAGTACTATTGCATTGAGGGAATTTTAAATAAACCTAGTAGTTTAGAAACAACATTCAATTTCCTACAAATTCTATTCTTACATATTTTTGAAATAATATAGATAACTTATTCAAATTTTAATGTCAAGTTTCCTAACTCTAATTTTTCTAAATTTTTTGCCACTTAAGAGCTTGTTTTTTCCATGATGATCCTACACATACCCTCTTCATATTTACACATCAAGGGTTTGGTAAGTTTATAACATTGCTTGTTGTTTATTTATCATTCTTTTCATATTTCATTTCATTATCTAGGGTTTGATTACCAAAGTGGGGTTTGACCAAGGAAAACCCCTGTACTCTAACTGTTAAACCTTTTTGCCCTCTTTGCATGTAATGTCCCATACCTAGCCTTGCTCTTGAATTTGCTTGTTTGCCCCAGAATTTGATTGTTGATTAGATTTAGGGTTTCTTCTTTCAAAAAGGAATGTGTTTTTCAAATGAAATAATCCTAGATTGAAATCTGCATTCACCAATTTAACAACATTTCCACATACACATATATCTGTTAGCAATAATATCTTGATATCCAAAATATATTCATAATCATAAAGCAATAATGAAAACATAAGAGGAGTGCCATAGGTGGATCTGCCCTGAAGCCCTCATGTAAACTCAAGAGGTTGTCCATCACAATCCTTCTTGCCTAGGGGCTTAGTACCTACATACTCCACTCATGGCAACACCTCGGAAGACACTCGTCCTATTAGGGGAGAGGAACCATAGAGTCCAAGTGGCCTAAGGCCTACCACCTTCTCTTGCCCAATCCCGTATCTTGGGCCTAAGGGGCAGAGACCTAGGTGGGACCCCCATCTTTCTATAACCCAATCCCTAGTCAAGGGCCTAAGGGGCTGCAAAGCCCAATCCCTTGTCTAGGGCCTAAGGGGCTGAAAGTGGGGTTTTTAGGTAATCCACTTCACCCATGTTTCACCTATCCTAATAGGTTTACAAGCACATAGCAGACAATCTTTACACGATCAAATAAAAATGCCCTTATTATAGTTTCATCTATATTCATTATGCATTATGAGTATAAGCATGAGCATATAACCAAATGAGATGTATTTAAGGAAATGTATCAACTATAGACAAGTAGGTGTAGCCAATTAATAGATTCATGTCCATTCTTATGATCTTATTTTCTAATCATAATAATGCAGTTTATCGAATATAAGATTCAGCATCAAATAAATCTAAATGTAGTCCTATGAGTGGATTCCTTAAATTATTATCCTATGTGTTATCCCCTAATAGTGTATCCAAAGAGGCTCATTATAATGCAATTAATGAGTCTAGCAACTATTAAATACATTTCATTTATCATTTGATTCTTTAAGTCCATATTAATATCATTTCATCATGATAACACTAAGAAAGCATTACACCAATCATTAGATTAGCTATGTCAATTTCTTATATCCCAAATATGCTAAATATTATTACTAAGTGAGTACATCACCTGAGTTGTCGTATCTCTCCATGTTTTTTGATTCCTTACTCGCCTCCTTCAACCTTATGAGGACAATTCTACTTTTATATTAAATTGTCATCATTACTTATAAGGCTTAATAATAAGTATCATTATTGTATAATCATAAATTATGTGTGTGTGTATATATATATATATATAATTATATATATAATTCAATATAATCTGAAATGATAGAGTAACTAGATTATTTAATACACTCTAAAACGTAACACATTACTTACCCTTTCCTTTTATCTTCCCAATTTTCTAATCGATCTGCTTGTATGTTCTTTATTTTACTTATTTTATTTGTCTTGTTTCCTTTTCTTTACTCCTATCGATGATCTTAGATAATTATTAGAGACTGGGTTTTAATGTTTTGCTGATTGTAATATTCTTGTAATATTCTCCTCCTTTCCCCTTGTCTTACCTTATCTTATATCTTCCACTTTGGAGAGGAGATGCCTTTTCAAGGTGGAGTCGTGCCTTCTTGTTTAGATCGTTGCCTTCCTTCATGACTTAATCGCTGCCTTATGTTTGCAGCTATTAGCATACTTTATATATTTTAAATGTTTCTTGTTTATTATATTTTGATTTGATTGTAACATATTCAAATATATATATATAATTAGGATTATAATAATATTAAATTTAGACATTTATTTT